>CM034618.1:41985189-42573420 GCA_020080225.1 Gynochthodes officinalis | reverse complement strand
TTTAAGTGATTAAAATGCTTATTTATATGAATATTAAGTATTTTTATTATTGATGGCTAGATTGAAGTTTTTAGGAAAAATTTAATAAATAAAAAGAAATATTAATTTTCTTGGCAAAATCTTCAAGGTTTCTTTTTATTTTATGTATTTACTTTTTTCCTTAAGCGTGAGACCTGGAAAACAAGGGAAATAATTTCTAGATATATCATAGCAACCTTTGATTTCACAGTCTGCCACTTTGAATTACAATTTCAATGTAGCCACAGATATTCTCACAGAATAGTAGTCTAAAACACTCTATGGCCTACTATTGCATTTGTTTTAAGACAAATGTCTCTTTGTGGAGCCAGTTTGGTAGGATATTATTTGCTACAGTAAGCTTGATGAAAATGCACAATATGATCAATCTATTTATGCTACTTGAATACTGGCCAATCCCAAAAAATATGGTTACATGAAGTTGCACTTTTTATCTTTGATATACAAGCGCAATCGAGAAAGAAACAATGATTTTCATCAATTTATTTACCATGGTAGTGCATCTTGAACATGTGCTCAATTATTCTGGAGCTCTAGCTGGAATTTGTTATGGAAGAAAAGAGAATGGATTGCCATCTCAGTGGTGTTATAATACATGCAAGCAGATCAACATCGGAAGAGCGCTAATCTATGATCCGGATCAACCAACTCTTCAAGCCCTTAGAGGATCAAACATTGAAGTTGATAGAATCATATTCAAGCCATATCACGACAAACAGTGGATCGATTAATCAAAGTGGCGGTAGGACAACCTCTTTATCTCGTGCAATTCAATCAAGTAAGAACACAACAAACACAAGGACAAAATCACTGCAATTTGAAGCTTCAGCGTGCACCCCACCTCTTGATTTTGAAGAGCAACAACAAAGAAGAAGGAGACTTAAGCAAACAGAGCCCGTCTTGAACAAACAAAGAAGAAAAATTTTCTTGGTAACTTGGCAAACAAGCAACATGCGGAAAATGAGTGACAGAAGACAACTGAATTGGAGAGAAGGCAAAAAGCTGAATTTGGAAACAAAGAAAGTGGGCAACTAAATTTGGGAATAAAGACATAAGCTGCACAACAGAAAACAAAAGGAAACTTCTTTAGCAGCAAAAAGACAAAACTGAGTTGAATTTGGTAACAAAATTCGCACAAAGAAAAAAAGGAAGCAAAAATTGGTTCTGGAATGAGAAGAAGGAATGGTAGAAAGAAGAAACCAAGCTGACTGGAGAAAAAAGAAAAAAGGAAACAAGAAAAGAAGCTGCCAAACTCAAGAGAAACACGAGGGCTGAAACAAGGAAACAAAGCAAGCCAAGCGGCAATTGGAAAACAGAGGAAAATTGGAAACAACTGCACCTATAAGAAGAGGGAGTCTGCTACCTTGAGGAGGACCCATTCTTTGTTCTCCTTTTTGTCCTTTAGTTTAGCGAGTTGTTCTTTTTCTTCTGGCGTCCGCTTTTCTTCTGTTTTTCTTCTTGATTTTTGTTCTCGGTGTTCTTAGAGAAATATCGATCGGTTCTCTTGTTCTTCTTCTTGGACTTCACGTCAGTCCTTTCTTTTAAATCGTCTTGAATTAGTGCGGAGAAGACAAAGTCAAAGAACAAAGAGTGGAGTGGCTACCACTACGGGTTTTGTTTGGAGTTTATTTTATTTATTTTTTATTTTTCTTTTTGCAATTATGTTTAAGAAATTGGTGTTGTTCTTTTATTTTAATATGAACTAATTTAATTTTCTAGGGCTACGATATAGCCTAACTATGAAATCTTTTATATTTTTCTATTAATATAGTTTGATTTAATTTTCCATAGTTGAGTGTTTATCTCAAGTGCTTAATGCTTCTAATTACTTGATAACTCAGTATTCAGTTTATCTCCATGCTTAATGCTTCTAATTACTTGATCACTAATTAGATGATTTGTTAATCATAACGAACTGGAAGGGGAGTTATGTGTCAAGTTCATTGAGATAAATACCATGAATTGCATGTAGGATAGGAATATACCTGCATGGTTTGTGTAGTCGTTACATGAGAATCCATAGAAATTAATGATTTCATAATTGTTGTAATTCACATAGGAATATAGTAAATTAGCAATTAAGGGGATTTTTATTAGATCTCGGGAGGGACAAGTAAATAAATTAGGGAATCTCGACTATCAACCAGAAAATTAAACTATAGAAATAGATGAATAATAAGATGGATTAGTTATGGTGAAATCGAAAATCCTAGAGCTTTAGCAATCTAATAAATCCTTAAAATTAATTCAGTGATTTGTTTAGCTTACTTTTAAATTTAGTTTTAATTTAGTTTGTTAAAATAAACAATTATCTTTTAAATCATTCAAATAAAGGTAGAATTAACTAAATTTCGGTAGTTGGTAAACAATTAGTCCTTGTAGGAATGATAATATATATTCACTCTTTATTACTTATTATGATCACATGCACTTGCGTGTAAAATCTGCAACACGCAGTCTGCGATTAAAGCCTATGCTAGGAGGATCTCTCCTCAAGAGCCAGTCAACAAACGCTTCAAACCTTCCGAAGTCATTTCTTTTTTACAAGAAGATACAGTTTCTACCATTAGCCCACACAATGATGCTTTAGTCATCAAAGCCATAGTCGCAAATAAGGAGGTACATCGAGTCTATGTTGATGATGGTAGCGCAGTTGATGTCTTATTTATTGATTGTTTTTGCAAGTTAGGGATTGACTTTGCAACATTAAAACCGTCCAGTATGTATTTAGTGACATTTGCTCACGAAATCGTTCATCCAGTGGGCATAATCACGTTCTCAGTTACAGTGGGGGACTACCCCCAGGACAAAACTAAAATGACGAATTTCTATATCATGGATGCCTATCTTCATTAAATGTAATCATTGGGAGATTATGAATGAACCAGGCTAAGGCCATTTGGTCATGAAATTCCCTACGGTAATTCCTTACGGAGTAGCATCAGTGTGAAGAGATCAATATGTGGCAAGGGAATGCATGCGCATCGCCATCAAAGGTAAACAAAAGGCGTACATGCCATCTAGACCCTGGAAGTGTTACAATTCGACCCCAAGGTAACGCCTCAAGGGAGAATAGACAAATGCAAAAGTGTACTAGTTCATTCTGAAAATCCTAAGGTCACATCTCGGGGTACCTTTAGGAACTCTGAGGTCACACCTCGGAGGCCCCGAAATACCAAAATTTCTAAAGTTACACCTTATAGCTCCCAAGAGGTCAGTACGCTAAAAAGCCCGGTAGAGATCACTGATGAAGTGTAAGAAGTCATAGTAGAAGATGGCCACCCTGACAAGACGGTTAAGGTGGGAGCTACGTTACCGGCCTCAATTAAAGATAACATTATTCATCTTCTTCGCCAATGCAAACAAGTTTTTGCATGGGGCCCAGAGGATATGCATGGGATCTCACCATCTTTGATGACACACAAGCTCAAACATTGACCCCAACGTCAAGCTTGTTCAGCTAAAGAAAAGATTGCTAGCTCCAGACAGAAACTTGATGGTCAATGAGAAAGTGAAAAAATTACTCCAATCTGATATCATCAAGGGGTATTCTACCCTACCTGACTATTTAATCTAGTACTGGTTAAGAAATCCAATGATTGTTGGTGGGGGTGCATTAACTATATTGACCTCAACTAATACTACCCGAAGGATTGTTACCCTTTGTTGGTGATCGACCAGAAAGTCGAAGCCATATGATGTCCTTATGTTCCTCGATGCTTATAAAGGTTATCATCAAATCTTGATGGCTGAAGAAGATGCTGAGAAAACTGTATTCGTCACACAGATGGAATTTTCTACTATACGAAGATGCCCTTCGGATTGAAAAATGCAGGAACGACCTACCAGCGCCTAGTCAACCGGGTGTTTTCTGACCAGATTGGTAGGAATTTCGAAGTATATATGGATGACATGGTAATAAAGTCAAAGAAAAGTGATAGTGTACCAATAGATCTGGAGGAAACTTTGCAAACCATGTTAAAGATTGGAATGCGTCTGAACCCCAAAAAGTGTACTTTTGGGGTAGGATTTGGCAAATTTTTGGGATTCATGGTTTTTAAGAAAGGAATTGAAGCCAATCCAGACAAGATAAGGGCCATTGTTGATATGGCACATTTTCGAACCTTAAAGGAAGTTCAGAAATTGATTGGGTCTTTAGCAGCCTTGAACAGATTCTTGTCACGGTTTGCGGATCGACATCTCTCATTTTTCCAAACATTAAGAAATGCCAAAAAATTTAGTGGAATGAAGATTGCCAGAAAGCTTTTGAGGAGTTAAAAAGACATGTGGCAAGCTTGCCATCGCTTACCATATTGACACTTGGGGAGTTCTTGTATTTATACTTAGCGGCTTCAAATAGTCTTTGTAAGTGCAATACTCATTCGAGGCGTGAGCGACATGCAAAGGCGAGTATATTATATTAGCCGTGCCCTTCAAGGAGTCGAGGCAGGTACCTCCTAGTAGAAGATAGTCTTGGCTCTGATTCATCTTTGCACGGAGGTTGAGACCTTATTTCCAAGCATATTCTATATGTGTTCTCAGCGACCAACCGTTAAGTAGATACTCTCCAAAATGAAGGCTTCGGGGAGATTAGCAAAATAGGCCATAGAATTGGGAGAGCACAATATACATTATCAGCCTCGGACAGCGATTAAGGTTCAAGCCCTTGCGAATTTCATAGTAGAGATGCCTACTATAGAGACCCCGAATGTCAACCTTCTACCATCATTTGAGTCCATAGAAATTAAAATGGAGGGACCACAGGCTTGGACCACCGTCGTAGAGGTGTTTGACGAAGATGGCGATGGAAGGTGCATTGCTTGAAGTCCAGGCATAGAAATTACCTATGCTTTGCATTTCAACTTCAAGGCTACTAATAATGAAGCTGAATATGAAGCTTTAATCATAGGACTAAAGTTGGCTCAAAGGATGAAGGCAAAAGAAGTGCATGTATACAGCGATTCTCAAATATTTTTCAATCAAGTACAAGGTTCTTGTGAAGTTAAAAAAACCCCAAATGAAGAGATATCTTGATAAGGTATGCCATCTTGGTCATTTTTTCGATAGTTTCAAGATTGTGCAAATCCCCAGGTCTAAAATAAAAGGGCCGAAGCCCTAAGCAAGCTGGCATTCTCCACCTTTTCTCATATGAACAAGAAGGTCTTGATGGAGATATTTCTTTGCAGAAGCATTGAGAAAAAGGTCACAATGACCATCAAAGAGGCGGGAGATAATTGGATAACTCCTATATGGAGGTATTTGCAAAATGGAGAACTATCTGATGACAAAATGAGGCGAGGAAATTGAAATTAAAAGCGCCTCGCTATGTCATACAAGACGATGTCCTTTACAAACGATCTCATCTCCAACTTTTTCTCAGATGTATTGGGCCACGATAGGCAAAATATATACTTCAAGAAGTGCACCTCGGATCTTGTGAGAGCCACATAGGACCTCACATGCTTGCTAAGAAAATCATTCGATGAGGTAAGTATTGGCCGACCATGTTTAAAGATGATCATGATTTCGTACAAAAGTGTGTTAAGTGCCAGCTTCATGCTTCTATAATTAAGCCATCTCAGATGGAGTTGATCAATATCCAAAGTTCGTGGCTTTTCACACAATAGGGAATTGATATTATTGGACTTTTTCTCGAAGTGCCAGGAAGTGTGAAGTTCTTAATAGTTGCCATTGACTACTTCACTAAGTGGGTAGAGGCCAAACCTTTGGCTACTATCACTAGAAAAACGTCCCAAAGTTTGTGTGGAGCAAAATCATTTGCAGATTCGGTATCCCTCATGTGATTATTTCAGACAACAGGAAACAATTTGCATATGATCATTTCTGCTCCTGGTGCGAAGAACTTCAAATTAAACAAAACTTCATTTTCGTTGTGCATCCTCAGGCCAACAGCCAAGTCGAAGTAAAAAAATCGTACTATACTTAAAGGACTCAAGACTCGACTGGATAAAGCAAAAGGGGATTATGATGCGCACCTCACGGCTATATAGAGACAGCAATACGCAACAAACGAAACAGGACCCAAGACTTAACTGTAAAATTACTAGAATTGGCAGAATTGAGACCGATGGATGAAGCGTCGCCGCAACCTATGGTTCTACTAGATTGATAAGACTCAAAGGCACCACAAACTAGTCAAATTTGATAAGCCTATTGTTCTTTACAAGAACGAAGAGATTGAATCACTCAAACTTTCAAGGACGTAATGTCGCAAAAAATATTCTAATCGTCTATTCATGTATTGATTGAATGGCCTCTTTAAATAAGTTACAAGATTGTCTTAACAAGGAAATAACTAAATCCTAATCCTAATCTAATTCTTAAGGGGGAGGAATAGCCAATTATCCTTAAAAAAAAAAAGGAAATAAAAACCCTAAGGGCAATTGAACTTGGAGGTTTGGCTTTTTAAACCTTCCTTCAAGTTTACAAAATTTGGCAATTAAAATTAAAGACAAATTTCACTATTTATGGCACTATTCACTATTCATGTTTTGGCCCTTCAAGAATTAATAAATTCCTAAAACTAAGTTACAAAAATAAATTAAATAACTTAGTCTATTATCACACTAGAATTCGGCCAAGGCAAAGCTAGTATTCTTCAAATCAGACTTGCAATAAATTAATGACTTACAAGTCTTGGCCGCATACTTGACGAGCTTGAATATCTTGAATTAAACCACTTAATGGTTTCATGAAGTTATTTAACTCTAACTCTCGCCATCAGCCCTGTGATATGCCTTAATAAATCAAATGCTTGGCAAGTAGATTGCACGGCTCTTGGATTCCCATCAAGTAGTTTGAATAGCTCCCAAATTCTCATCATTCCCCTCTCCTCGAAAGGATTCGTCCTTGAATCTTCAACAACTCCATTGGGATAAAATTAATATACTTTGACAACCTTAGGGGATAAATGAAATAGTTTGACAATGGAAAACAATGACTCTTCTTTTTACCTCTTCTCGTAATTGCGTTTTACCGCCAATCTTTGAAGGCTCCAAGTTTGTAACAAAGTGTGGTAAAATTTTCTTTTTCCAAATACAAAGTCAAGGCGTGGAAGATTCAAAACATTATCAATCGGCCTGGCCTCTTGGCTTTGATGACCTCTACTAATTGGATTTGGCCTAATTGAGGCATCAGATTCTTTTTCCTCCTCAACATTTTCTCTTTATTGCTAATGCAGGTGGAACTTCATAAACTTGTATATGATAGATGCTCTCCTTTACTCATCACTCTCAATTCTTTGAAGCCCTAAGTGTTCTCATGGGCTCTAATCCTTCTTCTCCATTTGACGACTTTTCTTCACTGTCAGTTTCAGTCAAAGGAGGCATAAAATCATTAGATTTACTATCGGAAATCACATTCCCATTAAATATGGAGTCAAAAAGAAAATCTTCATAATAGTGAAGACCATCAAATGTTCTTTCAACCTTCTTTTCCCATTCAAAGTATGCTTCGGGATCTCCTCTACCTTCGAAGGTTAGAATTTTCATTTGATGCTTCCCAAATTTCTACCAATTTTATCAATTTGGTTTCAGCCTCTATGGGAAGTAAAATCCCCATCGGAATCTTCACTTTCATCAGAATTTGAAGAACCATTTCTCCTAGATTTCAAATTTCTAGAGAAGGATTCAGTGAGGGATCTCATACCTTTTTGCAATGTGTTGGACAATTGCTCAATCTTGTTGTCATTAGATTGAAACTTTGATTGCAAGGATTCAAGTTGATCATCCAACTTGGAATAAGATCGGCTCATGTTTTCCATCCAATCTGGGAGAGTCTTTTGGTTGATTGAAGATACACTTTCTTTTGACATGATTCCTGCAAAAGGTTAGTACAAAAAGAAACAACAACAATATGGAAAGATTTATAGTAAGGGTGTGTATATGTAAGGTCTCGGTTATTTTCTATGTCTCATCCCTCACTCAATAATCTCTCTCTAAGTTATTGCTTAGAACAACTCACTTTATCAAACTTTTTGGAATTTTAGGTCAAGAGATAGTTCAAATAAGAATGTACGAACTAAGACTCAAGAAAGGTAAACAAATCAGGCAACTAGAAAAACTTAAATCAACTTGGCATTAGATGCAAATATGGAAACTAAAAGTCATAGGAAACAAGACAAATCCAACTACAAAGTGGACTTGAATAAAGAAAGCTACAAAATGGAAACTAAAAAAATATGAAAATAAATAGTAAGTGGACACAAATATGGAATCTAAAAGGAAACAAATAGGAATTTAAAAAGGAAACAAATAGGAAAGTTAACTAAACAAAGGCAGCTTTCAAGAAAGGAAGTATAGTCAAAATAGGAAACAATTCTTGTAGCCTTTTTGTATAGAAATTTCAGTCAAGAAAAGTTACCAAATTGCAGAATTTTTGGCCAAGATAAATTGCCAAAAGTAACAAAATTTCAGTCACAAGAAATTGCCAAAAGAATGCATAATTTTGGTCAAAAGAAATTGCGAAAATTTTTTGCAGAATTTCATCCAAATAAGTTGCCAAAAAGTGGAGAATTTCAACCAAGTAGTGCTAGCCATTTCTAATTCCAATTGTGATGAGGAAAGTTCATCACACTTGGATTCTTTTGTGACAAAACACACGTTTCTTTGGCAAACAAAATTTTGTTATGACTCAAGACAAAAGGCAGCACGGTTTCTTGGAAAAATTCATAAAAATTCAGGAACAAGCAAAGAAACAATATGGTTTTGAACAACAAGCAGCATGGCTTCAAAATTTTAGCAAAGAAACAGTATGGGTTTGAACAGAATTTTGTCACAATTCTTGAGCACTAAAGTACCTCTTCAACAAGAATTCAAGAACAAACAAATAAAGAGGGAGTACTAAAATTTTAGAACCAAAATTCTGGCAGAACCAAAATTCCAGAAAACTGGATTGAGATAGCAACAAAATTGAACAAGATTTTCAGTCAAAAATTTCAGCCAATAGGAACCAAATTTTAGTCAAAAATTGCAGCCACAAAGGTCCAGAATTTCGGCTACCAAAATGTCACAATTCTTGAAGTAGCTAAAGCAATTTTCAACAATGATTTTTGGCCAAGAAGAACTAAATTTTAGTTAAAAGTTTCAGCCACAAAAGTACAAAATTTTGGCTAAGCATAATGCGGTTATGACTCAAGAACAAGCAGCATGTTTTTTTAGCAGAAAAATCAACAAAAATTCTGGGCAACTTTCAAGGATGTAGTACTAGAATTCAGGTATGATTCTTGAATAAAAAGCAGCACAGCTTTTAGGCACAATTCAACAAAATTCAGGAACAAGACAAACCAGAAAATAGAACGGGTTCTTGGGCAGAATTCTGGTCACAAATTTCAGCAATAATGATTTCAAGGAACAGGAAACAAGAATTCAAGAATCAAGAATCAAAAAAACAAGAATCAAGAATTGTTCTTCTATTCTTCTTTCTTTCTTTCGATTTTGTTCTTGTTGTTTTTTTTTTGGTCACGGTTCATTTTTTTTTTAACTAGTAAGAACAATTCACAGCAGCCACACTATCAACATGAAGAGGAACAAATAAAAATAGCACAAGGTATTCGGAATTTCAGAAAAAAAAAAAACAGTAAGCAATCTTTCTTTTTAAACAAGAAGGACAAGTGGCAAAATTTTTTTCATAGTACAAGAACAATTACAGAAAAGTTTCAACACAAGAAGCATAATTCACAGAAAAATAACAAAGGAACAAGACACAAAACAAGAACAATGCAACCGGAAGGAAGGAAGAACTTCAAGTGGTTTGGATTTTTGTTTTAAGCAAACAATAGGTAGTGAATTTTTTCATAGAATAAAAAAACCCAAAATTATTTACACAAAAAGTGGCTAGCAAGAAAAGGTTTAATCGAGTCTCGAAAACTAGGGCTAAACAACTAATTTGACTACCACAAGAAAACAGAATTTTAGCTACAGGGAAGATGGATATAAATTGGATTTTCATGTATGGAAACAATATAAACAAAATTATCTACAAAATTTCAAAGTTACCTAGAACTCTGATACCAAACTAATGCACACCTCGTGGCTATATGGAGTTGGTAATACACAACAAGTGAAACAGGACCCAAGACCTAACTTGCGAAATTGCTGGAATCGGCGGAATTGAGACCAATGGATGAAACGTCATCACAACCTATGGTTCTACTAGGTTGATAAAACTCAAAGGTGCCACAACTGGTCAAGTTTGATAAGCCTGTTGTTCTTTATAAGAATGAAGAGATTGAATCACTCAAACTCTCAAGGACGTATTGTCACAAACAATCTTCTAATCATTTATTCATATATTGACCAAATGGGCTCTTTAAATGAGCTACAAGATTGTCTTAACAAGGACATAACTAAATCCTAATCCTAATCTAATGCTTCAGGGAGAGGGGCAGCCAAGTATCCTTAAAACAAAAAGGAAATAAAAACCCTAAGGCCAATTGGACTTGGAGGTTTGGCCCTTAAAGGCTTCCTTCAAGTTTACAAAATTTGACAATTAAAATTAAAGAAAAATTTCACTATTCATAGTACTATTCACTATTCCCGTTTGGCCCTTCATGAGTTAATCGATTCCTAAAAATAAAGGCACAAAAATTAATTAAATAACTTGGCCTATTATCACGCTAGAATTCGGCCAAGGCAAAACTAGTATTCTTCAAATCGAACTTGCAATAAATTAATGACTTACAAGTCTTGTTGCATGTAGCGAGCTTGAATGTCTTGAATAAAACCACTTAATGGTTTCATGAAGTTATTTAGCTCTAACTCTCGCCATCTGCCTCGTGATATGCCTTAATGGATCAAATGCTTGGTGAGTAGATTGCACGACTCTTGGATTCCTATCAAGCAGGTTGAAAGCTCCCATATTCTCATCAAATTTGGTAGAAAATCTCCCAAATGTCTTGTGGGCTTATCGCACCACACCTCAGAAAGTAATAGAAGAAACGCCTTACAGCTTGACCTATGGCTCAGGAGTTTGTCATTTCAGTGATTAGAGTTCCAACCCCCAGAGTTGTGGCCTTTAACACTGAGGCTAATGAAGAAGAGGTCCAATTGAAACTGGACTCATTGGAAGAATGTCAAGTTCTGGCATCGATGAAAGAAGTTCAATACAAACAAGCTATGACAAAATATTACAATGAACAGGTAAAAATGAATGAATTTGGCCTAGGAGATTTGGTCTTGCACAAAAATGAAGCAAGCCGAGCTCAAAGCTTGGCAAACTAGAGGATAATAGGAAGGCCCTATAGGGTCATTGATGCATCAAAGTTTGGAAGTTATTGCTGGCCATAATGGAGGAACTTATTACCTAAATGCGGCATGTTACCAATTTGAAATGTTTTATGTTTAAAGTTTTATTTGATAAATAAAATATCATTTATATACTTACTCTTTTTAAATCGAGTAAGGGAATGATAAATGCCCTGAACTCAGTTCAAGGTTGGTGAGACTGCCTTGCTAAATCTTAAATCTAGAAAATCACGAGTAACCTCAGTTCATCTGAGTTTAGCTGTGAACTCCATAACATCCGAAGCGGGTGAGGGAATATGATTATCAAAGGTCCCCGACATTCTAAGGGGTGGGGAACTTAGATAACTTAAAGGTCCCAGATATCCTAAGGGGTGAAGAACTTATATCACTAAAAGGTCCTAGACATCCTAAGGGGTGGGGAACTTGGATCACTCAAAAGTCCCAAACATCCTAAGGGGCAGGGATTTCGGATCCCTCAAAAGTCCCAAACATCCTAAGGGGTGGGGATCTCGGATCCCTCAAAGGTTCCAAACATTCTAAGCGGTGAAGATCTTGGACCACTCAAAGATCCTAAGGGATAGGGACCCAATGGATAAAATCCAATTATTTTATTTGTTTAATAAAAAATATTACAGATAGGAAGGGTTCATAATTTCCCTTTTCCTTTCCTCTTTTCCTCCTCGTATTTAACTCTATCCTAAAGCTAGTTATTAAACACTGTTTCTTTTCTCTTGTATGCAGCAGTGTCTTGTTGACCTTGTTGGGCCAGAAGTTCCAACTCTTCCATCATCACTTCAATATAGTCCCTCTCTGTGGGCGACATCTTCAAACCCACCTATTTTAGGCGAGTCTCTATCTTTTCAATTTCAATCTCGAAGTCTTGAACCTCTTGTTGGTTACTATTAAGCTCATCGGTCATGTACGAATCACTTCGTCCCTTCCCTTCAGCTCATAGGTAACACTTTCAATCTCAGCAAAAAGGGCGGCAATCCTCTTCTTATTCTTTTCGTTTTCTATACTGGCTGATATCTCCTTGAGGATCAAATCCCCCATGGCTCATTGTTGTTTTACCATATCTTCATTAAGACTATGATTCAAATATTTGAGGTGGGTAATTTAATCATTGAGATCTTTATTTTCATTTCCTACTTTAAGAATAGTGCCTTGAAGCTCAGTATGCGCGGCTTCAAGCGTTCTAACTTTCTCATGCAATTTATTAATAGCTCTTGAGGACAACAAATGACCCTAATATAGTGGGAATAAAAAAAACCTTAATTAGAATTTCATTAATTTAAAAGAAAATTGTCCTTATAAAAAAATAGAAACGCAAATTAAAAGGCCTAAGAGTTAGCTTCTTTTTGGGTCTTTTCACCTCGAGATGAGGTCTCGGCTTCTTGCTGATTTCTGGAGGCTTCACCTTCTAGGGTCATGAGGTTTGGGTCTTCATCAACTATATAGGCGTCAAGCTCTGAGATGCCATATGTTGTAACACTATGAAGGAACCATTAAATCCCTTCGCATTATCAACATAGGCCTTATCGACCCTCGCCATGGCCTCGGGATCATAGCCAGGCAGCTCTTCCAACTTTTTTTTTAACAAAAGTTCGATAATTGTATTAGCTTGATGAAAGTTAAAGATTACAAGCAATGTCCCCAAAATTGGACTTTCCTTAGCTCAAAGTGTGGCTAAGTGATGTGATTTCAACCTTGATGATATGATTCACAATTGGAAAGATCGGAAACACTTAGAAGTTGCCCGAGATATGTCTAAGGGAAGCTTAGACTGAATGGTGTAAACCGCAACCCACTACCTATGAAATAGATAGGAACCTTGGTATAAAACACCACAACCAATTACACCAAAAATTGGTTGATAAGTTTGTATGAATGCCACAAGTCTCCAAGGAGAACTTGATAAGTTCTAAGTTCTTAAAGAACCAAATGAGATAAACTCACAATTTCTATTACTCAAACTTGTTTTCAAAGTAGTACAAAGATGCCTATTTATAGGCTAAAATAAGTCTTAATAATTAAATCCTAATTATCCTAGTCTAGAAGAAATAAATATTAATTTCACTTTCTAACTTCTAGACTAGACTTTAACAAGACTAATAAAATTCTGCATTTTAATCTATGAATTATGCATAATTCTAGATGATAAGTTGGATGAAATCAAGATACATTGGATTGATACGTTGACCAAGTGTTGGAATGAGAAGGTTCATGCATCTTGAGTTGGCTTGCAAGACTTCATTAATACTCTCTTTTGACTGAATTTTTCCAAGGTTGAATTTCATATTTTAATGCCTCAAAATGGATGTTTGACCATGGAATTTGAAGTCTTCAACACTTGACTACGTGAATAATTGTTGGCTGGAATTTGGACCATCTTTGGACTAAAATTGATCTTTGACTTGGATAAGATGCACACTTGAACTTGGACCTTCGCGCCATTGAATTGAGTGGAAAGTTAGGGTCAAGTTCGCAACTTTGGTCACAGAGTTCGCATCTTCGCATGCAAAGTTCGCATCTTCGCTTGCAAAGTTTGCATCTTCGCTCGAAGGTCAGGAAGTATGAGCCGAAGGTCAAGAAGTTAGCGCCGCAGGTCGGGAAGTCTGCACTACACATCTTTGAGTCGAAAGTCGGGAAGTGTGAGCTGAGTTCACATCACTAAGACTAAATGACAAAGTTCAACCCGTACTCCCACAAAAATACACCACAAAAAAAGTAGAGGCACTACCAATTAATAGAGAAATACCTCAAAATGGAAGGTCTTTTGATAAAATGAAAGGACAACTACCTTACTGCCGTGTTCCCCTAGCTAAGTACTAGTCAGCCACTGATCAAATGCATGATCCTAGCTAACTAGTTAACTAAGCTAACACACTTGCTTGATAAAATTCTAACCAAGCATGCCTCGTCATCTGTACTACATCCTTGTCCTTGAAAAACTCAAAGATTCCAGCTCTTCTATATAAACCAAAGTAGATATATGGTGAACTGTGCTCGGTCAATCCATATATCCTCTTTTTGCCTATAGTTAAGATCTTGCCACCAATGCTGGAAAGATTGTTGTTGCAGTCCCTCCTTAACCCAATTGACTTGAGCCAACTTCCACATGATTTTGGCTCGGGAACAATGAAACATTAAATGTTCCATAGGTTCATCCGTTTCTCCACACATTGGACATGCAGCCTTCACTTGCATTTTTCTTTGGTTCAGCTTAGCAAAAAGAGGCAAAATATTATGACATCAATGCCAAACAAAATGCTTAACTTTACTGTGACCTTCAATTTCCAAGTGGCAAACCATATACGGGGACCAACAAATACACGGCCCGTGCAATGGAATCGGGACACTAGTCGGCACACCATAGCTTCCCCCCCCTCCCAGGGAATAATACACGTTGTGCCCATCCAACCCTTCTAAAGCCAGGAAGCATTCTTTTTATTTGCAGCCTCTAGCAAGTCGGTATGAGGAAAATATTTTGCTTTCATGACTTTGCACATCAATAGATTCGGTTTGGTAATAACTCTCCAAATTTGTTTAGCAAGTAAAGCATCATTGAAGGATTGAAGATCTTGGAAGCCCATCCCTCCTTACTCCTTCCTCATTTACTTTAGTAAGCTCTTGCCATTTTCTAATGAATTCTCTGCCTTGCATCCTTGTGTGCTCCCCACCAAAAATTCGTCGTGATGCGACAGATTTCTTGACACACTTCCACTGGTAACTTAAAACAGCCTATAAAATAAGTTGGCAATGAATTCATCACTGCTTTGATGAGAATTTCTTTGCAGTAAACTCGAGGCCAGTCTTTAGTCTGAATTCTTTGCTGCACCTTTGTAATAATAAAGTTAAAAACCTCCTTTTTCGACCGCCCAATCCTCATCAACAACTCCAAGTAATGAGCATTCGATTGTTCCTGCACACCCCCCATAAATTGACAAATCTAACTTCTTGACTCCCTGGATACATTTGGACTAAAGAACACTGAAGATTTGTCCAGATTGATGGCTTGTCTTGAACATTGACTATAAGTGGAGAAGATCATGCAAAAGCTACGCTTGATGTGAATTTGCCTCACAAAATAACAGTGAATCATCGGCAAAGAACAAATGTGCAATAGTAGGGCCATTTCTACTAGCTCTCATTCCCTTATACTCCCATTGTTCACTCACTTGTTTAATAAAGTGGGTTAATGCTTCAGAAATGATTAGAAAAAAAATAAGGCGAAATAGGATCCCCCTGACGAATGCCCCTAATTGGATTAATGTACTCACAAGGCTCACCATTAATATTAATGAACAAATTACTTGTATAAAGGCATTGCCGAATCCACTGAACAACCCCCCAAGCAAATCCCATCTTCCTCATGACCTTCTCTAAAAATTGCCACTCCACCCTATCATAAGCTTTGGCCATATCTATTTTAAATGCCATGTACCCCTTCCATCATTTTCTCATTGAATTCAAGGTATGAATACTCTCATGCACTATAATCACATTATCAAGGATTTGCCGCCCAGGAATAAAGGCTGACTGATTCTAACTAATACACTTATCAAGGCACAACTTAATATGATCAGCCAGGATTTTAGAAACAATCTTATAGACCACATTACACAAGCTTATTGGCTTGAATTGAGATATAGACATAGGAGAGGGAACCTTAGGTATCAATGTAATCAAAGTATGATTAAGTTTCTGAAGCAATTTCTTACTTTGAAAAAACTCCTTTACAGCATTGATAAGATCAAGTTTAACCTTGTTCTAATAAGTTAGAAAAAACAAAGGAGTCATACTATCTGACCTGGAGCTTTATTAGGATTCATTTGGAACAATGCTTTCTTGATTTCATCCTTCTCCACAGGTCTCAGCATCCGACTGTTCATAGCCGTAGTGATGGATTTAGGTAAACCTTCAAGCACCACTGGACACTGCACCGGGTGACTCGTAGGATATAACTTGTCATAGTAGCCCACAATCTCATCTTGTATATCCCTTTGGTCACACATAGCTACCCTGTGGTTGTTGTCAATCCTATAATATTGTTCACCTTTCTCTGCTGAAGTGTGGTTGCATGGAAAAATTTGGAATTTCTATCTCCTTCCTTCAACTATTGATTCTTTGACTTTTGTTGTCAATATCCTTCTTCTACTTTATACTCTTTTTGGAGTTGATCCTTAAGCCCATTCCATATTCTCCAATCCCTACCTCCCCCCTCCCTACTCAAAACCTCCATTTGAGCTTGAAGACATTTGATCTGCCTAGCGGAATTATGCCCGGAAGTAGAACTCCATTTGAGTAACTCTACTCGACATTGGGCAATCTTAGAGCCTAGGACATATTGCTTGGTCTCCCATTTATCCTTATGCCATGCTACAACCACTGTTTCTTGGATATCCGCTCTCTTAATCCATCGTTTATCAAACACAAATCGGTGTCTTATACGTTTTTGTTGAGGATCCATATCCAAAATAAGAAATGAATAATCCGAAGCTTGTTTGTCATAATAGAGTACTCCAGCTTTGGGAAACATTAACCTCCACTTTGGTGCCCCAAGAAACCTATCCAACCATTCCTCAACATATCTCTCCCCAACCGATTATTACTCAATGTAAATTGTCTTCCTACATACCCAAGATCCACCATGTCCATCATATGTATGAAGGTTTGAAATGAAAGACAACTTTGATCGGATCTTTTTCTCTCTCTCCCCCCCACTCCCTCGGCCCCTTCTTATATGGATACACTATTTCATTGAAATCTCCACCCATAACCCCACCAATCTCCCCACTTAATTTCTCATTTACCAAATAACCTCATTGTTGTTCCCTTATATAACATTATCAGTACTAGCATACAAAAAAATCGCCCACCAAATCACGGGATCACCCTCAATTTGATATTGCAATTGAATACAAAAATTAGTACTCACAACATTCAGCACCAAAATATAAGCTGCCCAACACACGAGCAAACCACCGCAAGTGTTTTCCGGAGCAACATGACTCCATTTTCCTTCATACTTCAATTTCCTACACACCTTCTCAACAACCACTGAGTTTTGTTTAGTTTCAAAAAGAAAAACTACATCTGGATGCTGAGATATTATTGTCTCCCTCAACGGGGAAATTGTAAAAAATGTACCCAAACCTTTACAATTCCACACCCCTACCTTTATGGGGTTGCTTGGGACCCTTGTGGATTGGTCCCTTTAACCTCAGATTGCTAGGCCAATGCTTGAGAACTGTTACCATATTTCTATCATTTCTACACTTGCTCATCGGTTAGAATACCAGCCATCATTACCAGATGACACTCGCGTTTCCCACCAATCCGTCTACTCACTGGAGTTGGCTGCTGCATTCCTCCTGGTTTAGAGAACAGCCTGCATTCAGCCTTTTGCCATTTGGAACCCGGCTGCAAGGTTTGGACAGCCTTGCCTTTAACCATTCGGGCTACAAATTGCTTGGTACTTTTCTCCAATTCCAGCTGATTACTACCCCGCACCTCTCTGACTTGCACTCTATCCTCCTTCATGCCAGTATATTGGAGTGGATGCTATAGAGCTTCCCCCTCTCAGCCCTCTGAGACGAGGCCTAAGAATCAGTATAAGGCCCTGCTAGTACTGGCAACTATCCCTCCTCAACCACATGAAGAACTGAAGACTGTTTGTTCAGTGAACCACACTGCTTAGAAACCTTCACCCTCACCCTCTCATTAGGACCAAAGCTTTCATTTCTAGCCCTAAGCCAACCTACATTTCTTATCCTCACTCCTCCATGTCAACATAAAAAAATGGGCAAAAATTCATACTTGAACCAAACCCAGCAAGAGGTATCTTGAAAACATACTTGTATGCCATGCAAAAGAGGTTGCGCCAGATCAAGCATAACCAAAGCCTTCATGTGTCTACCTTGAGGACTACCTCTTTCTGGAACAAACACAGTCTGCACATCTGGAAAAATACAAGCAATCTAATACCCTGTTTCTTGTGTAATCCATTGGTTGGGCAAATTTCATAACTGAACCCAAACAGCCACACGACTAAATTCTTTATCATCATGCGTTACCCTCTCATCCCAGTCTCGTAACACCAAATACTGATTATCAAACTTCCACCCATGGCCAGCTTTCACTTTATTCCTATCATTCACAGACTGGAACACAAACTAATAATAATTCACCCACAGTTCTCTTACAATAAAAAACTGATTAGCTGGCCAAATAGCTTGAAGAGTATGTTTTAAGCGCAAAAAATTGGCTCGCTTATCCCCAAATAACTTCCCAAGTAAACTCCTATCACCCTCTTGCTTACTAGCCTGTATATCCTCAGCCGCAAACCCAATCACCTCCTCTGTTGCTGTAGCTAACTCAAGGTGTTGCACTAACTCGACCACCTCCGCCTCCCAACTCACCGAGGTCTCCTTCTCCATCCCCACTCCATAGTATGCTACGAAGTTTAGGTGAAGGCAATAGAGCTGCATACACAACTCTTCAGAAGATATAGAAACTTAACAACTGAAGGAATATGCTCTGGTGACAAAGCGCAACTTAAGTTGCACCAAACTCGCACATAGAGATATTTTTGTCTTTAGCAAACTCAAACTCAACGGATGGTATTAAATTGCACAACTCCTCCAACTTAAGAGTTGGAAACTTCTCTTGAATTTTGAAGGCTGCTTCATGTTGACAAATTCACTACAAAGTTGCCAAAGTCTTGCGTGTGAAAGACCTTCCTCACTAGCGACTTCTGAGCAGCCTGGTCAATACTTTTCAACCTTTGAACCTCTGATTCGTTTTCTTTCAGCTGTTGGTAGAGAAAGATACCTCTTTTTCTAATCCCCTCCTCGACTTAAGAGTCGTCGATACCTTTTCCTCCAACTTCTTCCTCACCTCAAGAGATGCTGCCTCAGCATCCCTCAGCTGAGCAACCATAGCCGGATGCTTGGAGGCCTCAACGGCCTATATGTTGGCCCTGAGAACAAATTTTGCCCACACAATCAACGCCTACAATTTCAAACAATCTGTCAAGTACAACACTTTTAATGCATGTTCTCAAAACAACACAACCTTATTAGGAACCCTTACTTGTGGCACGGAATAAGCAAAATTGTTGCTAAGATCGGCCATTGACATCTCAGCCAACCTTCTTTGGTAATTCTCTATGCCCTCGACCTTCATTATTGGTGAAACCTCAATAGGCATAGAGAAATGCAACACTGTATCTGAGGCCAAATCCTCAGCCTCCTTTTCACTTGCCTTCTTCTTGTTGGTGGGGACCTTTACTCTCTTTCTTTTGTTCAGAGTTCCAACCCTAACCACCCCTTCATCATCCTTTCTCTTTGAAGGCTATCTTATTTCCACCTTCTTAACAAAACCGATCTCCTCAATGTTAAATTGTGCCCCCTTCACTGGATTAGTCTCTATTGTGGCACTAAACTTCACCGCTGCAAAACAAAAAATATCCGTAAAAGATTAATAAACACTATAACAACAAAAATTCATTCTACAATATAAAAGCCCTACCATTCAGCTTTTCTTTTTTGACAAAGTGTAAAATCAGAGATCCGGTTTCTGTAACGACCGGGCTCAATTTGTGCTTAAAAAACTCCTCTTCGGTGTAATTGCCAATCCTCTCTTTCCAGACCTCTATATAAGCACGACCATAGGGGTTCTGCCTTTTCCGATTTGGATATGCATCATTAGCATCTCTGTAGAACGACTCCGTGCTCAGCCCACAAGCTTCAAACTTTATAAAGAAAAACCTTCGTTTCCACTCATGATGGGCTGAAGGCTTCATGACCTTACACCTAGATCTCAGAAAAAATGCAAAATATCCTATGGAGTTTGCAGATTTCTTCACGCAATAAAAATATCTAAAATGTCCACAGAACTTTCTATTTTTCCCTCTCGGCATAAGACCTCAAACCCTAACGGTTCTTGCTAAATTGGGTACCAGTTGGACAAGGACTATCCCATAATAATTCAAAATGTCAACGACGAGTTGACATACGGGCAACCTTATACCCGCATTCAAGTGTTCTTTATACACTGCTGTATATTGAACAGAAGAGTTACATGCCCTACCCTCATGACCTGTAGCCCTAACACCATATTCTTTAGAAATATGGAACTTTTTTTTGAGTTTCCTAACATCGGCTTCCCCAGAAACCATAAAATGGGTCCCAACAGTGGGCATAAATTTGGTAGGATACCCTACTGCCGGTGGGGCAACAAATTCGGGAAATTTGCAAAAGTAGCACCTTTTGGAGGAACACTTGCAAAAATAGTAGCTCCTATAATTTCTTTCCGCATATAGCAGGTTAATGGTATTTGGCCTGATGAAAAGACCAAATTGACCTTCTTCGAGAACTTCATCGTTGAACTTCACTTCACATTGTTGTTCAAATTTCTCTATTAATTCTTCTTCATTTTTTATTGATTCAACATCTCATTCCCAGGGTTTCTACTTCAGAATGGTCACCTAGGTTTTTGTCCCGGTAAGGTCGATGGTTCTATAGAATTTTCATAATCATCAAATCTATAAAATAAATACCGATCAACGAACAAAATCCACTTGTCACAAACTTGCAATTGGGTGTTTTAAAAGAACTAACAAACAATCGACAAGAATTGGACATTTAAAAGAGGTATTCGACAATAAATATGACAATAAATTTGACAACAAATTTAACAATAAATTTGATAAAAAATTTGACAATAAATTCAACAACAGATTCGATGTGCATGTCAACAATGTTTGACCAGGTGAAAAGACCAAAATGCCTCTCTATTTGAAAATCGCGCCTGATGCAATTATACAACTGTTCATTATCTCACTCCCATCACTTCCATCACTTTATCGTTTAAGAACGTATTATCCAGATAGAGACTCTACCTTCTGCATAGAATGAATTTTCTAGTCACACAACACGATTCGTCTTCAAGTATAAACAACATAAACAACATCAATGGCATGTACGCAAGGTGGACCGGCATCTTCAAGCAAGAAGGTTGCCGCAATGGAGAAGGAATCTCACAAGTTAACGGACCACAATAAGAAGGTCAGTTGAAATTTAGCTTCGTCAATTGAAATTTAATTGCGCATGTTGCTTCATGTTTTGCTGACGAACTATACATTTTAGCTTACTGTTTTGCTGATTAACTGCGCATATTGCATATGGATTTTAGAAGAAATCAGACAAGTTAGGGTTTTGTATATGGTTCGAACACACTAAAACATATTGCATATAGTGTTTTTTATATATGGTTTGAACACACTAAAACTGTCGAAAAATAGTCGAGGACCATGTAAATGATGAATATTTGTCGAGAACTAAGTCGAGAAATATGTCGCGAACAAGTGTCAAACACTATGTCGAGAATGTCAAAAAGTAAACATTATGTCAAGAATGTCAAAAACTATGTCGAAAAATATGACGAAAAATATGTCAAAAACTTTGTCGATCAATATTTTGAAAACCAATAACTTTGTTTGTCGAAAAATATGTCGAATGAATTGTAGAAAACTTTGTCGAACAATATGTCGACAACTATGTCGAAAACACTGTTGACAACACTATGGAGCAATACGTCGAGTACCAATCATCTTGTCAAAAACTATGTCGATAAATGTGTCAAATCATTGTTGAACATTCCATTGTTATGTGCAGAAACATCTCAAGGATCAAATGGTCATTCAAGGAGATTTTTTCAGTGCCCAGGTTTCGCAGTACTACTACTATGAAGCCAATATGAAGAGGATCCTGTCCAAATTGACGGCGGCACAAAAGCAAATACTTCGAAGGGAGAGTTGTCTTGCAGAAATCTCTCTTGTCCATGAGCATATATTTTGGTGCAAGCAGATAATCCATTCCTTGTTGTTGAAGCAACTCAAGCGGACGAGAATCAATCAAAATAATAGCATATACTTCAACCGCAAGTAAGAAGGTTAAATTTGGCAAGAGGGAGTTTGCCATCATCACGAGGCTAAATATGGGAGATTTTGATAGTGAATATGGCAAATATCAAGCACCAAATGGTCCTTATGCAATAACCAAGTACATAAAACACCTGGGTTCTATAGATGAAGCAACATACAATGAAGTGTTTAAAGCATGATCGTATAAACTCAAGTTATTAGGACGTTGAGTTCGTGTGCATGACACTTTTGCTTGTATACACATCAATCAATGGTTTGTGAAGGAGAACCAAAATTGAAGACAAGCTGTTTCATTTGGCCAGTGATTGGAGGCAGTTCGATGAAATGCCGTGGGGTGAACTATCTTCTGAGACTCGTCGATAGTGCTATGATCAATGCCTTGAAGCAAACTAGTCACCCAGAGCACAGGACTTACACTATTGGTGTATTCTTAGTTGTATTAGGGGTAAGGATATTGAACGTGTGCTAAGTTTTGTTTACTTTTGTTTGTGGTGTAAGTGGATTTGAATTAATTTTATGCTATTTTTTCTTTCAATGTCCCAGGTGTTTGCATATAAGCTAATACCACATCTTCAGCATTTCAAGATGATTTAGAAGGTCAAAACCTTTAAGAACAAGCCCAGGATGTTCCGATGGAAAGGAGTGAGTGCACATCATAAAGATCAAGAAAGGTTGTAGGTGTGGGAAAACAGAACGTCCAATGGGGAGGTATGAATTGTCTATTACCTAATAGTTGCTAATTAGTCTAGCACTACATTCAAAATAGTTTGTGGCATAGAGGATTGAACTTTATTATTTGATATACTGCAGAAAGTGAAAGTAACACAAATAAAGCCAACTCCCGAAGAGAGAACAAAATTTTTGCAATGGGAAAAAGAGGAGGAGATTGGCGAAGAGGTGGAGTTGGAAGGAGAAGAAGAAAATTCCTCAACTTTTTACGTATTTTACAGGAAGAAGGTTAGAGAAGAAGATGTTACAGAACTTGAAAAGAGACAAAAATTAAGCAAAGAGAAAAGGCGGGAGAGAAGAAGTTGCTTCATTAGTCAATTTGTTTGAGCGGCAAACAAAGCGAGTTGGAATTGGCGGAGAGAAAAGACAAACTCATACTCGCGATGCTCAGCGGTCGCACTAGAGAACAAAGTCAATAGTATTACTGACGAGATGGATAAAAAAGTCAATAATCTCACTGTACAGGTCAAGCGTTTGACTGCCACAGTCGCATAGCTGATTTCTTATGTACACCACCTGATGGCCAGACAAAGTATGCCCAAACCTCTTAGTGAAGAATCTAGTCCTTTTCCAGACCATAGTGATGATAGCAATGATAAAGGTGAAGCCCCTCAAGAAGGGG
This sequence comes from Gynochthodes officinalis, assembly GCA_020080225.1. Classification (NCBI taxonomy): domain Eukaryota; kingdom Viridiplantae; phylum Streptophyta; class Magnoliopsida; order Gentianales; family Rubiaceae; genus Gynochthodes; species Gynochthodes officinalis. Next base: position 42,549,818 of record CM034618.1, on the reverse strand, counting down.
ATACATAGGAAATGACTCACAATAAGATTCAAGGCGCTTCTGGCGATCAAAAGGACAATGATGATCAGCCTATATCTGGAGATAATGATGGGACGGTCGAGGGTAAGCAATACATGGAACAGGAAAAGGATGAAGATAATGTAATCGCTATTGTTCATAAACTCACTGATGAACACACTACTCCTCCATCTGAACCCATCCAACCAACAGAAAGTGCTCCACCACCACTTATGAATGAAAGGGATCTGAAAAATCTGGTAGATGTAGTCCATGTAGGTCTAAATTTGGGCCCTACCCTTACCTTAGAAGCAGTCAATCCAGACCAAGCAAAGGTGAAAGCACCTGGATTTAGTATGCAAGAGCCAACTTTTAAGGATGTTGAAGAAATGAAGAAGTAAATGAGGATGAAGCCACGTCTCTATTTGGATATGGATGTGATATCATTGGACTCCAAAATGTTGAAATCGATGTGAATAAGACATTATTGGCTCTCTGGTCAGGTAATACTTGTTTGCCTATTTTTTCCACAAAAATTATTACTAATTATTATCTCATAACTGAAACTCCTTTTTTTTTTTTTTGCAGCAAATTGATTTGTACACATCCATGCTACGAAAGAGGATCATTAAGATGGGACGCAAAGATATATCCATTATGGAGACATATTTTGATGTAAGTTATTTTCACCATTTTAACTAAATTGACAATGTTTTTTATAAGGATCTAAGACCTACTCATTTGATGAGTTGTTTTACCTATTTTGTTGAAAGACCAACATGAAACAACTATATGCTAGCCAGATAGACCTAACCATTGATGATTTGGCCATGAAGCAATTTGTTGGTGATTGCCCATTTGAATTGGATTGTAGGATGGTTGACATAATGTTATTTTCCTGTCACATAAATGGCAACCATTGGATGCTGGTAAAGATTGATTTGTATGCACAGACATTTCATGTGTACAACCCATCGAATCAAGGGGCAGTCGTAATGCCAAAGTTAGAATATCTCGTTTAGTGGATGCTCAAGCTACTCGATTGCGTGTGAGTTTTACACATACTGGCCCAAAGAACCTCTAAGACAGATTGAATAGAGAGTGGTCATCGAGGAAAATTTGGTGCGTCAAAAATCAGGGTAAGTATCTAGTAAAATGTACACTTTGTGTTAGGTCTTATACGCTCAATTACTAATGACTAAATTTCTAATGCGATGGTTATTGCAGAACTATAGACTGTGGTGTTTTCGTATTAAAGTGGGCTAAATGCATGATACATGGGTTGCCACTTGATACAATTACACCGGATAATGCATTGCAACTTTGCAAAGACATGGCGGCTACAATTTTCCTTCATGCAAAGGAGGAGGATGTTAGAGTAAATGAGAGAAGACGCAAAGCTAGACATAAAAATAGATAGGATGGTTAGTTGTGGGATACAAATTGATAGGATGGTTAATTTTTGGTTCATATAGAATAGTAAATATACATTCTTAGGGTACACATTTTCAGGTTGACCTCTACGTTCTTTCAATGTAATTAGATGTGTAAATATACCTTATTTGATACATTTTTTCAATGTGTAAATATACCTTATTTGATACATTCTTTCAATGTATACAATTAGATCTGTAATAGGATATCCTTGAATACATTCTTTCAATGAACTATAAATATTCTTTAACACATTATGTCAACTAACAGTTCTTTAAATATTGTAATAGAAAGTGTGATGTTTTTTAACGTATGCACATTTTAGATAATTTCATTAGTTATTTCGACTCTGTTTCAACATAAGTTCGACAAAATATCGCCATACGTTCAACACAATGTCGATATACATTCGGCACAATGTTGACATACTTTGGACATAATGTTGACATACTTTTAACATTTGTTTGACATAATCTTCACAATGTCGACATACGTTTGACAATGATGCATGTCGACCTCATCGCGACTTAGCTAGCGCGGGAAATGGATTTTGTTATTTTTTAATCCAAATTTTAATGTATATACATTTCTTAAAGGAGCGCCAAATTAGACTTCATTTTCCAGTGGGTTTTCACCATCTGTTTACCAACCATCACGTTGGGATAGTGTATATCACGCATTTTCCTTCGTGAACCTCTAATTAACACGTCGAAAAGGATCATTTTTTTATAGGTACACATATTTCTATTTTGGTCCCTTTTTTTTTGGTATATGTACATGCGCTTGGATATGAAGGGTATTTTTGTGTGGGATTGAGTAATGTGCAATTAATGGGTCCTTGATTAGTTAACTGGATTGTTGTTCACTGGTTAATTTAATTTTGTTTTAAATATTTATGGGTAACGATAAATTGGATTTGTAGTTTGACTAATGTCAATGTTGTATTTTTTAAGTAATGATGCACCTAATTATGTGGTATGTTTATATTCTTTATGGGGGAGAATGGATTGTTGATCTAGTAACAAATGAGCATAGATTAATGAATTATAAAAGGGTTGAAACTCTTTTGTTAAAAAAAGACGCAAGCTTCTCTGAATTGGTGGATCACATCATATGTATCAAGGACATAGCTCCAGAAATAAAAAATAAGCTAGTCATACAATACCTACCCAAGTATTTTTCGAAGATCTCTGTCCTGCCCATCAAGAATGATTACCATGTGAAATATTTTTTAAATGAGATTATAAAATGGTCTAAGGATGCTAGGACACAATATGCGTTATCGTTCGAGATATTAGAGCAACAAAAGCTGAAGATGGTACTAGCAACTCACCCAAAAAGCGTTTGAGCTCTGATAGTTCGATATGGACTACGATGTAATTCATTCAAGAAATTTGGATGAGAACATATTTTGCATACATGAGGAAGATGATGAGAAAAGTGTTGAGAATGATGACGGGGGTTTGTCGAAACCATTATTCTAGAAGATGTAAACAGCCTCTCCGAGGAAACAAGACATGAGGACAAAGTCGACAAGGTTCAAGAAAACACACATTGCCTTATAGTAACAAAGTCATCGTATGCAGACATTGGTGCTTCTTCTAATAGATTATCTGTAGTGGTAGATGTTGCAGTAAAGGATGTGTTCAAAACTAGGCATAATTTGTTTATAAGGATGTCCATGCTGGCTGTGTAGCATTTTTTCGAGTGGAAAGTTGTTAGGATTAATAGCAAGTTTTGGTACCTAAGATGTAAGGATAAAAATTACAAGTGGAGACTGAATGCATTTGCCATTGGGAATTCATTTGAATGGGTTAAACCCGGGATTATGAGGATTCATATACGATACTGCCATCTTGGGAAGATTCAAGTAGAGGCAATTATAGGGGATTCATATAGGATACTGCTATCTTATTTGCACGTGATGATGAGTTAAACTTGGGATCTTTTATTGAACTCAGTATTAAAGAAGATGGAAGATTCAATTATCTATTTTTTGCATTTGGTACATTGATTCATGGATTTTGCAGCCACATGTGACGAGTTATTGCGGTTGATGATTGCTTCTTAAAAGAAAAATATCCTAGGTCATTACTTGTTGCAACTAGCATGGATGGTAACAACCAAGTCTATTTTGTCGGATAGGGAATTATTAATTCTAAAAATGACGCATCGTGGGAGTGGTTTTTAGAAAGGCTAAAGGCTGCAATTGGCAATGAAATAGCTGGATTGGTGTTTGTTTCTGACCGACATAAGAGCATTGCAAAATGTATAGCAAAAGTTTTCCCAGATTCCTTTCATGGGGCTTGTATTTATCATCTAAGCAACAATCTGAGAGCAAAATTCAAACACGAAGACGTGATCCCATTATACTTTAAGGTTGCAAAGGCTTACACTATTGTAGAATTCAATGAGCTATTCTTGCTTCTATCACTGCAAAATGCATGGGTAAACGAGTATTTAAGAGAAGTTGGGATTGAACGTTGGCCAGTGGCACATTTTGGTGGGAGATGGTATACAATAATGACCACTAACATTACAGGATGTCTGAATGCATTATTGAAGGATGCCTGGAAATTACCTATTTATTGTTTGGTCGAGTATATCTGTAACGCGCTCCAGTGGTGGTTTCACGAAAGGCATACCACTACTAGCGAAATGAACATAATGATAACCCATACATTGAAGATGAAATTGCATCTAGGATGAGAGAACCACAATCCTATGCTGTTGAACTGGTTGTATACACCAATGGTGTGTACGAGACATTGCAAACTGTATTGCTACTGTTGATTTGTTGCAAAAAACGTGCACGTGTCAAGTGTTTGATATGGATCAACTCCTTTGTGTGTATATAGTAGCTGTAGCTCGTCCCTGACAAATTGACCATTACACCTTATGCTCGCCACTTTATCACACTGATGCACTTTTAATTGCTTATGTAGATCCTATTATGCCGGTTGGTGATCCTAAAGATTGGAATGTGCCCGAAGGAGTTTTAGCTATTCAACTATCACTATCGGAACCAATGGCTAAGAATGGTAGGTGTAAGAAAAAGTGAATTCCTTCAATAGGTGAGATAAAAGTTGCAAAAAAATGTGGTTGTTATGGAAAAAGCGGACACAACCGACAAACTTGCTCAAATCCTTTCGTTTGTAGGGAGAAAAAGGGATGATACTTGTGTTTTGTTTGATTGAATATTGTAATTTAGTCCGTTTCATAATAATATTGAATTTATTCAGTTATCTTTTTTGAGTATTTTAGCTAATTACGCAACAAATAACAAGCATACATGATGTTTTATTAATACAATGCAGTACATTACAAAATAAAATAAATACAATATTCAATCAATTCAATGGATCACCCTCTCCAAATGGCTAACTTTTTATCGACATATTTCTGGACATAATGATCGACATAGTCCATGACATTTTTATCCACATATTTCTAGACATTGAGGTTGACATTGTGATCGATATATTTCTCGACATATAGAGGGTCGCAATGAGAAGGCCAGTCAGTTGAAATTTAGCTTCGTCGTTGCTAACTACGCATATTGCTTCGTGTTTTGCTAACGGACCATGTTAATGCTGAACACTTGTCGATAGATCGAGAAATATAAGTAAGAATAAGTTTCGAATACTATGTTGAACATGTTGAAACAAATGTCGAATACTATGTAAAACATGTCAAAAACTAAACGCTTTGTTACAAATGTCAAACACTACATCGAAATATATGTCGACAACACTGTCGAATCACTTTGTCGAAAAATATGTCGAATATACGTCAAAAAAAAAAAGTCGATAGCTATGTTAAAAACACTGTCGAGTAATATGTCAAAAAAAAATCGACAAAGTGTTTTTGAAAGTTCCAACTGGAGCTTCATGGCCAGTGGAACTACTCCAAACTGACTATGGAACTTGGCTGGATAAAGGTTGGGTGGAATTTGCATCTTATTATGACATTAGAGTACACTATTTTTTGGTATTCAAATACGATGGTAATTTCCAATTAAAAGTAATAATCTTTTATCCAACCACATTAGAGATTCAATGTCCATTTGAATTGAATCGTTTCGGGCATGAGGAGGATCACCTCGTTAGTAGGAGGGCAGGTAAAGTTTGGTAATGAGAAGAGATTGAAAAACATGGATGATGATGTTTCTATGAATTCTTGGGGGCTAAACCTACATCATCATGCCGGGTTAAAAAGGAAAGAAAGTCAGGACCAAAAAGAAAAAAAAAAAAAAAGCACGGCTCACAATTGAAGAAGAAGATCTCCAAAAGCCTCACCAAGATGTACATTCACGTCCTTTTCCAAACTTTTAAATTTACATCTTCATTTACGATGTAAATGAAGACTAAACATCTAATTGTATATGATGTAAATTAAGTCTTGGTGAGGTTTTTGCATATCCTCTTCTTCAATTATGAGTCATGCTTCTTTTTGTTTTGGTCCTTGACTTTCTTTCCCCTTTAACTCGACATGATGATGTAGGTTTCGCCCCCAAGAATTCATAGAAAAATCATCATCCATGTTTTTCAATCTCTTCTCGTTCCCAAGCTTTACCTGCCCTCCTACTAACAAGGTGATTCTTCTCATGCCCTAAATGATTCAATTCAAATGGACATTGAATCTCTAATGCGATTGGATAAAGATTATTACTTTTAATTGGGAATTATCATCGTATGAATACCAAATAATAGTGTACTTTAATGTCATAATAAGATGCAAATTCCACCCAGCCTTTATCTAGCCAAGTTCCACAGTCAGTTTGAAGTAGTTCCACTAGTCATGAAGCTCTGGTTAGAACTTTCAAAAACACTTTGTCGATTGGTTTTTGACATATTGCTCAATAGTTTTTTCGACATAGTTGTTGACTTTTTTTTCGACATATATTCGACAATTGATTCGACATATTTTTCGACAAAGTGATTCGACAGTGTTGTTGACTCATATTTTGATGTAGTGTTCCACATTCTCGACAAAGTGTTTAGTTTTTGACATGTTCAACATAGTATTTGACATTTGTTTTGACATGTTTGACATAGTGTTCGGAACTTGTTCTTACTTATATTTCTTGACTTAGTTATTGATAAGTGCTCATCATTAACATGGTTTGTCAGCAAAACACAAAGCAATATGTGCAATTAGCAATGACAAAGCTAAATTTCAACTGACCTTTTTATTGTTGGCCGTTGGCTTGTGAGATTTCTTCTCCATTGCGGCATCCTCCTACTTCAATGAAGATGCCGATCCACCTCGCGTACTTGCCATTGATGCTATTTATGCTTGAAGATGAATTGTGTTGTGTGAACTAGGAGTTTCAATCCATGAAGAAGGCAAAGTCTTTGTTTGGAAAATTCGTTCTTGCGTGATGAAGTGAAGGCGAATAGGAGTGGGAGAACGAATAGTAGCGTAACTGCTACTTTGGGACATTTGGGTCTTTTCATCTAGTCAAACACTTGAGAAATTGGAAGGAAAAAAATTTGCATAAAAGTAATTATATTATAAAACATGTACTTAAACCACTTTAAACACTTTAACATAGCGCGCTAATGGTATCCTTACCCCCAATAAAACTGGGAAACCCCCAAGAGTGGAAGTCTTATTCTTTGGGTGACTAGTTTGCTTCAAGGCATTTATCATGCTCTTTCTAACACTATCTATGGTGGCCCTGTACGATAGTTCACTCCACAGCATTTCATCAAATCTCCTCCAATCACAGGCCAAATAAAGAAGCTTGTCTTCGATTTTAATTCTCTTGGCCATGCTGTTGATTGATGTGTATAGAAGCAATAGTATCATGTTGACGACATCAACGTCTGAATAACTTGAGTTGATCTGATTGTAAGCTTTTAACACTTCATCAGACGTGGCTTCCTCTGTTGAACCCAGGTGTTTAATGAACTTTGTTATTGCTGGAGGACCATTTGGTGTGTGGTATTTGGCATATACACCATCAAAATTGCCCATCTTGAGCCCCGTGATGATGGCAAACTCCCTCTTGCCAAATTTCACCTTCTTACCTATGAAGTTGAAGTATATGCTATTATCCTGAATGGATTTCTTGTCGGGTTTGAGTTTCCACAACAACATGGAATGTATGATCTGTTTGCACAAAAATGTATGCTCATGGTCAAAAGCAATTTCAGCAAGACAACTCTCCTTTCGGAGTATTTGCTTCTGCGTCTCCGTCAATTTGGACCGGATCATTTTCATATGCGCTTCATAGTACCAGTATTGGGAAACCTAGGCATTGAAAAACTCTCCCTGAATGACCATTTAGGCCTTTATATGTTCCTGTACATAATAATGGAAGGTTCAACAATGGAGTCAACATATGCATCGACTAATTTATCGGAATTTTGCCAAGTTCAACAATGCAGTCGACATATGTATCTATGTATGTATCGACATTGTGGTCGACACTTGGGTCGACATAACGGTCGACAGTTAGTTCGAAACTTTAATCGACTTATATATCGTTGTCAACATATTGATCGATAGTGTGTCCACAAATATGTTGACATAGTTCTAAATAGTCGACATATTGTTTGAGACTTGTTCTCGACCCAGGGCTAATCCATGGTTCTCGAGTGTTTTGTCGACGGTTTTAGTGTGTTCAAAGTAAAAAAAGAAACCGTATTGGGCATACAGTTCGAGACTTGTTCTAAACAGTCGACATATTGTTCAAGACTTGTTGACTTATTGGGCATACAGTTCGAGAATTGTTGGAGACTTGTTCTTGACCCAGGGTTAATCCATGGTTCTCGAGTGTCTTGTTGACGGTTTTAGTGTGTTCAAAGTTAAAAAAGAAACCATATGTCATAGGATATGAAAGGTTTTAACCATATGCAAGGCAAAAACCCTAACTTGTATAACATCTTCTCAACAGTATGCGAGGGATAAACACGAAAATCAGGAAGTAATATGGGCACTTAACAAAAACACAAAGGAAAATTTGAACTGACCTTCTTCGTGTGGTCAGTTAGCTTGGCTGATTTCGCCTCCAGAGCACTCTGTGCCGATCAGCCGCCTCGCATATGTGCCATTGCAATTGTATATGTTGTATATGGTGTAAATATGCTGGATGAATATCTGTTGTCAAGAAGATAGAGTAGCAAGCAGTTGTAAAATAATACTCGCGTTTCTTCTTTGGCGACTGAAGTGATGGCAAAGGGAGTGGGAGAACGAACAATCGTGAAACTAAATCAAGCGCGGTTTTCAAATAGAGTGGCATTTTCATAATTTTTTCCAAGCCGAGGTACCGTTGACTAAAATCTTGAACCAATGTCGACTACAGTATCGATCATTTTGGTCGACTCAATATCGACGAAAATGTCGATCCAAATATCGAATCCATGTCGACTAGATTCTTTTAATGTCGAGCTTTTGTCATTATTTGTGAGTTCAACTAAAATAAGATGCCGGCCTTCTTAAAACACCCAATTGATAGTTTGTGAAAAGTGGATTCTGTTTGTTCGTGGGTCGGGATTTCTATTGCATTGTTTATGATTACTATTGAAATATCTACATCCCCTGTACGGGACATTCATACTAGGCGACTATTTTCAAGCAGGCACCCTGGCAATGAGATGTTTAATCGATGAAGAATGAAGAAATTAAGAAGAACGGTGAAATGAAGAGAAACGTTGAAGTTCAAATTCAGGGGTATTTAGGTATTTTCCCGTGGGCAAAGAAACCTACTATATTTGCAAAAGATTTGTTAGACCTGCTATTTTTACAAAAGTTTTTCCAAAACCTGCTATTTTTGCAAATTTCCCCTTCATTCCATGGGGTAGTAAGAAGGAAAGGGGCATTCATGAGGCGACGGTCATTGTTTCAACAACAGGTAGGGTGGAAATTTGCAAAAATAGCACCTTTTCAACCAGGTTAACAAAATATAGTACCGCTAAAAATTTGTTGTCAAAATAGTTAGTTAACTAGGTTTGACCAAATGAAATGAAAAGACTTACAGATCCTCTATCATGACTCTCTATTTACAAATAAGAAACATTTCGCTTAAAGCAATGTTTTATTCTTCTTCACTTTATTTTTTTTACGTCATCGTGCCTGTTCAAATTTTCCTATTCATTCTTCTTCCTTATTCATCAATTCAATATCCCATTTCACAAAATCCATAGTCATTTGCATCAATGCTATGTACATGAAGAGATACGATAAGTTAGGATTTTGTTTAATTTTTGATGTAATCCCAATTGCGAGTGGTTTGAAAACGTAATAATTGTGCATATCTTACCACATAGAGTGTTTTTTATTTAAATTTGAACTGAGTTTCAATAAGAAATTGGTCGAGCATAGGTTGAAAAGAGTCAAAAAACTTTCACTGTGTCTCGAGCACCATATTGAGCACGTGCTCAAAATAATCGAGCATTAATGAATGATGAATACTTGTCGAGCACCTATTCAAGCATGCCTCGAGCACTTACTCGAACACATATATCTAGTTAAGCACTTACTCGAGCACGGGTCGAGCACTTACTAAAGCACGGGTTGAGCACTTATTCGAGCACGGGTCAAACACTTATTCGAGCACGGGTCGAGCACTTACTAAAGCACGGGTTGAGCACTTATTCGAGCACGGGTCAAACACTTATTCGAGCACGGGTCGAGCACTTACTCGAACACGAGGGTTGAGCACTTTCGACTAGATGCTCGATAAGTGCTTGAGCACCACTAAGTGCTCGAGGCATGCTCAAGTAGGTACTCGACAAGTGTTCATTATTCATTAATGCTCGATTATTTTGAGCACGTGCTCAACATGGTGCTCGAGAAACAATGAAAATTTTTTGACTCTTTTTCGACTTATGCTCGACCAATTCTCATGCAAATCCAATTCAAATTTAAACAAAAAACACTCTATGTGATAGAATATGCACAATTATTACGTTTTTGAACCAATCGCAATCGGGATTACATCAAAAATCAAACAAAATCATAACTTATCGTATCTTTTCGTGTACGTGACATTGATGCAAATGACTATGGATTGTGTGAAGTGAGATGTTGAATCGATGAAGAATGAAGAAGAATGGGTAGGTAAATTCGAACAAGCCCGATGAAGTGAAGAAGAATAAAACGTTGCTTTAGGCGCAATTTTCTTATCGTTTGTAAATAGATAGTCATTTAAGTCTTCTCACTTAGTCAGACTTAATTGACCTGCTATTTTGGCAACAAATTTTTAGCAGGTGCTATATTTCATTAATCTGGTTGAAAAACCGCTATTTTTGCAAATTTTCCGTAAATAGGAGGGAGCCGAGGAGGAAGAAAAATAGCCTCTCGTGCGCTGCACGTGAGTGTCAACCCAAATTCAAAACAAGAAAAAAAGTCAGGAAAAAAGAATGCATCATTGGTGCCTTTATATATAGTATAGATAAATATATTATATTTAACAAATGAATTAGCATTTTAAAATAAATTATAATTCTAATCGTCGACAAAATGTTGAATACATGTAGTATAATTGAAAGATATAAAATCAATTAGTATAATTTAATTGTTAACCAAATATTACTTTATAAAAATAATACTGACCAGTAAGTTAATATGAGTTATTCTACTATATGCACTGTGTATCGTGCAGTTGTTAATCCACTAGATAGTATAAAATATTATATCTATTGCGGTACTTTTGAATAAGATTTTTTATTCTAATAAATAGTATCAAAATTAACAATATTAATAAATTATTGATTGTTGGTCCTAGAATATTTTGGTCTTCATTTCTTTATGTCAATATTTGGAGTGGTTTAATAATTCTTCATCAAGGGAGACAAAAATGTACGTGATCTAAAATTTTTCTAAGGTTAAATATTTGATCAATGACATTTGACAAGGACTCATGATCAAGATGCACATTAGTTAACAATTATAGAAAACATATCAGGAGAATATCATTTGATGAACTTAATTAGTTGGAAAATTACTTCACCTTTATGTAAAATAGACTAGAAAACCAAAGAAAGCTTATTTTTCAAAATTATGTGAAAAACAATGGTTTCAAGTATTCATAAAATTTCATTTTCTTATCAAAAGTAGGAATGTTTTGTTCCTTAATTCTCTTTTTATTTTTGTCAAATATTTTTTTTTTATTTTTGGGATATGAAGCTAAATACAAACTAATAGTTTGGTTTGGAATGTACTGTTGATTTTGATAGTAATAAATTTATCTATGGTTAGGGGAATTCTAAAAAAAAAATTGATTTGACTAATTTCAGGTTAATTATATTGTTTGCTAACATTGAAGGAAAAAAAAAAAGGTAAGCATTAACTTACATGAGTAAAAATATTATAAAGAGAAGAAGAAATCACTGATATAGAAAACCAACAAGAAATTATTGGTATATAAATTTAAGAGAGTCTACTAGAGTGGATTAATAAGTATGTAATAGCCTAATTCAGCCCTAAAAGTTTAAGTAAAAATGATTGGTCATACTTACTTAATAAGTGCTCTATTTACTTAGTAGAGTAAATGGTCGGCCAGTGTATTGTTGGTATCTCTCTGCTGTCGCCGCTTTTTCGGGGGCAAGAGCATTCATTGGTTCATGCATATGCGGAGCTACAATCTCTCATTTCTCCTGCAATACATGAAAGAAAATACAAGGGAACATGCTTGATTCATGCTTGATAATTTGCTCGACAAATTCAAACATTCAACAGCACTATACGAATTTGTAAGATTAAAATGACAATTTGTATTGAAATTTTGACTGACCTCGTGAGCCTGCACTTTCTTGCTCGAAGATGATGGTCCTCCTTTTGGGCTTGCCATTGAAAAGGGTGATATGTATTTTGATGAAGATTCGAAGTAGATGAATGGAATGGGTGACTCGACCCTTTACTCGACTAATAGCTAGACCAAAAACATAAAGTTTTGAAAACATAAATTTAATAAACTAGCTCGACCATTTACTCGACTAATAGCTCGACCAAAAACATAAAGTTTTAAAAACATAAATTTAATAAATTGGTTCGACCCTTTACTCGACTAATAGCTCGACCAAAAACATAAAGTTTTAAAAACATAAATTTAATAAATTGGGTCGACCCTATACTCGACAAATAGCTTGACCAACATAGAAATTGCTAAAAAAATTAAAGACTGGACCGTTGGCGAACCATTGACTCGACTAAAGAATCGACTTAAAACTCGACTTTTTAAGAGGTCGAGTAACGCTAGATCTAGGGTTGGACCTATCATCGACCACCGCCTGACCAATTTTCCGAGGAAATTCAGTCAACCCATTTCAAATGCGTACATACAATATCAACACACACTATGTATGAAGAATAAAATGATAAATTTATCGACAAAATGGTACTGACCTCATTATGATGTGCTTCCTTCTTCTTCTCCGTCGTGGCTGTTCTCTTAACGATAGCCTTTCGCTTACTCTTCCTTCGATTCCCTGGCTAGGATGAAAGCTAAAGTAAAGAGATGCCCCTGCCTTTTCGATCTTACTGTGTGTACCTTTCTAAATGTTTGGAATGGGTTAACACAACAATTTTGAAACAAGCTATGGTTTCTCAAGCGTTGGTTTCCCGCAGGTTCTATAATACAACAGAGCGGTATTGTAGACCTTTTTTAGGCTGGAAGTGTTATAACACAAATGAAAAAAAGGAGGATGGTATTTTTGTAAAGTCAACGGTCAACTATGTTATTTTTGTAAATTTCCCAAAAAAAATAGTGCGTATAAGAGCACAAATTACCTTCTAATATTTAAATGATTAAATGTTATAAAGGAAAACTTTTATTATAATTCCAACTTCTACACAAATTATGAAACGAACTACTAATTTTTATTACTAATTACCATAGTTATCAGACTCGGACTAGTCCGGCCAGTTCAACCGGTGAACCGGCCCTTAAACCGATCCGAGTCATTCATTAGACCGGTCCCAAAAAAAAAAACCACACACTCACAGACACACATGAAAAATGAAGAGACCAACTCTTTATTCTTATAAGAAATAACGTCCAATAAGTATTTTCCATGGAATTTCAATTTTAATGTAAATAAAATTAACTTTATCTAATTAAAGGAGAAGTTTGAGGAGGTTATAGGTGGAGAATGCAAAATATTTTTAAGAATTTGTAATTTTACGAAGGAAGCTCAAAAAATAATTGGAAGAATATTTATCAAATAATTGGAAGGTCAAAAATAATAATTGGTAAATCTACAATTATGATCATTATTAATTATACTTCACACATGGCATAAAAGAAATATTATGTCATTCAGAAGATTTAAGTTCAAAACTATGAAAATGGGCATTTTAAATACAATATTATATAGATTAATCAAATTTGCTAAAAAAAATATGCGAGATGGAGGAAAAAGAATTTCACAAGCAAATTAAGAATGAAGGCTACCATTGTAATTGAACAAAATTCTCATTGCATGGTACATACATACATCAAGATTCTGGAAAGAAAACGATTGTAGACGTGGATCTTATCCCTATTCCATGGTTGTTGAATATTATTACTCACATAATATATATATGTGTGTGTTTATGTATGATTTCAGTTTTTCTAACTATTTTTAACAAAATTCAATTCATTTTATTTTAATTGTTTTTAATGGTAGTAATTTATTTTAATTGCTTCAGTTGTTTAATTGAAATGATTTAGGAGGAGCAAGTAGGATGTGTATAGAATATGTAGGAGGAGCAAGTAGGATGCGTGTTGTTTGTGTTGAAACTTGTATTATTATATTTAGGCTAGTAGGATGTGTGTTGTTCATTATTTTTCTTATTATTTTACTTAGAGGACATTTTTATATCAATTCTTATGAGTGTGGATTTTGGATTTTATTATGCTATTGTGACAATATCAATTGTTTGGTTGCTTGTAAGTTCATATTTTATATTTTCCCTATATTTTATATTATTTTTATTTTTATTTTTATTAATTTTATAATACCCACCGGTTGAGCCATTGACTCATTAACCCGAAGCCTTGGCCTAGTAAATAACCGGTCCGAGTCTGATAACTATGCTAATTACTCTAGACAATTAGATGGTGTTTATGTTTTAACAGCAAGCTCCTATTACAATTCGGAGTAACTTAAATTGTGAAATGGACAACTCATAAGTCTCATATTGCCAATTAAATGGATCAGCAAACTACTACTAGGGCCCCTAGGAGCATAGGCGAGTTGGTACGCTTGGAGTGAAGCTGGGAGAAATCTTCCAACAACGCAAGTTCAAACCTCGTGTGGGGTAAATTTTCTGTTGAAATATTGTGGTGGTCTGTCCTGAGGTTTAGCCTGTTGGCTCTCTCCCTCAGGCCTATGCCAATTCGTACACATTTCTCGATTTACATCCGCCTGGCTAAGGGGCCTCTGGTACAAGTGGAGGAGTTTCGCCTTTACAATGGGACTTTCTCCTAAAAACAAAGCAAACTACTATTGGGACCACAAGTTAAATGGATGATCAAATTTATTTACTTTTAATTACTTTACGTAATTGAATAATGATCCTATTACAACGACATTAAGCGTTCATGATACCATTGGTGATTAATGAGACAAACTATTTTATTTTTTATCATGTTAAATGCAGGGGAAGAATAAATATTATTGATGTCAACAATCAAACATTACAAAATATATAAGCAGCAGTGGTGATTCACTGTAGCAAGCTAAGAAATTTACAAGTAGCATTTCTATTTTTTTTCCCATGTACCTAGTAGGTCATTATGGTGCATTGTTACAATTGGACCCTTGAAAATTTTATTAATTCCAAGTAATCTTTATAAATAGTTCACATTTTTGCACGTTGATTTGGATTCCATTTTAAAAAAAGCTTTGAATTTTCAAAATTGATCATTTAAAATATACTCACTTGATCCCAAAAAAATAGTTCATTTTGAATTGGATATAACTTTTGCCCATTGGAAGTTGTAATATTTAATGCACAATTAAATTCTCAATTTTATTTTTATCCTTATTTTTTAAATGTGGGCCATATAAACTTATTATTAGTAATAATAATATATAAATTTTCTCCAAAAATGTATTCTATTTTTTTGAGGAAAAAAAAATATGAAAGTAGATTTATTTTTTATTATTATTTTTTTGGCAGGAAGGAAGAAGGAAGTTTCAATAGTTCCCTATTATTCATGATTAACTTATTTTTATAACAACCCAAAAAGAACTACATCATGCCAAGAAATATTTTTTTCTTATATCCATTTGATAACTATTAACTACATTGAAACTTTAATTTGAATAAAATTGTCAAGCGGTTTCTCCTTCAGGAGAACTTAGGTCTCCTCTGTGAGCTACAGTTCAACTCGATTTTCTCCAAGGAAATTGTTGTTGAGTTTTCTTTGTTTTTCTTGTTCACTTTTCTTCTTCTGGTTCACTTTTCTACAAAGCTTCCTGGGGCTTGTTTCAACCTTCTATTTCTCCTATTCGTAGACCGAGTGCCGTCTCTGGAAATCATCTTCATCTCTCCATAAAATTCCAGTTATCAACATCCTCTGGTAGATTATGATCTATCACACATCCAGTCGGCTTCATAGTGGCATTTCTAGCTAATGCTTCTGCCCTAAACTACCAGAAACAGCTTTATCAAAAGTGCAAGCTAAGTGTTTGGGATTAAGCCGCAAAGAACACCATGGCAGTGGATTTGGTGAACCAACTTCGAAAATGTCAACTATCAACCGGTGAGCTGTTGGGAGTTGAAATTCAAGAAACAGATGTGAAAATCAGCAAGGAAATGTGTAGCCAAAGTCTGGTTGGAAAAATTTTTGGTGAAAAAATAGCAAATTTTCAAGGATTGAAATTCACTTTGGCTAAAATCTGGCCGACTAAGGGACCGTTTTCAGTTAGTGTTTAACAATCAAGAGGATAAACACAGAGTGTTAAAGGGAAAGCTATGATCCTTTGAGCAACAGTATTTGGTTTAAAAGAATGGTCAGTGGGGATGAATATTTACAAGGAAGAGTTCAATCAAATTGACATGTGGGTACAGATTTGGAATATCCCACCCCATTGGCTGTCCAGAGAAACAGGAATGAAAATTGGGCAATTGTTTTCGAAAGTTTGGGATGTGGAAATTCCTAATACAGGCAGTAAATTTGGTCGATGCATAAAGTTGTATGTTACACTTAATTTGGATCCGCCCTTGCTGAGGGGAACACAAGTCAAGCTCCAAGACCAACATTGTTGGGTTATCTTTAGATATGAACAATTACTCAACTTCTGCCATTATTGCGGCAGAATTGGTCATGTGGAAAATACTCGTTGTATCCGAAAGGATGATTGCAAGACAAATAAGTTGAAAGAAAGTCAATTTGGCGACTGGTTTAAGGCAGATACAGTTAAGAGAGTTTACACAGCTCGAGGTCAAGAAACTTCAGGAATCCAGTCTGCAAAAGTTTCTAAGGAAGATACTTTAAAGAAATATGAGGGGGATACTCAACTTTTAGTTGGAGGAACTACTCTCATTCTCCTCGTAGCCAATCAAAATAAGAAAGCAAGTAGTACACCTTTAAATGCATGTGAATAGGTGCCTAAGGTGAATAGCAGTCTTTCCATCTCTCGGGTTTTGGAGCATGAAACAGCTGGACAAGTGGCAATCTTGAGTAAGCCAATGGATTTGGATATAGGGTTGGAGGGTTTAGGTTGTGCTATTTTGAAGGATACCCAGCAGCTTGTCAACATTCCTATTATCAATGTGAGTGAAAAAAGTCCTTTAAATGCTTTACTTCCTGTCACTGAATATGTATCTCCTGATTTGGATAGTAAATTGAAAGGAGTTCAACTGAGAAAATGGCATAGAACTGTTAGTACAAGAAGCCAACATAATTCTATTACTCAAAGTCCGGATAAGCAGCAACCTAATACGGGGGATAAAAGGAAGGGGATACTTTGTGATGATGAGGATCTAAAGGAGGTGGTTCTGGACTTTGATAGCAGGAAAAAAAGGAAGAGCCAAGGTGTTAAGATTCATGATCTAGAGGTAGAGGAAGCCAGCCTAAAATGGCCCAAGGGGATCAATGAATGTTTGTATGTGGAATTGTCGAGGTCTCGAAAGGCCCTCTACAATTTCCCAACTTAAGAAGATAATAAAAACTTACCTTTCGGATTTAGTCTTTTTATGTGAAACTAAGCATAAGAGACCTTTCATTCAAACAGTATGTAGTCACCTAAGATATCAAAATAGATGGCTACATGTGGATTCACAAAGCAAAAGTGGTGGCCTTCTTGCTTTATGGAATGACAAGGTTATTTTAAGCCAAATGGTTTTTAATGATTTTTGCCTAGAACTTCAAATTCAAAATGAAGGAGATCAAGAGAAAATTTGGGCTATTTTTGTCTACGCTAGTACTGACCCGAATATTAGAAGTCAATAATGGGACTGTCTTTTTCAAGCAAAGAATAAATGGGGTGAAGTCTGGTTTTTGGGGAGCGATTTCAATGATCTGATTGGAAATGATGAGAAAAGCGAGGGTCATTTAAGAGCGAAGGCCAGTTTTACCAATTTTCGAAATTTCATCCAAGCAATGGGCATGGCAGATCTCGGCTTCTGGGGCAGGAAATTTACTTGGTCAAATAGGTGAGCGTAAGAAGGTTTTGTGAAAGAGCGCCTTGACAGAATTTTTGGTTCTGTAGCTTGGTTACTTCAATATCCCAATGCAACTGTCCGACACATTAACATGCAATCGTTTGATCATTCCTTACTGTTGCTGACTCCAAAACCAGATTTGGCAAGGTGACGACGGAGATTTTATTTTGATAAACGATGGATTCACCAGGAGGGAGCTACTAAAGTGATTGAGCATGCTTGGCGAAAGACACAATTTGGCACCCCATTGTATCAGGTGCAAGGGAGAATAAAGAATTGTAGTGAGGAGGTTTGAAAATGGAGTAAGACTGTTCAATCCAATTTAGCACTGAAAATCAAAGAGATAAAAGCACAAATGGAGCTGTTAAGCAATGAAGGAGGAGCTAGGGACTGGAATCAATGGAAAATGTTGCAAGGGGAGTTGCATTGAGCATACAAACAGGAGGAATTGTACTAGCATAAAAAATCTCACTTACAATGGCTCAAGGAGGGAAATAAAAATACAAAATTTTTTTATGCATCTATAGTTCAAAGAATAAGGGTAAATGAGATTGAGAAGCTGATTAAGGAAAATGGGGAGCTTTGTGAAACCAAGAAGGCCATTCAAGAGGAAATATCAGATTTCTATTCCAAGTTGTTCACTTCTTCATCTCCTCAATCCGGCCAGCAATGTTTGCAAGGAATTTCACAATCAATCACAAGGAAAATGAATCATGAATTGACCCGACCAGTGGATGATGCTGAGATCCAAAGAGCTTTATTTAGAATGCACCTTGACAAGGCCTCAGGGCCAGATGGTATGACTCCACTTTGTTTCCAAAAGTATTAGCATATCATTCAAAAAGACATAAGCTTTGCTGTTAAACATTTTTTTGTGCGTTTTAACATGCTTAGAAGTTTCAATCACACCCTTATTACTCTAATCCCAAAAATTAAAAATCCCACCCAAAAAAAAATGCAATGCAGTTTACAAAATCATTTCAAAAATTTTGGCTAATAGATTGAAAAATTGTCTCCCTTGTTGTATTCACAAAAGTCAAGCTGCTTTCATCACAGGAAGACAAATTACGGATAATGTAGCCATTGCACATGAGTGCATCCACTATATTAATAGTCTTAAAAGCAAAAATAGGGGTTTTATGGCTTTAAAATTAGACATGGCCAAAGCTTTTGATAGGATCAAATGGGGATTCTTATCTCAGGTTTTAACTAAGATGGGTTTTGCTCGGAAGTATATAGAATGGATTCTCAAATGTATTAGCTCCACTTCCTTTTCTTTCAACATTAATGGAGAAGTCTGTAATTATGTGAAACCCTCAAGAGGCCTTAGGCAAGGTGATCCCCTATCTCCATATTTGTTCATCATTGTTTCTGAGGTGTTCTCATCTTTGATTAGGGAGACTTTCAAATGAATGAGACTGTGTCAGAAAGGTCCTCTTCTAACTTATCTTTTCTTTGCAGATGATTCCTTACTTTTTTGCGAAGCATCACTGGAACAAGCTCAACAAGTTAGAAGGATTTTGGCTGATTATTGTGATGCATCTGGACAACTTGTTAATTTAGCTAAATCTTCTATTTTTTTAACAGGCACATGGAGGCAAATAGCAAAGATGAAATCATCCAAACTTTAGAGGGTATTAAGGAAAAAAGGAGTACAAGATACTTGGGGCTACCGTTGGGCATTGGAAAATCCAAGAAAGAAGTGTTCAAGTACGTGCTGGAAGCAGTTCAAAAATGAATTGGTAATTGGACCTCAAACTTCTTGAGCCAAGCAGGTAAAGCAACACTCATTAAAGCTATACTTAATGCACTCCCTGTTTACATTATGTCATGTTTTAAATTGCCAATTGGAATATGCAACGATCCGAGTAGGGAGATAGTCAAGTTCTGGTAGGGTACCAATGAAAACAATGGCTCTAAAATACATTGGCGTGCTTGGTCTAAGCTCACAGTTCCCTAAGATTTGGGAGGACTTGGTTTTCAAGATGTCCAATTATTCAATGATGCAATGTTAGCAAAACAATTGTGGAGAATTATTCAGAACCCAAACTTGCTGATGAGTAAAGTAATGAAGTCAAGATACTTTCCCAAAGGTAAGCTTCTACAATCAGTTGTTCCGCACCATGCATCTTGGTTATGACGTTCCTAAATGAGGGCCACATATATATTAGAAATGGGGATAAGATATCAAGTAGGAGATGGTAAAACTATCTGTGTTTGGGAATCCCCATGGCTGCCTAATAGAGATAGGTTTAAACCCCTTCCTAGAGAGGTCAATGATGGGTCAATAGTTTGGTGCAGCCAATTGATGAATCGTGAGGGTACACATTGGAATCAGGCACTAATTCAGAGTTTGTTCCAACCGCAAGATGTTGATGTTATCCTCAAAATAAAGATCAGACAAAACGGCGAGAGAGATACGATTGTATGGCAGCACAGTAGCACGGGCCAATATTCTGTGAATTCAGCATACAAATATGCCCTGGAATTACAGTAGCACTCACCATCCCTCGTTTCTAGCAGTTACAGGATGGATCTTGATAAAAAAATGTGGCAGTCCATTTGGAAACTTCAGATTAAAAAGAAACTGCAATATTTTTTGTGGCGATGTTGTCATGGTATCCTTCCAACCAACAAGGAATTGAGCAAACGAAAAATCGTACTAGATCCCAGATGCAGTTGGTGTGAAGAACAAAAAGAAACATTGGAGCACCTTTTTTTCTTTTGTAAGAGGGCTAAAAGGGTTTGGAATTTTTCCTCTATGAGTAGGGCGGAATCGCTAGATGAGTGTCATTGTTTTAAACATTGGTGCAAAAAAATGAGCTTAACAAGCAATACCACAATTACTCTTCATCGTGCGAAGCTATCAGTGTACATACTGTGGATGTTATGGAAGACAAGAAATATGTAGATATTCCGAAGGATTCATCAAACTAAAATGGAGATTGTTAAACGGGCTGTATTGGAATGGCAAGAGTATCAAGATATTATAGCAAAGGTTGCATAATGGCAAAAGTATCAGTAAGGTTTCTATATATTAAAAAAAACCAAAAAATTGTATTGCTTTTTCTCCCACATTACTCTAACCATCTTATTTTTTGTACAGATGGGTATATGATATCTAATCTAACACTTTTTATCATGTAATTAATTGTGTGGATTATGTGGTATGGCATTAAGGCTTCTCACTCCTAACTACTGTCAAACTTGTCTCTTCAGATTTCTTGAAGGGAATAGCTGACTTAAGGTCTTATGTAGTCAAAACAGCGCTAGGTCAAGAATCTGAGTGGAATCCCTGAATGGAGGTGCTGAAATAAGGTCTGTTTCTTCGATTTCTCTAGAACATTTCATATCTGTTTTCTGCTGGAACTGCTCTTATTATGCTGCAGCTGTGGTTTACTGGATCTTGGTTATGCGTTGCGTTATGTCTGTGGTTCAACATCTGAATGTATGTTCTGATGGCTATTATTTTCTGGCATGAAAGCCTACTGAACTGGAATGAATGCATGCTGAATTGATAGATCATTTTTGTTTCCTGAAATCTTGAAGACTTGTTTTCTGAACTGGAATGGAGTTTGGTGATGGCTATTATTTTCTGGAATGAAAGTGTGCTGAACTGGAATGAATGTATGCTGAATTGATAGATCATTTTTGTTTTCTGAAACCTTGAAGACTTGTTTTCTGAATTGGAGTGGAGTTTGGTGATGGCTATTATTTTCTGGAATGAAAGCCTGCTGAACTGGAATGAATGCATGCTTCACTTTTATTTTCTGAAATCTTGATGACTTGTTTTCTGAAATGGAATGGAGTTTGGTGATGGCTATTCTTTTCTGGAATGAAAGCCTGCTAAACTGGAATGAATGCACGCTGATTTGATAGATCACCTTTGTTTCTCTGAAATCTTGAAGGCTTGCTTTCAGTCTCTTGTTGATGCAATGTTTTGGTTTGGGGGCTGCTAAGCTTATCTCTAATCCCTATCGATGTGTATACATATTACTTGCCTTGTCTCCATCCTTTCTTTCTGCTAGATCTCCTGGCTATGATGCAATCCACCTTTCTTCCTACTAGAATATTTCCAATTCTGCTGCAAAGTTCCTTTTCTGCTGCCTGTGATGCATCTAATTCTTTGTTACCCTACAATCTGATTTCATACATCTGTCTCCTATTTGATCTTCTCAAATGAATGCCCCCTAATATTGCCTATAACCCCATAAAGCCCTTATGTTTTCTTTCCCAACACCCATACTTTTTCATTTGGTTTCTAAGCCTAGCTCCTCTTGAAGTTCACAAAATGATTCTGTTCTGAGAAGTACTCTTATTTTGTCTAACCGAAAATCTGATAAGGAATATAGATTAGAAAACAAGGAAACAAGGAAACAAGGAGAAAAGAAAGAAAAAAAAAGGGAAAAAAAGGAAAAAAAATAGAAATGCAAGAAAAAAGAAAAAAAGGGAGAAGACTGGATTTATAGATTCATGATTTACTTGATGGGATCTGGGTAAGGTGATCGTCAAGAATGTGCTTGCAAAAGCTTTGGAAAGTTTCTTTGTTACATTACCACATTTGTAGATCTCTTAGTTTCTGAAGCTGTAAATTTGGTTTACTTATCATATTTTTTGTTTGTCTCATTTCGGATACCTGGGAGGTGGATAGGCTATTGTATAGGTATGAGCTTATCCAGATTGTGATATTGTAGTCCCTCCTGTTTTTGTTATTTTGGTAATACATAGAGCTATGTAAATACAGAATGTATAGGAATCCTAATCTTCAACTTGTCTCATCCTCTCTATGTAAGTTGTAGAACTATATTGCATTTGTAAGCAGGACAAACTTTGCCTCAAGGTGTCTGTAGACACTAGAGACAAGAAAAAAAAAGGAAAAAAAGGAAAAAAAGGAAAAAAGAGAGAGAAGTGAAAGAAAGGAACAAGTCATAATAGAAAATAAAATTAAAATAAAAAAAGAGGAAAAATTAAAAAAGAAGGCAAAAACAAAATATAAGCTTTTGTAGAAAGGATTTAGATGGGATTTTTACTTATATCAAAGCTAGTTTTAACTTTCTTCAAAGGTTATATTCACTAACTCCCAGTTATTTTGTTTCATATATTAGATTCTTTATCTTCTCACAGAGATTCCTACCTGCTCCCAAAGGATATATGTTGTGTTCATGTTGGCAGTGACAGTATGAGGGAAGAATTAGAAGCTGGTTCAATGGATGGTGTATTATTTATTTTGATATGTAAGCTGCTATTGCTACTTTTGTTATACTTTTAGTTTGTAATTTTATATTCAAAATCAGTCTAGATAGTTATTAAGGTTCAAGATATAACATGAAAGTCTAGTCAATATGTTGAAATTGGCTTTTGAATTATATTTGGCATCAACATTTTTGGCACAATCTTTTTGCTTTTAGTAGATCCTTTCTTTGTATAGTTCGAAGGGTTCTTAGTTTTTGTTCTAGTTAGTTCTCACATCAAATGTGATAGCGGTTTCGCTGTTATTGCATTTTCCTCCTGGGCTATTATGTAAGTCCAATGAGAGCATTTAGCCTTTTTTGGCTAACTCTTGTACAGTAATTATTCATCAATTAAAATCACTGTCATTTTGGAAAAAAAAACTATTAACTACATTGCCTTCTTCACGTACTCTTTTCTCTACCTATGTTTTTGCCAAAAATTACTCTATCTACATGGCATGTTGGGTGGTGATGGACTTGAGAGAAAAAATTAGCTGCCCATATTCAAACATCACTTTAATTATATTTTTAATTTTTTTGAGTAATTTTTGGGTTCTTTGTAGCATCCTTTCGATTACTATGCAGACTTGAGGATCTCTTGAGCGAAGGAAATAAAGGTTGAATCAAGTTGAAAATCTAAAATGCTAAGGGGTTTGTCTAAATCTGGCGCACCTGATCCTCCAGTGTCTTCACTGCTCACTCGCTAGCCTTACCTCTCTTCCGGCTACATTCACAGTGGACGGTCGTTGATTTCTTGCCCTTATTGCAGTTCCAAACTACTAAAAAATTGCTTTTTAAAACATTGAAAAATGTCCTCATAATGTATTTATTAGGGCATTTGATCTATTAGGACACTTTACTAAAATGCCTTCTGTTTTAATGTAGTTATAGATGATTGTCTATTAAGGCACTTCTAAATGCCTATATAATGTATTTTTTACAACACTTCTATGGTAATTTCTAAATTACCTTAACATTAAAAAATACCTAAATAGATATTTTCTTAAGACATTAACAAATGTCTTTATAAGCTAATTTTTTTACAAAAAAATAATAATTCTCAATATGATATTAAACTCATAAAGAAAATAATTTTTGTCATAAATTACCATTTTTATGTCTTAATTGAACGCAAATAGATAATTACAAAAATCAAAATTCTACTACTTAAGAATCTATAACTCCCGACATATAAATGAAAAAATAGTTTTAAATTAAAAACTGCACGTAAACTCTAGAGTCCTTTCCTGTTTAAAAGTATAATACATTAGACAGATCTTCCAACATTCAACACTTGTGTAATAGCAAGAACATGATATCCATTGTCTTCAAGAGAAGCTAATCTAGAAATAAAAATATACAATAAAGATTGGGGAAAGCTTTTGTTCTTGAATCACATCCATGCATCATGCTATGAGACTCATCATCATGCACCCAAATTTTTTGTATTCTCAACTAGAGGAAGCAATTCACCCACGTCATTTCCAGAAACATTCTCCTCATAGCCACATCATTCAACACTGCACATATAAATTTTGTTATATTAAAATCTAATTGAAAGAATGAAGTAAGCTAATGAATTATTAATATCAATTGCTGAGTGCCACAAACTTGCACAAAATTGTTGAGTAAAAGAATCACTTTTGCTCAAGGCCTAGCATAAATAGTAAAGGAAATGGGAAGGAAATAAAACGGGGCAAATTGGAAATTTCATGAGCAAGAGAATATTGAGTTTGGGCACTTAAATTTTTTTACTCAACTCAATCAAGGATTCATTATACTACTAGTACTTCAATTTTCCTCATTCTAAATTTCTAATGGATATTAACCTAACCATGTTCAAATTTGAGGGTTTATCTACAACATTTCTTTCTTACCATTTTCCCAACCTTCTTCAAAGTCTATCTCTCTTTTAACTTTGCTAAATCCGGCAACTCAAATGGCCATAAACACCGCCAAATTCCTACTCTCTGACCACCGTGCTCTCTTTTCTACTTCCCTTATTTCTAACACATTGTGCTGCATTTTTTCGTTCTTATCCTCCTCATCTCTGTCTTCACTGCACCCCAACGGTATCCACCTGGTTGTTGCAAATGGCTGCAACTCTCGAAACCTTAATTCTTCCCCACTCTGCTCTGCTGCTATATCTTTTTCCTCAGTAAGTGAGGTTCCTCCTGAAAAGGACTTCCTCCATTTCTTTTCTTTGCAAGAAGGAGACTGGGCTTTTTCATTTCGTCAAGTACCATGGTCTGGGAAATGATTTTATACTGGTAATAATTCAATTTGCAATGATCATGCCTTTATCTTTACTTTTTCGCATTTGAATTCCACATGATTTTTTTCGTCATTTGGTTTGACTAGGTTGATAATCGAGATTCTGTGGTACCCAAAATCACTTTAGAGCAAGCAGTTAAATTTCCAAACTCATTGGAGATACTCATTTGGATTGCTCAAGTGGTAATTTAATCCATTCTTTATTTACTTGTAGTCCTCATCAATCTTTCTATTTTAATAACTCAGAGTTTTCCTAGGCTAGTCTTTCTCTTGGTCTATTCCTAACAACTCAATTTTCAAAAGCAAACCAAGTAAAGTTTTTGCCCCTGTGATGTGTATGGGTTTTGTGTATGAGTTACATGGGTTAAATCTGTTAAACCCGCAAGGTTACTAGACAAGACTCAAAGTTCTAGACTTTTGAGAAAAGCGAATCCTGGACCTTGGAGTCAAAGGTCCGGACCTTCATGATAAGCGAAGTCCTGGACCTTGGAGTCAAAGATCAGGACCTTTACGTTAAGCGAAGTCCCGAATCTTGGAACCAAAGGTCGGGACCTTCGCATCATTTACGAACCCTGTTCCCATAATGCTCTAAGTTGGACTTGTGAGTCTCAAGCCACCGCGTGGGAACACAACAGAATCGTGCTTATCCATAAGCACGTAACTATGGCCTATGATTGTGGGACATGAACAGGACGCATAATCAGGAGGAGCGTCTGCGATTCAGGTATCTATCACTGCTGGAGAATCCCACCAATGATGGAAAGGGATTCCTAAAACCAAGAAAGACCACCAGGTATGGAACAAGTTGAAACTGTTAAGCAAATTATTGTACTTCGGCTAAAGGACTAACTTAAGCATCGGAGAATTATCCCGGAGAATCACTCCGGGTTCTGTTTTGCAAGGATAACCATTGTTAAACACTTGAAGATATCCAGATTGGGTTGGATCGTTAGCAGTTGTGGATTACGACTTCATCAAGTGGCGCCGTCTGTGGGGAAGACTTTAGTTTCTTAGTTTCAGAAGGCGTATTTGCACTGTTCTTTTCGATTCTAATCTACACATCATCATAGTTGGTACCAGATCTGGAGGTTGGAAGACAGCTGAGGGAACTAGTTGGGGAGGAGCACAGCGTTGACGTTCCAGACTAAGGGCAGATGATTCATTATGCTTAGGTGGCATTTTCGAACGGTCAGAATGTCATTCTGATCATACCGGCGGAACCTCTTGATATACACCTCCACATCAAGACAAATCCTTGGCACACAAACAAATGAGGAAGAAGAACGGGCCTTCGGCGAATTACATCGTGCGCAATTTGAAGAATTCTGTAGAACCAGACACCCTTCACGCCACAGGGAGATGAGTCTAATCCAGACAATCGTGACGAAATCCGCAGCAAGAGAAATGATGGCAGAAGTGATGATAATGCTTCTCGCGCGGACGATAATTACGAGAATGAGCATCTTAGGGTGAAACATAACCCTAAACATCCTTAACATGATGATTTCCCCCGATTAGTAATTGGGTAGCCGATGATATATATGGCCTACTGGGGTATGATGATGAAGGGGATGTTCGTTTGCCATTTACACCTCATATCATGCAATATCCAACTCCAGCTGGGTTTAAAATGCCTGATGGCATTCCATCTTATGAGGAGGATACTGATCCCTTAGATTTCTAATCATGATTTAAGTACATGATGAACTTCAAAAACACTCCGATGGAGGTTATGTGCAAGGCGTTCCCCATCTATCTGAGTGAAAAAGCACAGGTGTGGATAGATGGCCTCCCCCGTAACAGTATTTTCTTCATTTAGGAGGTTGGCTCAACTCTTTCATACATGCTTTTTTCAGGAAGAAATTCCACAAGTTTGCAGCAGATCTGATGAATCTTCAGTAGGCAAAGGACGAATCTCTCAAATCATATGTGAAGAGGTTCAATGACGAAAGTCTGCAAGTAGTTGATAGAACAGATCAACTAGTAATCTCAACCTTTATGAATGGCCTAAATCCAGGTCCGTTCTATACAAAATTAGCTCGAGACACTCTAGTTGATACCCAAACACTTTGGCAAATGGTGGAAAGTTACACCAAGGGAGAAGAAGCCAACAGAAAGAAGAGGGAGAATGAAAAACATGAGAAGAATGATTATGCTAAAGGAAAAAATCCCTAGAAAAGTGTCTTTGATAGGCTGAATTACAACAAAGGTTGGCTAGAACCTCGGATTCAGGAGAAAAACTTGATACCACTGACAAAAAGCCATAAAGAGATTCTAGACATACATAAAGATCTCCTCTGACCACCATTACTGTTAATGACAGCACCACAAAAAAAAACCTCAGCATCTTTGGTGCGCTTTCCACAATGATCACAGGCACGACACTGAAGAGTGTAAAGACCTCAAAAAGGAGATTTAAAATTGCATCCGCAATTGGATGTTAGGTAAGTACGTTCAACGGTGGTATTCTAGGACCCAACCTTGGTCTAGAGGCTGGGAAGATGGTAACCATGCCGGAGGATGCAGAGGAAGGTAGGGCGGTTAGGGCCAACCTGCATATCAAAATGATTACCGGCAAAGATGGGACCACCCCATGAACTCTCTATACCAGTCGTATTCAAACAACCCTCCACAACAGGTAGCGCCTAAACCTCCACCTAATGATAACCGAAATGTTATTGGTGTAATTCATGCCATATTTGGAGGTTATCTAGAAGGTCAATCACAATCTGCAATTAAAGGTAACATTAGAAGGATTTCACCCCAAGAGCCAATCAATAAACGGTTCAAACCTTTCGAAATTATATCTTTTTTGGAGGAAGATGCTGTTTCTATAGTTAGTCCGCATAATGATGCCCTGGTCATCAAAGCCATAGTTGCAAACAAGGAAGTATACAGAGTCTATGTTGATGATGAAAATGTAGTAGATGTCCTTTATATAGATTGCTTTCGCAAGCTGGGGATTGATTTTGCAACCCTAAAGCCATCGAGTATGCAATTGGTAACTTTTTCCCACAAAGTTGTCTATCCGGAGGGGATAATCACACTCCAAGGACAAGACCATCTTGATAGATTTCTATGTTGTGGATGCCCCATCTCCCTTTAATGCTATAATCGGAAAATCTAGGATGAATAAGGCTAAAGTAATCTGGTCGCCTTATCATCTTATTATGAAGTTCCCGACGAAGCATGGAGTTACTTCTATTCGTGAGGATCAATATGCAGCACGAGAGTGCATGGGTATTGTTCTCAAGGGCAAGCATACTGTCGCAAAGGGTGTACACGCCATCCAAGCTGCGGACATACCACCTATCGATCTCAAGGTAGCACATCGGGGAAATAGAAGTAACGATGCGGATGTGTCCTATGAATATGTTGCATCTCAGTTGGGTCTCACGAAATCACTAATGAGGTACAAGAGATCAATTTGGATCCCGAGTATCCAGATAGAACAGTCAAGGTGGGAGCAATGCTAAGTGTAGAGATTAAGGAACAAGTCATCCATATCCTCCACACATATAAGGAAGTCTTTGCTTGGAGTCCAGAATACATGTCTGGGATTTCGTCATCGTTAATGATGCATAAACTCAACATTGATCCTAGAGTATAGCCTGTGTAACAAAAAAAATAAAAGATTATTAGCGCCGGACAGAAACACGGTCATCAATGAAGAAGTGAAGAAATTGCTTTAGTTTGATATTATTAAAGAGGTATTTTATCTTACTTGGTTATCTAATCCTGTGTTGGTCAAAAAACTAGACGATAGCTGAAGGATATGCATCGATTATACTGATATCAACAAATACTGCCCAAAAGATTGCTATCCCTTACTAGTAATTGATCAGAAGGTCAAGGCTATTTTAGGATATGAATTCCTCATGTTTCTCGACGCTTACAAAGGCTACCACCAGATCTTAATGGATGAGGAGGATGCCGAAAAAATAGCATTCGTCACAGAAATGGGAGTCTTTTGTTACACTAAGATGCTTTTTGGCCTGAAAAATGCAGGAGCAACTTACTAACGCCTGTTTAACCAAGTATTCTCTAATCAAATTGGCCGGAACTTAGAAGTGTACGTAGATGACATGGTGATTAAATCAAGAAAAGGTGAGACTGCACCTGGAGATCTGGAGGAGACTTTGCAAACCATGATTAAAGTAAGGATGCATCTAAACCCTAAGAAATGCATATTCGGGGTAAGATCAGGAAAGTTTCTAGGTTTCATGGTCTCCAAAAACAGAATTGAAGCCAATTCAGACAAGATCACAGCTACTGTAGAAATGGCATCACCCAGAACCTTGAAACAGGTCCAGAAGTTGACGGGGTCATTAGCTGCGCTGAACAGATTTCTATCACGATCTGCAGATCGAAGTCTTTCTTTCTTCCAGACTTTAAGGGAGGCTAAGAACTTTAAATGAACGGAAGACTGTCAAAAAACATTTGAAGAATTGAAAAAGCACTTGGCAAGCCTTCTAGCTCTTATGGTACCCGCACCGGGAGAGATTTTGCATCTCTATTTGGCATCTTTTGATAACGTAGTTAGTGCAATACTTGTTCATAATATTGACAACACACAAAGGCTAGTCTATTATGTCAATCACGCGCTTCAAGGAGCGGAAACGAGGTATCTCTTCATTGAGAAGATAGTTTTAGCACTGATTCATGCTACTTGAAGGCTGAAACCTTATTTTCAAGCTCATCCTATATATGTACTCATCGACCACCCATCAAACAAATATTGTTCAAACCAGAAGCTTCAAGGCAATTAGCAAGGTGGGCTATTAAGTTGGGAGAACACGGCATTCAGTATTAGCCTCGGACAGCCATAAAGGCACAAGCCCTTACAGATTTCATTACTGAGATGCCCACCTCTACTACAGCAGGCACCAACTCTGCACAACCACTTAAAAATAATGAGAAAGAAGTGATCAGCCCGAAGGCCCAGGTATTATATGTTGTTGGGGCTTCAAATGAAGATGGCAGTGGAGCTAGATTATTGTTAAGAAGTCCCAATGGGGTGGAAGTCACATACGCCCTATGCTTCGACTTTAAGGCGACCAACAACGAGGCTGAATATGAAACCTTGATCACAGGTTTGAAATTAGCACAGAGGATGAAAGCAAGAGAAATATACGCCTACAGTGATTCTCAGATCTTTGTCAACTATGTACAAGGCTTCTACGAAGCTAAGGAACTTCATATGAGAAAATACCTAAAT
The DNA here is from genome assembly GCA_020080225.1 of Gynochthodes officinalis. Lineage (NCBI taxonomy): Eukaryota > Viridiplantae > Streptophyta > Magnoliopsida > Gentianales > Rubiaceae > Gynochthodes > Gynochthodes officinalis. The sequence goes on along the minus strand of CM034618.1, from coordinate 42,519,056 downwards.
AAGGTGTGGAGTCTTAGCCATTCTTTCGAGGGTTTCTGGATCATGCAGATCCCAAGATCCAAGAACAAAAAGGCCGATGCTCTCAGCAAATTGGCGTCTTCCACCTTTTCCCATCTTAATAAAAAAATATTGTGGAGATACTTCCTTGCAGAAGTACTGAAAAAAAAAACCATTAATGGTTGTAGAAGGGACGGAAGATAATTGGATGACTCCCATCTAGAAATATATACAGAATGAAGAACTGCCAACTAACAAAAACGAGGTGAGAAGACTCAAACTAAAGACCCCCCGCTATGTTATACAGGATGGGATTCTCTACAAGCGGTCATATTTGCAACCTCTGCTCAGGTGTGCAGGGCCTCAACAGGCAAACTACGTACTCCAAGAAGTGTACATTGGATCTTGTGGAAGTCATACAAGTCCTCGCATATTAGCCAAAAAGATTTATCCTATTGGAGTATTATTGGCCAACATTGTTCAAAGATGAATGTGATTTCCTACACAAATGCATCAAGTGCCAACTTCATGCTTCTCTAGTCAGACGACTTCAGATGGAAATAATCAGCATTCAAGGCTCATAATCGTTCACGCAATGAGGAATTGATAAATTAGGACCTTTTCCTGAGGCTCCTAGCTGGTTGAAGTTCTTGTTAGTTGCTATCGACTATTTTACCAAATAGGTAGAAGTTGAGCCATTAGCTACGATAATTGAAAAAAATATTCTGAAATTTGTATGGAGCAAAGTTGTCTGCAGATTCGGGATCCCCCAGGTGATCATCTCAGATAATGGGAAATAGTTCACAGACAACCCTTTCTGATTCTGGTGCCAAGAGCTTCATATCAAACAGAAATTCACTAATCGCAACCTCTTTCAGGGACTAAAAACTCTGTTGGATAAAGCAAAAGGAGATTGGGTGGAAAATCTTCCAACTGTTCTGTGGGCTTACCACACCTCCCCACGAACAGCAACAGATGAGACCCCTTATAGCCTCACATATAGTTCAGAAACCGTGATTCCAACAGAGATCAGAGTTGCAAGTCTCTGACTCATAGCCTTTAACAGTGTAGCCAATGAAGAGGATATCCGCCTTAACCTAAATCTGTTGGAAGAGCACAGAGATTTAGCTTCCTTTAAAGAAGTTAGATATAAGCAAGACATGGCGAAATACTATAACGAACGGGTGAAGGTCAACGAGTTCCCCCTATGAGATCTAGTCTTGCGCAAGAATGAAGCAAGCTTGAAAACTAGGCAAACTGGAAGCCAATTAGGAATGGCCATACAAAGTCATCGACACATCCAAGTTGGGGAGTTATCGGTTAGCTACTATAGAGGGGAATTTGCTACCCCGAGTTTGGCATGTTAGCAATCTAAAACGCTTTTATGTTTAATTATTTTTTTCATTAAATAAAACGTCATTGTTGCATAAATCGAGTGCAGAAATTACAATTTTCTCGAACTCAATTCAAGGTGGTGAAACTGCCTTGCTAAGTCTTAAATCGAGGAATTAACACGTAACCTCAACATCTTAAGAGGGTGAGGGAATTACATGCATTCACATAAAAAAGGGGGGGCAAAAGGATTTTATTACTTGTTAAAGTTCCCAAAACATCCTCATGGGTGGGGAACTTCGATTCACAGTTCCCAAAAACGCCCTCAAGGGTGAGGAACTACAACTCACAGTTTTCAAAAACATCCTTACGAATGGGGAACTTCGACTCACAGTTCCCAAGCACATCCTCAAAGGTGGGGAACTTCGACTCAAAGTTCCCAGGATGAAGTCCTACCAATCTACAACTCAATAGATCCCGAAAGTTAGGGCCAAGGGTCTCAAGATACTTATTACATACCAAACAAGAAATGAAAAATGCTTAAACTTTTTCTTTCCCTTTTTTCTTTGCCTCCTTATACTTCGTTCTTTCCTGCAAATACTTATTAAATGATACATCTTTACTCTTGTACAAAGGGGTATCGGCTTGGCCTTGCCTAGCCATCAACTCCAACTCTTCCAACATTATATCCACAGGATCTTCGTCTGTAGATGCCACTTTTAGGTCTGCACTCTTCAACTATGTCTTCATCTTAGTGACCCTCGATCTCTAAGTCTTGCACTCCAGCTGCAACTCCTGGATCTGCACCATGGAGACTTTGAACCTCTTGACATTCTTTCTCCACATCATTAGTTAAGGTGCAGATTGTCTCATCCTTTTTTTTTTAATTCCAAGGTAAGTCCCTCAACCTCAGCTATAAGCTTAGAGTCCGTTTGGACAAGAAAATTTTATTTGCAAATAGAAAAAGTTGTATTGGAATGTATGAAAATTTTGGTGGGCATCTGTTGATAGAAAAAGTATTTTGGAGGGAAAAAATAAGAGGGAAATTTTTGTTAAATTATGTGAGAGAAATTTGAGTGGGAAAATTTGAATTCTAAGTTTTGAAATAAAAATGTGTTTGGATACTTTGTTTTTGTTTGAGAATTTTCTTCTTTGCAAATGAGAATCCTTTGTCTAAACGTAGTCTTAGTAATTGTTTCTATGGCTTCTTCATTCCCTGCAACACTCAGATCCCATGGTAACCTCTGCCTCTGGGTTAAGTCTTCATTTAAGCAGTGATTTTGATAGTCTAAGTATTCCACCTGTTCGTGGAGATCTTTAATCTCCTCCCTTAGACGAAAGATAGTTTCTTGAAGCTCTGTATTTGCACCCTCAAAAGCCTTAACCTTTTCATACAAATTGCTAACGAAGTCTTTCATTAGAAATAAAAATTCCTAACATAATTATAATAAAAAAGACAGAAAAAAATGAAAAATTAGTAATTCCATCCATTGAGGTCCCTCATCAATCATTTTATAGTCCAATGACAAATCAAAAAACATAACAAAAAGGAAAAATAGAGTTAGCCTAAGAGCTAGCCGCATTTTGAGTCCCACCGCCCTATGCTGAAGTCCCAGCTTTGGCCCGTTCACTTGAAGCTGCATCAGCTGCAACTCGTAAGTCTGGGTCTTCATCCACTGCACAGGCGCTTAGCTCCTCTAAGGTCAAGGGGGAGTCATGAGAGGCAATATGCTCTAGTAATGCAAAAGAGCCATCAAATGCCTTCACAGCACCCATATATACTTGGGTAGCCCTGACCAAAGCTTCAGGGTCATAACCAGGTAGTTCTTCCAATTTCAGTGAAGAGTGCATTCTCTGGATATCCACAGCTACCTTGTGCCCACTAACTTTTCCAGCAGCTCTGCAAAAATTAACAACAAACTCTCCATATTCCTGCGTGTGAAATACTTTTTTCACAAGTAGTTTTGTAAATTCTCCCTGAGCAACGTTGAGGTGCCTCCGCACTTCAGCCTCCTTCTCTTGCAGCTGCTGTTGAAGGGCTAACACTTCTTTTTCCATTTCTTTCCGTCCCTCAACCATCTCCGCTATCTCCAACTCCAGTCTCTCTTTTGCCTTGATTGTAGCCTTCTTCAACTCCTTTAGTTGATCACTTTCAACTTTGAAAGTCAAAGCCTCCCCAGCCTGATCATTCAGCCTAAGGAAGTATTCGACCCAAGAAGCAATTGCCTACATCTCATAACATCCTCATATTATCATATAAACAAAAAAAAAATCAATCAAATATCCAAACACCATGAGTTTTTACCTGTGAAACAGTCTGTCGAAAATTGTCATTCAATTCTGCCAGTGGCATTTCAGACAACTTTTTTTGGTAATTTTCCAACCCATCAAACTCCAACATCTCTTCCATTCCCGGTTTAGAAAATAACACCGCATTTTTAGAGGCTGTATCCTCAGCCTCTACCCCATTGGGCCTCTTCTTTGAGGTCGTGACCTTGATCCTCTTCTTTTTTGCTGGAGATGCGATCTCCACTACATCATCGTCAACCTTCCTTTTAGAGAGTTCCCCTGTCTCAACTTTCCTGGTCATGAAAACCTCTTCAGCTTCAGGGTGCGCCCTTGTTGTGGGCTCCACCTTCACTGAACTACCAAATTTCACTGCAAAATTTAACATAAACAAAATTACTTATTATACAATCACAAATTTTATAAATCACACACAAAATTCCAACCCTCGTCATCTTGAGCAGACTGTACAATCAAAGATCTAGTATCAGCCACAGCAAGGCTTAACTTATACTTAACCAAATCTTCCTTAGTATAGTTGCCAATCATCTCTTTTCTGAGTTCAATGTACGCCTAGCCTCGGGGATTTTGCTTTTTCCGAGTGGGATACACATTGGTTCTCTCCCCATAGAACCAACCCGTTTTTAACCACCCACAAACATCAGATTTAACGAAAAAGAATCTCTTTTTCCACTCATGATGAGCGGAAGGCCTTATCCCCCCTACTTTTATACCTTGGAAAAAAGGTGAAATAACCCACAAAGTTTACAGATTTTTTCATACAGTAAAAATATCTAAAAAGATCCACACAACTTTTCAACCTACCTTCTCAACATAACATTTCAACACCAATTATAAATCTCACCGCCTTAGGGGCTAACTGAGCAAGCGATACTTCATAATAATTCAATAAGTCAACTAACAGTTGACAAACAAAGAATCTAACACCTGCTTTAAGATGTTCCTCATATACAGCCGTGTATCCAACCAGCGGATTACACGCTTTACCCTCATTGCTTGAGGCTCTCGCTCCATACTCTTTAGGAATATGGTACCTCTTTTTCAGTTGTCACACATCGGCTTCACTAAAAACCAACGATAAGCCCTCCGCGGTCGGGGTGAACTTTGAAGGATACCCCACCAAATGGGGGGCGACCAATTCATCCAATTCCTTTGATGAGAAACTCTGGGCCTCCGACTCGTGCCTTTCTTCCCCTGAACTAGAAATCATTACAGCCCTCTTCTCTCTTGCTCTTCTACGCCTACCCAATTCGCCCAATCCATGGCTGGAAGATTCCGAGGCATTCTAGCCTCCTTCCGCCACAAACATTGTCTTCCTACCCCAGTGGGAAGACCCCGACGACATAAAGAAAAAGGAAGTCATACTTACATTTTTCAAAACGATAGCACAAGGACGAAATAGCTATTGACCACCCAGGCAAACCCGTCGCAACCTCCTCCCCGGAACAGGAAAACTCTACCCTTTTCAAATAACAAAAGCTGTTGATAATGACGAATGGAAAACCCTTGACCTGAAAAGTTGTCTTTATATACTACTCATTCGAGCTTCCGTGTGTATCCACACAAAATCTTTTTGGACCCCACGTCTTTTCACGTTACACTCTTAAAAAGAAGGATAATAACTTCTAGCTACCCATGATATGTTTCAGTTAATCCACGCATCCTTTCCTATATTCTCTCCCTATACGCTTTTGATAAGACCTTTGTCTGACATGATCCGACTAAGGTCTGGGAGGCTTATAATGTGTATAGGTTACGTGGGTTAAATCCATTAAACCCGCAAGGTTACTAGACAAGACTCAGAGTTCTAGACCTTTGAGATAAGCGAAGTCCTGGACCTTGGAGTAAAAGATTCAGACTTTCACGTTAAGCGAAGTCCGGGATCTTGAAGCCAAAGGTCGGGACCTTTGCGTCATTTACAAACCCTGTTCCCATAATGCACTAAGTAAGTTGGACTCACTACAAAAAAAAAAAAAAGCCTTTAGTAACCAAAATGTTGGTGACGACAATCAATTTGGTCACTAAATGGCCTCTTTGGTGACCATTGAGTGAGTCGTCACTAAATCAAAGTCGTCATCACATCTTTAGTGACCAAATAGAAAATGTCGTCACCAAGTCGTCCATGAATATTGTGGTGCCAAAAAAGACAAGAAACTGTACTACAATTAGTGACAACTTTTAGTGACGACATTTGATCTCGTCACAAAGACAAGCATCAAATAGTTTGGTGATGAGGAATTGTTATCACCAAATGTTAGAAGACGACATTTTGTGGTCACTAATTCATAAATACTACGTATATTTTTATAAATTATAATTGTAGAACGGTTTAGTGATGAGAAAATAGCGTTACCAAAAGTTACAAAATTAGTGACAACATTTTGTAGTTACTAATTCATAAATACTATGTATATTTTAGGAATTATAATTTTAGAACGGTTTAGTGACGATAAAATGTCGTCACCAAATTGGTAGTTGTAAAATTTGTCAAAATAATAATTAAGAAATTGGGTTAAATTATGGTGAAATAATGATTTGGTTCTTGGACTACGCAATTTTATTAGGTGAAACATGTTTTTTGTGTGACATTTAATTTTTATTGATTATAGTACGACATCCTATTCTTTACAATTTTGCAAAAATAATTTTGACTTATTATTATAAGACATCTTATTAAGTACAATTAGTAGTTGTAATGAATAAGAAAATGCCAAAAAATAATAATTTAAAAAATTGGGTTAAATTATTTGGTACATTGGGCTGAGCACTCTCACTAGGCCAAAAATGTCCTTTCTATTATCACCATTATTTTCTATTAATTGTACTATGGCATTCTTTACTTTATAATTTTGCCAACATAATTTTGATACTTATGTTAAGACACCTTGATATTTATAGTTTTGCCCCTATAATTCAGACGAATTCTATTACGACATCCTATTAAGAACAAGTAGTAGTTGTAATGAATAATTATTAACTACAAGAAAATAGGCCTTTTATGTCTCTCTCCTTGCGAGCAAAGTGCTTGGTTTCTTCTTCATGAGAACTTCGGTCTCCTTAGTGAGCTCAGTTAAACCCAATTTTTCTCCAAGGAAAATTGTCGTTGACCTTGTTTGTCTTTATTTATTTCACTTCCATTCACGTGATCCATCTTGTTTCTGGTTTTCCATATCTACTTCTTCTATTTTTGGGTTTGTATAAAAGTTGTGAATCCATTCGGCCAGATGGGAAATTAACAGTCACCATCACTCTCTGGCTGAATTTGCTGTTTCTCATACCTAATTAGTAGCATCGAGGTCTTGTTAGCTTACATTTCTACTTGGTTTTTTCCCAAATACAGTTTCTTTAGAAATGAAGTTTAAGTGTTTGTGACTTAGCCGCAAAGAGTATTATGGCGGAGAATTTAGTGGAACAACTTCGGCATTGTCAATTATCACAAAATGAGCAGCTAGGAGTTGAAATTCAAGAACAAGATGTAAAGATTAGCAAGGAAATGTGGGGAAGAAGCTTAGTAAGAAAAATATATGGTGATAAAGTAGTTAACTTTACAGGCTTGAAATTCACCTTGGCGAAAATCTGGCCGACTTAGAGTTTGTTCTCGGTTATAGAACATGGTCCGAACCTTTGTCAATTTGTGTTCAATAGTCAAGAAGACAGGAATAAGGTGTTAAAAGGTAAGCTCTGGTCTTTTGATCAACAATATCTGGTCTTAAAAGAATGGTACATGGGGATGAATATATACACAGAGGAATTCAATCAAATTGACATGTGGGTTCATATATGGAATATCCCACCTCATTGGCTATCCAGAGAAACAGGTTTGAAAATTGGGAAAATGTTTCCGAAAATCTGGGATGTGGAAGTTCCTAGTATGGGCAGCAAATTTGAAAGATGCTTAAAGATGTATGTTTCCATAAATTTGGATAAGCCTTTGCTGCGAGATACACAAATTAAGCTCTAAGATCAACAGTGTTGGGTTATCTTCATATATGAATAGTTACTCAACTTTTGTTCTTATTGTGGCAGAATTGGTTATGTTGAAAGTACTTGTTGGATCCGAAAAGATGATTGTAAGAACAACGAACTGAAAGAGAGTTAATTTAGTGATTGGCTAAAGGCTGATTCAGTCAAGTAAGGGTAGAAATCTCGTGATCAAGTAGTTTCTTGTCTTGCAAGTCAAGCTGGAAAAACTATTGCGACAGAACCTATGGTAAAATCTGTGGTTGCTGCCCCTCTTTCTGGTGAAAGTAGTTCTCCCATTATCCCTGTGGGTGATCAAAGTAAGCAGTCCATGAGTAAGCTTCAAGAGAAAGAAGAGCAAGTAAATAAAGTGGATGGGAGTCCTTCTTCCCAAAGGGTCCCGGATCATGATGAAGCTGCACCAATGGCATTAGTTAGTACGCTAATGGCAGCAACTAGAACGATACCATCCACATTGGAGCTCAATTCAGAAAACACTTTGTTACCAGAGGAACACACTAGGGAAAGGGTTACAATGGATTTGGATAGGGTAATACAGGAACAGGTGCGTGATCGTGAGAAGGAGCAACCAAAAAAGATGGATAATCAGATCATTGAAGCTGATTCTTCTGTTCTAGATCAGAATCTAGTCAATGTTCTTATGATGATGATGGTTGCCTCAACTCCTGAACAAGAAGTTTCTCAAACATCGGATGAGAATGTAGTAGAAATGGTGGCCAAAGTTCTGGGGATTCGAACGGGAAAATGGCATCAAACAGTTGTTCCTCGAGATCAGAAACAACTATGGACTCAAACCATGGTGCAGCCACATCATAGTGCAGGGGAAAAACTAAAATGGATTATTCCGAATGGCAAGGAAGCAACCGAGGGTGAGAGGCGACAGGAAGGCAGCCAGAAAAGATGAAATCAAGGTCTTATCATTCGTGATGTGCAGGTGGAGGAAGCCAGCCCCAAATGGCCCCAAGCTAATCAATGAAAATTTGTGCCTAGAATTGTAGAGGTCTAGGACGGACCTCTACCATTTCGCAGCTTAAGGAAACTATTAGGTCCCACCTCCCGGATATAGTGTTTATAAGTGAGACTAAACAAAAGGCGTCCTTTATTCAAACCTTTTGCAGAACTTCTCGGATTCAAGACCAACGAAAAGCTGTTGATCCATTGGGAACAAGAGGTGGCCTTTTGCTTTTTTGGAGTGATAATATGGTAATAAATCAAGTGATATCAACAGCTTTTTGCTTTGAAGTACAAGCTCATCAACAGGGAGATCAAGAGCAATTTGGGGCTATTTTTGTATATGCAAGTGCGGATCCCAAAGTCCGAAGTTAGTAGTGGAAATATTTTCAATAGGCCGAAAGTAAATGGGGGAACAACTGATTTATGGGTGGGGATTTCAATGATCTAGTGGATAACATAGAGAAAAGAGATGGTCAACCCCGTTCAAAGGCTAGTTTTTAGAGTTTTAGGGAGTTTATCACAAGCATGGGTATGGCGGATCTAGGGTTTACTGGGAGACCTTTCACATGGGCAAATAATAAGGAGCATGAGGAATTTGTTGAAGAAAGACTTGATCGCTTCTTTGGATTAGCTGATTGGATACTTAAATATCCTATGGCGACAGTCAGACATTTGGAGAAACAGGCATCTGATCATTCTCTTCTTTTATTGGATATGTGTAAGAAAAAGCCTAGACAGAAAAGGAGATTTGTTTTTGATAAAAGATGGACAAAACAGGAGAGAGCAACAGCCATAGTAGAGCAAGCATGGAATAGGATACAACTAGGCACTCCAATGTTCCAAGTCACTAGCAAAATCAAATAGTGTAGAGTTGATTTACTGAAGTGGGCTAATGCAGTGAATGCTAATGCGGTAAGAAGGATAAGGGAGCTCAAAGTGCAAATGGAATTGCTGAGCCAAGCAGGGGGTACTAGGGACTGGCAAACTTGGAAGATGCTGCGAGGAGATTTGCATAAAGCGTATAGTGAAGAGGAACAGTACTGGCACCAAAAAGCCCGCATTCAATGGCTTAAAGAGGGCGACAAGAACACAAAGTTTTTTCACACTTCTACAGTGCAACAAAGAAGATTGAATGCAATTGACAAGCTGGTGAAGGAAAATAGAAGGATTTGCACCAATCTAGAGGAAATAAAAAAGGAAGTATCAGATTTTTACTCTACCCTTTTTACTACCTCTTCTCTTACGACTGACCCAACCAACATTTTTGCTAGGTATCTCAACCACGATTACAAGTGAAATGAACCAGAGGCTAACTAGACTAGTCGAGGATGTTGAGATTCGGAATGCTTTGTTTGGTATGCATCCTAATAAGGCTCCGGGATCGGATGGTATGACTCCCCTATTTTTTCAAAACTATTGGCATGTAGTACAAAAGGATATTATCTTTGCTGTTAAAAGTTTTTTTGTCCATTCAAGAATGCTAAAGAGTGTTAATCATACACTTATTACTCTTATTCCCAAAATAAAGAACCCAACCCAAATAGCCCAGTATAGGCCTATTAGCTTATGCAATGTTGTCTATAAAATAATCTCTAAGATTCTGGCTGAAAGCATGAAATCTTGCCTCAATGTTTGCATAAATGAAAGCCAAGCTGCTTTTGTCCCTAGAAGACAAATCACGGACAATATTGTCATTGCGCATGAATGCATACATTATATCAAGAGCTTTAAAAAATCCCGAAGAGGTTTTATGGCCTTGAAATTAGATATAGCAAAGGCTTTTGATCGAGTTGAGTGGGGTTTTTTTATTTCAAGTCTTACTTAAGATGGGCTTCTCTAGAAAGTCCATAGACTGGATTATAATATGCATTAGTACCTCATCTTTTTCTTTGAACATAAATGGTGAGGTTAGTGGCTATGTGCAACCCACAAGAGATATTAGACAAGGCAATCCATTGTCTCCTTATTTATTTATAATCATTTTGGAAGTTTTTTCATTTTTAATTCGAAAAGCTGTAATTGAGGGTACCTACCGGGGAATGAGACTATGTCGTAAAGGCCCGCTCATTACTCATCTTTTTTTTTGCAAATGACTCCCTACTTTTTGGTGAAGCGACAGAGGAGCAAGATCAGCATATTAGATGAATCATAGACAATTACTGTGTAGCATCTAAGCAGAAAGTCAATCTGAATAAGTCCTAGGTCCTGTTCAGCAGGCACTTAGCAGATAGTAATAAAACTGCCATTATTCAAGTTTTCAATGGGATCAAGGAGCAAAGGAGTGCCAGATACCTAGGATTGCCTTTGGGTATCGGCAAACCTAAGAAAGAAGTTTTTGCATATGTCATTGATGCGGTCAGAAAAAGAATAGGTAACTGGAAAACTCAATTTTTGAGTAAGGCAAGTAAAGAAATCCTCATAAAATTAGTCCTTAATTCATTACCTATTTATGTAATGTCATGTTTTAAACTCCCAATTGGCATATGCAAAGTCTTGAGCAGTGAAATGGCGAATTTTTGGTGGGGCTTTAATGCACATAATGGTCATAAAATTCATTGGAGAGCCTGGTCCAAATTAACACTTCCGAAAGGTTTGGGAGGCTAGGTTTTCAGGATATACAAGTTTTCAATGACTCCTTGTTGGCCAAACAATTATAGAGGTTAATTCAGTTCCCGAATTTGCTTCTGAGCCATGTAATGCAAGCTTGATATTATCCCCATAGAACACTTATGCAAGCAAAAGTTCAACAAAATGCATCTTGGCTTTGAAAATGTTGGATGGGAGCAAAATATATCTTAGAAATGGGGATGAGATATCAAGTCGGAGACAAAAAAACCATAAGAATTTGGGAGTCTCCATGGTTGGCACATAGAGAAAATTTCAAGCCACTTCCAAAAGAGCATAATGAAGAGTCAACTACTTGGTGTCACCAACTAATGATAGAGGAAGGGGCACAATGGAATCAAACCCTGCTTGATAAGCTTTTCCAACCTGCGGATGCAGTGAAAATTTCTAAAAATCCCATTAAGAAAGGAGGCTGGTCCAGATAAGCTCATTGGGCAGCATGATAGCAAAGGGAATTTCACAATCCATTCTGCATATCACTTTGCTATGGCACGGAATCGAGCTCAACCACGAACAAACACAGCTACTAGTAGTTCTAGTTTGACAACAGCTACTCGTATGTGGCATCGAATATGGAATCTTCCGGTCAAAGGAAAGTTGAAACATTTTCTGTGGCGCTGCTATCAAGGAATTTTGTCCTCCAAAAAAGAGCTCTGTAATAGGAGAATTCTGCAGGATCGCATTTGTGGTTTTTGTGGGATGCATGAGGAAATCATTGAGCATGTCCTTTTTACTTGTGATAGGGCAGCTATGGTGTGGAGACTCTCTCCTATTCATTGGGATGGTTTGCGAGACGAACAGTCCTATTTTAGACATTGGTGGGAAACATTAAGTTCTCTCGGCAAGAATTCCATCAACAATGACAGGATTAATCTTTCTGTATACATTCTTTAGATGTTATGGAAAACTCACAATCTTTGGCTCTTTGAGAGGATAAATAAATTAGCTCATGAAGTGGTAGATACGGCAATTTTGGAATGGCAGGAATATCAAGAGATTTTAGAAGGGGCAACAAATAATTCCTAGAGCAGAATCTGATTAGATCTCTATTTTTACTTGTTTTGCTGCCATTTTGTATAGTTTCCCACGTCTCTTATTGTTATGCAAGTTAGTGTAATTAGCTCTCTTATATAACACCTTTTAATTGCTACTTTTGCTAACTTAGGTTTCATTTGTTTTGGTTATCCTTTTTGCAAGATTTCATTTATCTTTTGTTTATCCCTTTCTCATGTGCAAGTACTGATAGAAGGAGACTTTGCTTTGGCGCACCCTATGTTAGGAAGTTTGAAGCTCAGATCCTAGCATCAAGCATAGAAGGAGGTTATAAGTTTGGTCTACAACTGATGGTCATAGCCTTTAGACGGATTCTTGCTCCCTGTTTTTTTTCTTCCCTGGCCAGTTTACAAATGTAGCCTCTAATGTTACTTGTTCCAATTTCACATGAGCGATAGAGGTTGGATTGTTTCTGGGTCATACCCAACTGGGTCATATGGCATGTTTCTGGGTCATACCCAGTGGGTCAAATTAGTCAATGATGCTCTTTTTCACTTTATATTCATCTCTTAACTTTTTTCTGTTTTGATCAGGAACCGAGTGCACTACCTATTTTTCAAGGCAAGGAGGCTTTCCACCCCTTAGAGCAACATTTAGTGACAATCCAATGGTGCTGAGGGAATGCCATCTTTTTCTCGAGTGCCAGAGCAGGTATGGAATTGAGATTGATAAGTTTTTCTTTTTTCGAAGGCTAAGTTGAATTGTTTTTTTGGAGCCTAGTTTGAAGGATCTGAATGGCAAGTGGTGAAATGTTGCTTGTGGTTGTAGTGATTCTAATTGATTGCTTGATAGAACTGAAAAAACTTGGTTGCCAATGCCATATAGGTATATAATTTACACGTTTTGAGTTGAGGCCAATAAATTGTTTGTTAAAATGGCTAAGAGAAATTTGGATTGAATTCTGAACACCTCTAATTTACTCACACAACTGCTTATTTTCATTCTCTTTTTCTGTAGATAGAAGCAATGTAGAGAATCCAGTGCATCGGTTTCCAATAAAATAAAATAAAATAAAATAAAATAGAAACAAAGAAAAGGAAGAAAATGGAAAAAGAAGAAAAAAAAAAGAAAGAAAAGAAAAACAAAAAAGAGGGAGTAGATAGATTTTATATTGGAAAAAGGAAGGTAAAGTTGCACTCCTCTCTAAGGATTTCCTTGCTTTTCCAACATAATCCTCAAGTCCAGTTCTATTGGGTAGTGGCTCTATGTGGCTATGTATTTACATTGTTCTTCATACTTATTGTTCTTTGCTCTCTGGTTCAGTGGAAGTGATAAAGTGTCATATAGAACATGTCCCTTACTTCCTTATGGCTCCATGTACCATCCACATAGGTCTAATTAGGATGCTATGTATATATGTTAATATATATACTTAGTAAAATCTCTTTTTCTTCCTTAAGATATCCTACGCCTTGTTGGTCTCTTGAATATTGACTAGGTAGTATTGATTTGGAAAAAAAGAGAGAGAGAGAGAGAGAGAGAAAAAGGAAAAGAAAAGAGGAAAAGAGGAAAAAAAACAAAAAAGAGAGAAAGGAAAAGAAAAGGGGAAAAAAGGAAAAAAAAAAGGGGGAAGGGGGAAGAGGGGGGGGGGGGGCGGAAGAGAAAAAAGATAAAAAAAAAAGGAAAAAAGAGGCACACAGAAAAAAAAGAAGAATAAACAAATGGTGGAAGATGTAAGCTTGTTTGTAATCTTTTATTAGTTTCAAGCCTACAAATGATTGTAATTTACTATGAAGAAGTAGCCTTTGATATAGTGTAATTTATGGCTATTTTGTATCATCCTGATTGTATATACAAGTTGTTTACCCCTGCTTTGGTTACTGATCCTGAATAGATTGCTGCTGCAAGGGCACTTTTTCACTCTTCTTAATCACCTTTAACTCTACATTCTGGTTTCTCTTTGCTAGTTGAGGCCTTTTAAATTTACACTCTGTTTAACTCTTTGATGGTTGGTTACTCTTGGTAGGCTGATTATTATTCCTTGGTTGGTTTAGGCAATTCTCTGGCATGATCTGGTTTGAAAACAGACCTCGTTATTCACTGTTTCTTTCTGTACAGATTATTCTTTGGCTGGACTACATCTGCTCTCTGTTTTCGTTTCTCCCATGTTGGTCGGATCGCCATTTCACCGATTTCGCTTTCATTATCTTTGGTTGGCTTCGCTTATCTCGACTTCATTTGATTATCTTTGGTTAGATTATTTCCGCGCTCTACTTTCTTTTCATTCATGTTCGACTGGACTGCTTCTGTTTTATTTTCATTCTGTTTTTGGACTGCTTCTGCTTTCTTTTTGTTTCATGTTTCTGGACTGCTTCTGTTTTCCTTTCATTTCTTGTTTGGCTGGACAGCTTATGCTGGTTGGATTGCTTCTGCTTTCGTTTCATTTATGTTGGCTGGATGGCTTCTGCTCTCTTATTTCGTTTCATTCACGTTGGCTGGACTGCTTCTACTCTCTGATTTCGATTCATTCATGTTGGCTGGACTGCTTCCGCTCTCTGATTTCGTTTTGTTCATATTGGCTGAATTGCTTCCGCTATCTGGTTTAGTATCATTCATGCTAGGATGTTCTTTGTTTTAAAAGGACTTTTGGGAAATCTAATTTATATTTGAAGAATGGACATAGGATCTTGACTCATTTTTTAAGACTGGAAAAATTAAGCTTTTGATTTTCTACTTGGTCCATTTTATTTTATGTTTTTTAGAATACTCATATGTATACCTAGATTGCATTTGATGTTCAAGATATAGTGCTCAAGCCTAGTCATTTAGTTGAAGTTGGCTACTTACACTATATCTCACAACATCAAATCTTTTGGCAATCTTTTTGACCTTATAGTTTTTCTTCCCCTTGTATAGATTATGATTTATACTAGCTAGTCCTAGACTAATTTCAAGTTGTAATCAATGGGATAGTGGTCACTCTCAACCATTATTCCATTTTCCTCCTTGGCTATTACATCTAGACCAACGAGATCTTTTAGCCTTTTTTGGCTAACAATTGTACAGTACCATTTCTTCATTCAATGAAAATACTATCGTTTCAATAAAAAAAGAAAAGAAAATAGGCCTTTAGTGACCTAAGTAGTATGTATTGATGAAAAAATGTACATTGGGTTATGCATTGGGCCATAAATATTTAATAAAACCATAGTTATCAAAATCGCGATCCAAATAGTAGAATCGCACGATTCTACGATCTAAATATACAAAATCGATTCTAAATTGTATAGAATCGTTCACTTTGTAGAATCATGAGTAGAATCGGTTCTAAATCATATAGAATCGTTCACTATGTAGAATCGTGAGTAGAATCAAACGATTCTACCGATTCTAAATGATTTCAAGGGAAAAAAAAAACAAAAGGCAGCCAATTTAGCCAAAACGACGTCGTTTTGTTAGCCAATCTACCCTAACAAAGCTTTGTAGCCTTTGTCTCTCCCCGCTTTAGAAGAACAAAGCTCGCTGCAGCCTTCAAAAATAATTTCTCTATCTGCCGCCGCATCCTAGCACAATGGATGAGCCCAAGCTGGCAAGCTCCTTTGTCACCGGCTACCAATCTCCTATCCCCACTGAATCCTCTCACTGCCAGAAGCGCCGAGCTCACTGTCGAAGCCGAAGCTCCGCCCAACACCAGCCGACGTTATTCAACATCTTGAAGCCGAAAGAGAAAGTTCCTCGTTGCAGCTTCATCCTCAGCAAGGTTCCCATTTACTAATTTTGCAAAGAAAAGAAAGTATTTATTATGCCCAAAAATTATTTGTAAGAATGTTTGAGTAAAATTATGAAAGACCATCTTTCCCTAGTTTTTTTTTCAATTGCAATGTTGATCAATTGCTTCCGCTTAGGTTATTTTATGCTACATAAATTCATTAGCTTTTGCTCCATTACTGCTCTACTGCTCTATCTCATGATATGCTCCGCTGCTGTTCCAGTTTATCTATTTATGTGTCATTGGTGATACGCACCTCACGGCTATATGGAGCCGACAATAAACAACAAACAAAACAGGACCCAAGACTTAACTTGCGAAATCCTAGAACCGATAGAATTGAGAATGAATGGATGAATCGTCGCCACAACCTAGGATTCTACTAGATTGATAAGACTCAAAGGTGCCACAAATTGGTCAAATTTGATAAGCCCGTTGTTCTTTACAAGAACGAAGAGATTGTGGCGTGAAATTCCCTTGGATCAACCCAACTGAAAATTATTCCCTTGGAGTTGGTATGTTCCTTGAAGATGGAATAGGTCCTCAACCCCTTGATAACCCGTATCAAGAAACCTTGGAATCAATGGATGGATGGAATCCAAATTTCCTAGGGAACAAATCTAGGAAATCAAGAACAACAAACACACAAATTCCGAATTTGTGTAATTTGCAAGTAATTACAGAAACTAGAGAGCAATTCTCTCAAGCTTGTAATGTCAAGAACCAAATTTTCATTCATCAAAATCTGCCCTTCAAGATGGCCGACGGCCACTATATGGATACAAGGTAGGGTTTACAAATTAGGGTTGCACAAGCTAGGGTTTCTTTAGGGCCAAATGGGTTATATGACTCTTTGGGCTACATGACTCAAATTACCATATAATTAAAGCCAAACCCATTAACAAGACCCAATTACACTTAGTACATTAATAAACATGGTCTTGTCAATCTTGGTCTTCTCCCCATCCTTTTGGGCCGTTTGGATGAGTCCATTCAAGGCTTCCTTCATTTTCTTTGTTCTAGCCCTTGTCATCGGTCCATCAAGACCTTGAAGTGGATCGAAGCTTGTTCTCGAGACCTTGTTATTGTCATCATTCTTCGGGTTCGAAGTCTCTTCAATGCTTGTTGAATTCATATCAGCCCCCCCTTTTTCGAGAGGATTCGTCCTCGAATCCAGATCATCATAATCTGCAACGTCAAAAGGAGACAAGTCAGCAACATTGAATGTGGTACTTACATTGTACTTACCAGGAAGGTCGATCTTGTAAGCATTGTCATTGATTTTCGCGACAACTTGGAAAGGTCCATCTCCACGTGGATGCAATTTTGTCGACCTTTGTACTGGAAACCTTTCCTTGCGCATATGAACCCACACCCAATCTCCTTGTTCAAAAGTGACTCTCTTTCGACCTTTGTTTGCATTTCGAGCATAGGATTCATTCCTCTTCTCAATATTCAGCCGAACCTGCTCATGTAACTTCTGGACAAAGTCAGCCTTGCGCTTGCCATCTAAATTAAGCTGCTCCTTGATTGGCAAAGGTGAAAGATCTAAAGGTGTCAAAGGATTAAAGCCATACACAACTTCAAAAGGAGAATGGTTAGTAGCAGTGTGAAGAGTTCAATTGTAAGCAAACTCACAAATAGGTAAACAGTCCTCCCAATTTTTAAGATTCTTTTGCACAATGGCCCGAAGTAAAGTCCCAAGGGTACGATTCGTTACCTCAGTTTGGCCATCCGTTTGTGGATGACTCGTGGTAGAAAACAACAATTTAGTCCCTAACTTACCCCATAAAGTCTTCCAAAAATAACTAAGGAACTTTACATCACGATCACTGACAATGCTTCTCGGTATTCCATGTAGTCGAACTATCTCCTTAAAGAACAAATCAGCGACATGCTTTGCGTCATCAGATTTCCTGCAAGGTATGAAATGCGACATCTTAGAAAACCGATCAACAACCACAAAAATGGAGTCATTACCTCGTTGACTTCTTGGAAGTCCAAGGATAAAATCCATGGAAATTTCCGTCCAAGGTGAAGTTGGAACCGGTAATGGATGATACAACCCGTGTGGCTTGTAGACTTAGCTTGCACGCAACGTGATTAGCACAAATTCTTTCAACTTCCACGTTCATCTTGGGCCAATAAAAATGCTCACGCAGAATCTCGTAAGTCTTTAAGATACCAAAATGTCCCATTAAACCACCACTATGAGCTTCGCGAACTAACAGTTCACGTACGGAACTCTTCGGAACACACAACCTGTTTTCTTTGAACAAGAAACCTTCAAATTGGAAAAATTTGTTGAAAGCACCGTGTTCACAAGCAAAATAGACACTAGAAAACTCAGGATCATTTGCATATAATTCTTTCATCAATTCAAAACCCAATATTTTAGTGCCTAAAGTAGTAATAAGTGCAAACCTTCTAGACAAAGCATCAGCAACAACATTGTCTTTTCCTTTCTTATATTTGATAACATAGGGAAAAGTGTCAATAAAAGAAACCCACTTAGCATGACGCTTACCTAAGTTAACTTGTCCCTTCAAGTGCTTGAGAGATTCATGATCGGTATGGATGATGAACTCCTTGGGATAAAGATAATGCTGCCAAGTCTCTAGAGCCCTTACCACCGCCAACATCTCTTTATCATATGTAGGGTAGTTCAAGGCTGCTCCACTTAGCTTCTCACTAAAGTAAGCAATCGGACGCCCCTCTTGTTGAAGCACTGCTCCAATACCTATTCCGGAAGCATCACACTCAATTTCAAACATTAGATCAAAGTTAGGTAATGCTAAAACAGGCGAATGTGTTAACTCATGCTTAAGTAAATCAAACGCCTCTTGCTGCTTTTCACCCCATTCAAATTTTACATCTTTCTTAACTAACTCATTCAGGGGTGCGGCCTTTGTGGAAAAATCCTTCACAAACCTCCTATAGAAGCTTGTAAGGCCGTGAAAACTTCGAACCTCAGATGCCGAAGTAGGAATTGGCCAAGACCGAATGGCCTCCACTTTTTGCTCATCAACTTTAATTCCCTGTGCACTAACAACAAAACCAAGAAAAACAACTTCTTCTACACAGAATGAGCACTTAGCTAAATTAGCAAAAAGTTTTTCTTTCCGCAAAGTCATCAAAACAAGTTTCAAATGTTCAGCATGCTCATTAATGTCTTTGCTATACACCAATATGTCATCAAAGTATACCACAACAAATTTATTGATAAAAGAACGCAGGACATGATTCATAAGACGCATAAAGGTACTAGGAGCATTTGTCAAACCAAAAGGCATAACAAGCCACTCATACAAACCGAACTTGGTCTTAAAAGTCATCTTCCATTCATCACCCTCTCTAATTCGAATTTGGTGGTATCCAGATTTTAAGTCAATTTTGGTGTACACCTTTGAACCATGCAACTCATCCAACATATCATCTAAACGTGGAATTGGGTGCCTATACTTAATGGTGATTTTATTAACAGCACGGCAATCAGTACACATACGCCATTCACCAGTTTTCTTAGGTACAAGAATGACAGGAACTGCACATGGACTCAAAGATTCTCTTACCTGACCACGAACTAAAAGATCTTCAACTTGTCGTTGTAGCTCTTTGGTCTCTTCAGGGTTGGACCGATATGCCGGTCGATTTGGTACGTTTGTGCCCGGTATGAAATCAATTTGATGCTCAATTCCTCTTTTGGGTGGCAATCCTGCGGGCAACTCGTGAGGAAATACATCTTGGAATTCCTGCAATATGTTAGAGATCTCAACCGGTAGGTTGGATGGCAAGTCAGCACTAAGTAGAACATTAGATTCACAACAAATAAGAAGAAACAAAACACGATTAGTATGCAGACAATTATCAACATGTCGCACATTTGCATAAAAAATCGGCTGCTTCTTATTTACTTGACTCACTTTCTTTCTCTCAATATGTTCTACCTCATTTATCTCATATTGCTTAGGCTTAGAATTTTCAACTTTTCCTTCTTTTCTTACGGGTAGCGCAGAATTCAATTTCATCATTTGCTCAAATTCACCCTTTAAATGCAATTGAGATTCAGAAACTTGAGTAGGTGACAAAGGCAGTAAAGTAGTTTTTCTACCATTAACAAAGAAAGTGTACCTATTACTTCGTCCACTGTGGGAAGCATCCCTGTCAAATTGCCAAGGTCTACCAAGCAATAGGTGACCAGCTTGCATAGGTGCCACATCACACAAGGCTTCATCTTTGTATTTGTTGACTGAAAAATTCACTAAGACTTGTTTTGTGACTCTCACTTCTCCACTCTCATTGAACCATTGCAACCGGTATGGATTTGGATGCCGACGTGTGGGCAATCTCAGTTTATCTACAAGCAAGGTTGAAGCAATATTAGTACAACTGCCACTGTCAATAACAAGTATACATACCTTCTCATTGATGGTGCATTTAGTGTGGAAGATATTCTGGCGTTGAACATCGTCCTCCTCTTTAATATGAACATTTAAAGATCGCATAATCACCAAGGATGGTCCTTCATCAGGACCAAAAACATCTTCATCAGATTCTCCATTTTCTACAAGTGGTGGCATATCATCATAGTCACTTTCATGTTCGCTCTCACTTTCGATCGTGCCATCACCTTTGACGACCATAATTCGAGCATTAGGACACTTTCGTGCATAATGTCCCTTGCCTTGGCACTTGAAGCATGTAACCTCCCTGGCTGGTTTTCTCACTTCACTTGATTTTTGATTGTTTGGAACCACGGTTGGAGAAGTTCTTGAGGTACTAGGAGTTGCGGCCTTTTTGAAGTCGGTGCTTAAATCCTTCTTAGGCCATGTAGACTTCAAAGCGTTTGAATTTGAAGCCTGTGGGGTTGAAAAGGTTCGGGTACCCCTCTCCTTAAGCTGCCTCTCAGCTTTCATTGCCTTGTGATACATCTCATTGAGATCTTCATACTCTTGCATCTCTACAATGTGGGCAATATCCTTCCTTAGTCCTTCTAGGAATCGAGCCATAGTAGCTTCACTGTCCTCCTGAATGTTGACTCGAAGCATAGTAGTCTCCAACTCTTGGTAATAATCCTCCACAGTCCTACTTCCTTGGGTGATCCTTTGCAATTTGTTGAACATCTCCCTGTAGTATTGGTGTGGAACAAATCGCTTTTTCATGAGCTTCTTCAATTCATCCCAAGTACGAATAGGCCCTTCTTCATCACGCCTTCTTTCGGCCTGAATTTTTGTCCACGATTCTGGGCATATCCATAAATTCAACCACAAAAGCTTGACCTTCTTTTCCTCCGAATAGTTGTGCACTGTAAAAATACTTTCAATTTTATCAGACCATTCAAATAAAGCTTCAGGATCTTGCTTACCAAAGAATTGAGGAATTTTCATTTTGATACATCCTAAATTGGAATCAATTCTAGGAGTACGCTATTGACTTCCCTGAAATGCCTCAAAGGCTTCATCATCATTGTCATGGCCATATGTGGTCTTTGTAGATCGAGAGGATTCGGCTCTCTCAGCTTTGAGCTCCTTGACTTCCTGTTGCAAACCTGAAACCAAAGTGTAAAATTTTGCTAACATCTCCTCATAGGATTCCTTAGAACCCGGTGGTGGTGGTGGTTGCCTCTCCATTATAGCTGCAAAGGAAATAAAACAGTTTATAAATCCTCACTTCCCTTCCCAATTCCCCAAATTCGCTCACCAAGTGTTTGAGTACTCTCGGCTTATATAAGTGAAGGGTCGGATTCACACCACTCAATTTGCTCTTCCGTTTCTATTCTTACTCAAACAATGTTACACAAAGGAATTTACAACAAGTTAATACAGCTGGACAATGAGGTTAGAATGAATTCTAAGGAACCAATGAAAAAAAAAAACAGTACCAAAGTCAATGAAAACAGTACCAAAAACACAAGAATTCGAATTTTTTTGGTAAGGAATTTGGACAAACTGAATGCAAAATCAGAATGTACACGAAAAATTAGTGAGACACACAAAATTTCAGAATTTTCGGATCACAATTCAAGAAATTTTTTTTTTTGGATCACAATTCAAGACACTTGAAGAAAAGAAATCTAAGGAGTCAATGAAAACAGTACCAAAAATACAATTTTGGTAAGGAATTTAGACAAACTGAATGTAAAATCAGAATCTTCACGAAAATTCAGTGAGACACACAAAATTTCAGGATTTTCGGATCACAATTCAAGAATTTTCGGATCACAATTCAAGACACTTGAAGAAAAGAAATTTGGAGAAGGTAGCTTGCATATTAGTGGTCGGTTTCAGCCCTTCCAAATTCTGGAATTGGTCAAGAATATTTCTGGGTTCAAAATATGGTAGAAGGGATGTATTTGGATAAGTAGAAGGCTAATCACAAACTGGAAACAATCCAAAGTACAATCAGAAAGGCAAATCTGTTTTTCCGAAATCAGAAAAGGATTTTTGGCATGGTAACTTCAAAAGGTCATAACTTTCTACTCCGATGTCGGATTTTGCTCCGTAAGTACTCAAATCGAAGCTCTCGGAGAGATCTACAAGCAGAAGGGTCAAAAAATAATGCTAAGACCACCTACTGTCCGCCTGAAATTTTCTGCTCAAGTTCCAACAAAGAACTTGATTTTTTTTTTTTTTTGCCACAACTACTTACTGTCCGATTCTCTTCTTTTTTTTTTTTTTTCTTCAATTTCAACAAGGTATAAACAACAATTGGATCAGCAAAATTTTTTTTTTTTTTTATCTCAGCAAGGCATAAACAACAATTTCAGCCGCAAGGGTATGGATTCATCAAGAAAGCAAAGGTATGGTTTTGTCTAAGATTGGAAGCAAGCCGAAACCAACACATCAATACAAGAACAGAATTTGCTTCATCAACACAAGAACATACCAATGATGATGATATTCAAAACAACAAGAAGATTGAGAAGATAAAGAACATACCAATGATGATGATTTTTTTTTTTGTACGGTAAAAGAAAAGATATGAACAGCTTGGGAACCAAGACTGCTCTGATACCAACTGGCGTGAAATTCCCTTGGATCAACCCAACTGAAAATTCTTCCCTTGGAGTTGGTATGTTCCTTGAAGATGGAATAGGTCCTCAACCCCTTGATAACCCGTATCAAGAAACCTTGGAATCAATGGATGGATGGAATCCGAATTTCCTAGGGAACAAATCTAGGAAATCAAGAACAACAAACACACAAATTCCGAATTTGTGTAATTTGCAAGTAATTACAGAAACTAGAGAGCAATTCTCTCAAGCTTGTAATGTCAAGAACCAAATTTTCATTCATCAAAATCTGCCCTTCAAGATGGCCGACGGCCACTATATGGATACAAGGTAGGGTTTACAAATTAGGGTTGCACAAGCTAGGGTTTCTTTAGGGCCAAATGGGCTACATGACTCTTTGGGCTACATGACTCAAATTACCATATAATTAAAGCCAAACCCATTAACAAGACCCAATTACACTTAGTACATTAATAAACATGGTCTTGTCAATCTTGGTCTTCTCCCCATCCTTTTGGGCCGTTTGGATGAGTCCATTCAAGGCTTCCTTCATTTTCTTTGTTCTAGCCCTTGTCATCGGTCCATCAAGACCTTGAAGTGGATCGAAGCTTGTTCTCGAGACCTTGTTATTGTCATCATTCTTCGGGTTCGAAGTCTCTTCAATGCTTGTTGAATTCATATCAGATTGAATCACTCAAACTCTCAAGGACGTAATGTCACAAAATCTTCTAATTCATGTCTATTGATGTCTTGGTTGAATGGCTTCTATTTATAGGGGTACAAGGATTGTAAAAAGGAAACAATTAAAATCCTAACCCTAATGTAATTTCTAATGAGAAAAAGGCAGCCAAGCTCCTTTAAGTACCTAAAAGATAGCTTTAAAATAAAAATGAAACAAAAACCCTAAAGCCAATTGGACTTGGAAGTTTGGCCCGTTAAGGCTTCCTTCAAGTTTACAAATTTGGCATCTAACTAAAAGGATAATTTAGGCCATAAATTTCCTAAAAATAATACTGCAATAATTCAGCCATAATCATCTAATTTTGGCTTGAAAAAAATTAAAATAAAACTATAAAAATTAAGTAAATAAACTTGGCCGAAACTTGGCCTATTATCACACTAGAATCCGGCCAAGAACTAGTGTTCTTCAACCTAAACTTGCAATAAGGTAATGACTTGCAAGTCTTGGTCACATGCTTGGTAAGCTCGGAGGTCATGAATTAAACCACTTAAGGCTTCTTGAACGCATTTAGCTCGAGCCCTCATCATCGGCCCCGTAAGATGCCTTAATGGATCAAATGCTTTGCGAGCTGGCTTGTTAGTTTCTTGAATTGGCTTGTTGGCTTCTTGAGTCTCATCAATTGGTCTAATAACAATGATAATAATTTGTTTAATTGTGACTGGGAGCTTATAATGAGATTAGATATACGTTTTTGTTGTCTCTGCAAGTCATTGTCTTACAATCATGTTAATTCAATTATATTGTAGGCATGCTACGAATGGAAATTTAACTCGCCATGTTTAAATCAGAGGTGAAACTCTATATAAGTGTGATCAATGCGGAGTGTTTGTGCTTTTCTCAGCTTCGTATGTCACTTCTAAATGTGCTACTTAATTGTGCTTAGCGAGCTCATAGTTCTGCTCAAGCACATTTTAAGTTTCCAATTGTCCTCTTTGCTAACATATCCCCCTACTTCTCTTTGCTTATCTAGAATTCTAAATTTTTCTAACAAAATTGTTTTATCCTCTGTTTCCGATCTCTGTGTATAATTTGGTGATTCGTATTTTGTTTATTACTTGTTCGCTACTGTACAGTGTTTTCTTTATCTGGTTTATTTGTAAACATGCATGATGGATGTGCTTTTGCTTGAGGACAAACATAAACAATCAACGTGCACAGCTTGAGCCAATGGCACTCTTCTTCCCGCTGGGAAAAATTGTTTAACCATTGGAGCCATCTAAACAGGATTTTGATCTTTGGGTACATAAAGTCTTTTTTTTTCAACATGATAGTACTTAAGGCTTTGGTTAAAATCTTTTATTGCTTTTGTAGCGTGATCAAATGATTTGGACAATGTATTCTATCATTGAGGAACATGATGGTACTATATGTGAAGCTTTTGAACTTTATATGGTGTATTAATGTATTACATGAACACAAACTCACTAATTCTTCACCTCAAAACTTTTTAATGATACGTTGATGCAAAGTTCAATAAAGGGATCTAAAAACTTTTTTTTTTAAACACCATACATCACGATAAGAGATTCCTATATTGACTTTTGCACTTGCATTCACTCTCTTACATTTTTTTTTCTTTATTCAATCTAACTTAAAATCAGAACACATTGTCCGAAATATTTTGAGAAAAAATTCTAGATTACATGTCTAACCTTGTCATATTTTGAGGTTCATTGTGTCTTATTTTAAGGATTATGGGGTTCACAACAATGGCTAGCCCCAAACTATTTCTACTTCTTTTTCTTAATTGGTTGCACACTTGCACTCCTTGCTATCCTACTAGATGTATGGTATTAGTTTTCTGGACTGAAGCACATTGCGTCATTTTTCTAGTTTTTTCTTAATTGAAGCACGTTGCGCTGTTTTTCTTTTTTTTTCTGGTTTTTTCTAGACTTAAGCACATTGCGCCGTTTTTCTGTTTTCCTTTTTTTTCTGAACTGAAGCTCATTGCACCGTTTTTTCTTTTCTTTTTTTTTTTGGTTTTTTCCGAACTGAAGCGCATTACGCTATTTTTCTATTTTTTGTTTTGCTTTTCTGGTTTTTTTGTGGATTGTTTTGGAGTGGTTTGGTAGTATATGAAGCCTTATGCTGCTCGACTATATAGAATTGTTAAAAATGTTAGGAATGTAGATGTTTTGTGGATCATTTCCCATTTACTCTCAAATCTGGATTTTGTCGCCCTTATTCTTCAATCTAACTTCTTTTCCCTAACTTTGCAATTTCAGAATGTCGTCTTCTAATCCAAAAGCAAAAGTTAAAAAAAATGCCCCCGGTGCTCGACTAGATCGTGCTTGGGAACACGGAATTGATGTTGACGAAGATGAAGATAAAGATGAAGATGAGGATGTAGATAATCCAACCATCATTGGTCCAAATGAAGTTGAAAATGAAGATTGAAATGATGATGATGATGGGTTTAATAATGATGATATGTTATTTGATAATTATAGATCAAGATCTTTCGATATAAATGAAGATGATGACTTTGATGAGGATGATATGTAGTTTGTGTAAAAATATTTATATTGTTAAATTTGTGTTGTACTTTAATTTTTTATTAAATTTAATGTTTTAGCTAAAAGTCTATTTGGATGTGAAATTTTTCATGTTTTGGTAATTTAAGATGCATTATATATTTTATTTGGTGCTATTATTATTTTGTGTAGAATGTGGTTGAATGATTGAATGATAGATGTTTGTTGTTAAACAGGATTTGGACAAAATTCAAAACGCATATATATCGTATATTTTATAATGTTAATTTTTTACAATTTAGTGCAAGTACACAACTTATTTTTGTGAAAAAAATTAGTGTAGGTGATAAAATATGAATAATTATAATACATGTAAAAACATTATATAGTTAATTGAAAATAAACTTTGCATCTACTTAACCAATGCCAAATTTTGAAATTATTATGCATTTTAATATTTCAAATGGAATGTGAACATAATTTTTAGGATCTTATTTCATAAAATTCTTTGCGAATTTACAACTACTAACGTCATTGGAGAGTAAAATTTAATATAGGAAAAAGATTGGACAACATTGTCACAATAATTTTAGTGTCTAATAAAACTAAATATTGTAAATTTTAAGAAGAATATATGTGTTAATCCAATTAATTTAAGATAAAGTAGATAAAATGTTTTGAACTAAATTGATTGGACCACAACTTATATAGTGATTGGACTTGTTTGGTTAAGGATAATGATTGGGCTATGTAATTTATTAATTGGGCCAAAGTTAACTTTTTAAATTTATAGTTCTTAATTTCTAATAATTACACTAAGACACTCTAATATATACGAATTTGCCTGCATTATTTTACTTCAAGCATGGAGACTTTTTAAATACACCATAAATTAATTATAATTGGATTTCTTTGACTAAGAATAATTATTGAACTAAGCATACTCTTCGTTATGCCAAATTTAGTTTACTTATATTATAGCTCTTAATTTGTAATAATTGTACTAGGACACCCTAACATTTTTGTTTGTCCATATAATTGTACATTAATTACATAGTCTTTTTAATATTACAATACACTATTGATTAGTGCTAATTGGCTTTCTTTGGTTAAGAATAACAAATGGACTAAGTATATTCTTCATTAGGTTGAACTTCATTAGCTTATTTATGTTATGGCTCTTAATTTAAAATAATTATACTAGGACACTTTGAGATTTATGAACTTGCGCACATAAGTTTAATTACTTTAAACACATAAATTCTGTTAGTATTAAAACACACTATTGATTAATGGTAATTAAAAGTTTTGGCATTTATTACAAACTATATTTCTTTATAATAAAATCAAGAATAAAAAATATATAGTTTCAAATTAGCTACAGTCACTAATGTAATATGATAAGATAAGTAGTCGTTAATACATGTACATGTATTGTTAGACATACAATGTATAACAAAAGTAGTAAATACTTGTACTCCCTCTATCCCAAAAAAAAAGTTCGATTTCACCAATGTACAACTTTTTATTTTTGATCAACCAAGTGGAGGTACAACTTATTTTATAACACTAATTTTCTCATTAAGGATATTTTATATCAATACACAATTTTAATGTATTTTATCTCATTAAGGATATTTTGGAAATTTTGTTGAAATATCAGCTGTGACTTTTGAAACTGGACTCTTTTTTGGGATAAAAACTTGGTTAGAAACTAAATTCTTTTCTTTGAAACGGTATATATATATATATATCTATAGTTAGAAGTTAATACATATATGTAGTAGTTAATAAATAATATAGTTATAATATAAGAAATTAGTGCATAACATAAGTAGTTTAGTGCATATATACACATAGTTTTATGTACACATATAGTAACTAACACATGTTAATTATTCATCCATTTGTTTATCTTTTAGGTAAGTAATATATAATCTTAAATATATATAATCTAATATAAACTTAAATATATAATATACATAATTTTTTTAGTGTCAACATGAAAATGTAAATATTATTTGTTCATATGAATTATGTTAAAACGATTTCACTTTAGCCATTTAATAACTAATTAGCATTTCAAAATTTAAAATTTAAAAAAATTCAAGTTATAATTTTTTTAAACCAACATAGTATTGTAAAGTGAAAGATTGATTATTGGTTAAAAAAAGTAAAAATCTTTTTATTATAATAATTGGATAAAAGTTTGAATGCTTAAAAAAGAGGGAAAACAAAATTATTTTAAAAAGTAAAGCGGGAATTAAAAAATAAAAGGCTGTTCCAAAAAGCGTATATTGCCTTTGCCACTACACTTAACAAAATTTCAATTCCTTTGCCATATCTACCAACTGGTCTCTACCATCCATTTCTTCATTTCCTTTCATTTCTCCAAATCTAAAATTGTGATCTTTGAATTCTAGAGATGACTTTGTGTACACCTCTGGTATTTCATTCTTTACTTTCTTATTTTTCTCCCCCGTCTTTTTTTCCCATCTAATCTCAGCAAATCTCAAACACACCGAAAATGAGAGAGTGCATTTCGATCAATACATTCTTCAGCGAGACAGAAGCAGGAAAACATGTTCCTTGTGCCGTGTTCGTCGATTTGGGGACAAAGATTGAACCTTTGCTTCTTTCAAGTGAAGCCCATAAATGGGTACTTCGGATTTTCTCTTTACTTCATCACTCTGGACGACGGCGAGGAAGATCTATTTGTCCACGACTCTAGAATCAAGGATAATGGTGGCGGCTTTAGTAACCTTGGCGAAGGGGAGGCAGTCGAGTTTAAGATTAAACACGGCAATGACGGCCGTACTAAGGTTGTAAATGTCATCGGTCTAGATGGGGGACCTGTTCAGGGAGCCAGTCGTGGAGGGGCTTACGGTGGCGGAAGTAGGAGTGGATGATTTCATTTTAGTTCTGTTTAGTGAAGTGAGTGTTGCTGTCCTAGATGCCTCAATTTAATTTCGGTGGTCCTTTCCTTGGTAAAACTCAAGTCAATTCCTATTTGCAAATAAAGCTTCTTCTTATCAGATCCAAATGAAAGGAGCTTTATAGATCTATAAGTAATAAATGGTTGCTTGCTTGTTGACTACCAAAAAGAAATGGTTAACTCTTGAACTACGTACTGCAAGATAGAGAGAGACTCTTATTAATTAGTAGATCTACTTTTGTGACAAAAAAAAAAAGGAAATTAGGATATGATGTTATATAATTCCTACTTCTTGGTCTAGTGGGCTTTAGTTCTTGTTGTTGTTTTTTTTAAAAAATTTTTATTGATTTATATTATGTGATTACATGGTTGTTTGAGAATTTTTCTACTGTGTGATTCATATATAGTAGGCAATGTAGAACTGTTTCCTTCTTCTTCTTCCTTTAGTTTATTTATTTTTTTGTTGTTGGGTTTTAGCTTCCCAGAGTTTTGATTGTCGATTCTAGGTTATCATTTGCTTTTCAAATTTCTGTTCTTTGTTTCTTGTGTATAGTCTTTTTCAAAGCTTACTTGCTTGTAATTGTGATTTAGTCCTTTAAAATTTGTATGTCCATGTTGGTTCTGTAAATGAACAAGGATATGATTTCGATTCATTAGGGTATGCAGGTTAGCTTTCTTATGTCAGTGTTATATGTTTGAGACTAAATTGAGACCTTATCTTTCTCTTATTGCATATGAAATCATATTGGAATTTTACATTGAGCAAATTGAAGAACTAATGTTGTTCATGATTTTATAGCTATAAATACTATTTAATTTCTCTCATTAATTAAACAAAAGGATAGCTGTTTTAGATTTAGAACTTTAACATATTTTTTTAACGTATACTTTGCAAGAGAGTTTAATTTTTTTACTGTTTACAGTCGAAGAAGTATTGATCAAAATTTATCTGTGAAGTTTTAAAATGTAAAGACCAAAAACTAATTGCTGCTTGTTTCTTTGCAAGCCTAACCTTGTTTTTGAACGTGAGAATACTCTTCATGTATTCTGGTGCCTAATTGGGTTCTGGGGGTTGGAAAACAACCTCTATTAGCTAATCTTGCTAACTAACAGCTAAAAATAATCACAGATGTTTTAAGTATTTTCTAAATGAGAAAAACTAGTTGTAGCCACCACGAGATGAATTTTGGAAAATGTTAAATCATTGGCTCATCTATATTTAGATATTTAGCAATGTGAAATTCAGAATTTTTGTTTTCTCTGTATATTTAACTAATTTGCCCTTTTCTGATTCACCTCATAAGTAAGTTGTCCTTCCAATATTTTGCTCTTCTATTTTGTTCGTTTGCCTTGACATTACACTCTTTCTAACGAATTGTTCTATTTCCTTTTTTTGAAGCCTTAATTAATTTATTTGGTTCATTTCAGGTTCAACGAAATGCTACTGGACCTTCTATTGATCCAGAACTTGTTGCTTTAGAACTTGGTTTAGTTGATGTATTTCTGTGCCTTTGCTGATTTGAATGGCAAGCCAGCTTTGTTTTAGGCAGAATAAATTGCCGTCGAGGTCTATTTTATTCATTGTCTCTTTTGTTTTAGAACGCCAAGCGAATGATGTGTTGACTTTTATTTTGTGGGCTGTAAAATGTTTGAATATTATTGTATTGTCATGTTACAACTAGGATGTTCTCCTATTATTCTTCGTGTTTTATGGGAAATTAAGATGTCAAAAAAATTTCATCACAAATTGCATTGCTAACAAACTTTTGGTGACGAATCGTGCTCTTATTTACTGATGACATTTTCTCGTAATTAATTACTCATGTTTCTTGTTACGATAATTTCTCGTCACCAACTATTCACTTATTTAGTGACGATAATTTATCGTTACCAAAAGTCGTCACTATTTCATTCAACTTACAATATTTAGTGACTAATTTTTTTGGTCACCATTTGTATCACGTGACCCAAACTCTACTTAGTGATCACTTTTTCCGTCATTAAAGTTGTCACCAAATTCGTTGACTTTATAGAATTTAGTGACAACAAATTTTCGTCACCATGTCATCACTATTTTGCGTTGACTGATTAACCTTTAGTGACCAGTTGGAACATTTGGTGACGACAAAACAACCCCTTTAGTGACCAAAATTGTCGTCGCTAATTGGTGACCATTGCACATAAGTTCACTAAATTGACCTTTTAGTGACGACATTTTTACAAGTGGTCACTAAATACTTTTAGTGTTAGAGCATTAGTGACAATGGGGTGACCACCCCTTTTGTCGTCACTAAAGACTTTTAGTGATGACAACTGCACTTTCAGTGACCAAGATCGATTGGTCACTAAAAGCCATTTTTCTTGTATTGACTCATGAGTCTCAAGCCACCGCGTGGGAATACAATAGAATCGTGCTTATCCATAAGCACGTAACTGTGGCCTATGATTGCGGGACATGAACAACAACGCATAATCAGGAGGAGCGTCCGTGATTCAGGTATCTATCACCGCTGGAGAATCTCACCAATGACGGAAAGGGATAGATAAAACCAGGAAGAACCACCAGGTATGGAACAAGTTGAAACTGTTAAGCAAATTATTGTACTCCGACTAAAGGACTAACTTAAGAATCGGAGAATTACCCTAGGGAACCACTCCGGGTTCTGTTTTGCAGGGATAACCATTGTTAAACACTTGAAGATATCCAGATTGGGTCAGATCGTTAGCAGTTGCGGATTACGACTTCATCACCTTGAAACTATACTAAATCACCCCAGTAAAGTCTAGGTCACAAATGCATAATCTAGTAATATTTAGCAACTCAAACTCAATTAAAAAAAGATTACTACTAGCAACATATAGGCAAATCCCCAAACTCAAGATAAGTAAGATAATAAAAAAATATCAACACCATACCCAATTTGACATTCTAAAAACATACAAAACAATCAAACCATCACTAAGAATATACTTCCACCCAAACACTAGAAATTAAGGTTCTAATATGTAAAAGAGAAAAAAGAAAATAAAATTGGATGAATGTTGAGAGCACCTACACAAGAAATAAAATTAAAAAATATGAGTGAAAAGTAATCAAGTAGTGAAGAAATTAGTTGAGTTAGGGATTAGGAGAATTGGGACAAAGTGTAGGAAGCATTAATTTTTGGGATTTAGGGTTTCATATGAGGATTGAGAGACAAAAGAGGGAGCTTTTTTCACCTTTGGGATTGGAAAGGTGAATATTGTAACGTAACCAACCATGGCGGCTGCGATAGTGATGTCGACAGATGGTGGAGCACAGCAGTGAGTAAAAGGAAAGTAGAAGGTAACTAGTGACGATGATAAGTTCATAAAAAAAAATATTTTTTTTTTGCCCATGTTAAATAAATGGGTTATATTAGAGCCCAAATGCCTTAATAGGAGTCTAACCACAATGTATAGTGACATTTGAAAAAAAAAAAAAATGGGTGTCACTACATATAGTAGATTTAGAATGTAAAGCCAAATGCCTTAATAGAAGACTATGACAGCATTTTCATAAAAATGCCATAAAACAAGTGTTATTATAAGGGTTTTTTTTTTTTTTCCGAATAGTGACAGCTGGTCCTATGGGGTTATGTGTTCATTTTTTGAATCACTTTCTTGATTGCCTCTACTCCCTTCGCCATCTTTATGCCCTCGTTGAGGTAATAATTCATCACGTGTCTAACTTTTTTTTTTTTTTTCTGAAACGATAGAACTTCTATTGATTTTGGAAAATGAGTCTGTACAAAGAGATTGCCAATCAAGGCAAACATGATTTCCTTGGTCTTAATTTAATGCCAAGGAGGAGAATGGGATAGTGGTATTGACCACTATCTCATTTGTTACAACATTAACAACTAGTCTATGACTAGAACTTTTGAAACGCCACCTATATCGGGAGAGGACCCGTTGATTACAAAAAATTGCCAAAAGATTGACATTAAGAGATATAGTGGAAGTAGCTAACTTCAACTTAATGACTAAGCTTGGCCACTATATCTTGAATATCAATTACAATATTTGAATACCTTGTTTTTCCTTCTGCAAAAATCTAGGTGTGTATAGGACCAAAATGGCAATGCCGCCGCTCCATGATACCGCTCCATGCTACCAATCTTCCAGTCAACCCATCCTACCAATCTTCCAGTCAACCCAAACAGAGTGAGTCATCCCAATACGAGTGAAAATCCTTTGTTTTCTCCACTCAACAAAGGGGCAGGGTAATGTATGGAGGAGGAGACATTAACATAGTACACCACCATTTAGAAGGCAAAGAGATGAAGGGGAATGCTAATCAACTAACAAATCAAATGTTTAAAACTCAGACTGATGGATACCATTGCTGAAAACTCAAACAAAATAGAAAACCGAGACAGAGAAACATTCATCTAGCAAGATATCCATCTACAAACTTCAAAACAATAAATCCAGAAAAAGGAGAAAAAAAGTTGGAAGAAAAGAACTTCATAGGAAAGCTAGGATAAGAAAAGAAAGGAACTGGCTTATTAATAAACTAAAGAAAGAAAATAGGTTAGAAGAAAAGAACATGATAAGAAAAAAGGTGTTGTGATAGGAGAGGGAGTTACTGAACATCCTTTGCAAAGATCTAAAGTACCAAGCTACCTAAATACATCATAGGCATTTTTCATTCTCTGTTTTTTTTTTTCTTTTTTCATTCTCTTTTTTTTTTCCTTTCTTTTTTTTCTTTCTTTTTTCTCTTTTTTCCTTTTTCCTTTTATCTCTCTTTTCTTTTCTTTTCTTTTTTTTTTGTTCTTTTTTTTTGTTTTTTTTTTTGTTTTTGTTTTTGTTTTTTTTTTATCTCTTTATTTTTTTTTTCAATAAAACATTTCGTTGAAGAACATGTTGGGCTATGGGGACAGGGAGTTCTGAATTGGGAGTACTCAATTGATCCTTACTTAGACATCAGGCATAACCGTAGTACAAATCAGAAAAATTGCAACTCTAAAATTGGAGGAAATGACTTACAGTAGAAACATAACTTCTACTTAACCCAATGCAATTCCCATTTCAGAGAGTGTACCTTGCTTTTGTGTTTGCCATCCAAGCTCCTCTTTTTTCTCTTCTAACTTGTAGACCTACTTGGGATGTTGGTTTGTTTCTTTTTCCTTTTTTGTTTTATCCTCCTTTTTCTTTTTTCCTTTTTTCTTCTTCTTTTTTTTTTTTTCCTTTTTTCCCTTTTTTTTTTTTTTTTTTTCAATATTCTGTAGTGATTCCCTCCTGTATCATCCTGCTATTCCATGAGATCCTTAGCCAAGCTTTTATCACCTCAAATTCCTTTGATGCATTTACCCTTCAATCCGAACACTCAAAACCCGGTCTAACTATTTTATGCTTTTTGCTGCTTTTGCTTTTCCATATACAATAGAAAGTCTTGGAAACAGTCTTATATTTTACAACAAGAAATCCGATTGCTTTTAACAGGGAAGGGTCAAATGCCTAATTAGTGGCATCTCCCTGGTTGATGATTCAGCATTAGGACTTGGATCCATTTGGATAGTTTGGGCCTCCCAAAAGCATAGGTTCCATATCCTTCCTTCTTACTGCATCCCTTGTTTAAACTATAGTGGTTATTCGGACAGAATGAATTGAAAATCTTAGCAAATAGCAATCAAATTGAATTCAAGAGTGAGAAGTCTAAAATTGTTCTCCATAAATGATGCAAATTGATGCTACTACTTGCTGACCGAGATGCCAATTGATGCTACTACTTGCTGACCGAGATGCATTTTCTGAAGTGTGTGTAATCAAGTACTCGTAATACAGGTTCCAACCTCGTTAATCACTCTAATACCTAAGTTAGTCAGTTGTTATTGAATTTTTTGTATAGTAAGCAATAATGCATACCTAGAAATAACGGTTATGGAGTACTTTTATGTGACCCATAATCCAGGGTTTTAGATTTATAGAAGTTAGGATCTCGTCGTATATTCCTGATTTGTAAGGATTGGGTGTTACTCTCTGTTAGAATTAGATATTTTCACATTAATGATCAATAATAATAGCAGACACTCAATCTATGCAAGTTAATTTTGTAATTTGTTTTACGACTATTGTAAAACCCTCAATCTATTTATGTCAAGGATGCACTAAATTTCACTTCGACTTTAACTTGCTCCGGAAGTAGCCACCCAAGCTAGCATCAAATAAAAGCATCTAGGAGTGGCGCAAAAATCATATATAAAAGAGCAAAGCAAACCACAGAAAGAAACATTGGTGGCACAAATGTAACCCTAGTGCCGCCACGAAAAAATTGACACCAAATTAAAAATGAAGAAAAGTATTCCCTAACCACAAATTTGAAGTTGAAAATCTAGAATTAGATAAAAAAAATTAGAGGAAAAATTTTAATGTATAAACAGGCCATCAATGGGTTTTGAAGGTCGATTGTTGGCCTAAATGCTAGAGAGAAAGCCTTAAAAATAGGTGAAAACAATTGCTGAAAGGACAAATATGCTATCATTATTACAACTCACAAGGACGTAATAGAGTACACCATATATTATATTTTTACCAAAACAAAATAATCTACTAATATACGTCATGCATAATAATGATAAATAAACATAATCAAACCATTTTGTTTCACCCATGCTTATGTATTAACAAGGCTAAATGTGACAATTTTCCTACTTAGACATCTATCAAAAGGCAAGATTCGGGCTTTCTCTTTTTCTGTTGGGCCTGTATTTGGGCCAATGAACCCAAATACATATATATATATATATATATATATATATATATATATATATGTATGTATGCATGTATGTATGTATGTATTTATATTCCAAATATACATTTTTAGAACTTTTTGTCCCTAGAAAAAATGGCCAACACCCTTTAGAGAGTTTACAAATCATATCACATTTTAAAAGGTACTCACGTGTGAAAGTTGTCAATCAATTTTCATATTTATCGCATAAAAAAATTTCTTAGATTCACTTTAAATAGAGGGGCTTACAAATTGACCAAAATTGATGCAGAAAAAAACAAGAAAAGGAAAGTCAATCTGATGGGATATTCTTCTCCACCTAGTTAGGTTGTTCTAATGGTAACATATCTATAGCGCATATACATTTGAATAATTGGTTTTAAGTGGGAGTAATATGGATCGACACAAAGTGCAAGTAACTTAACCCAAAACTACCCAAGTTTCCACACAATCTCTGTAGACGACATGGGTACAAGTGCAATATTTTCTCATCACATCTTCAAATATATTAGAATATCTTGTTATTGATTTACAACCATCAAGATCATTCATGGATGGAGACTTGAAATTATCAGAGCAAATCGAACAATGGGATGGTGGCAGCAACAATAGTATCACTGCCAGAGTAGATCATACCAAATGTTTGAATTTTCCTTTATGGTGATTTTATATATAGAAATAGTTTTGAGTGTATGATCTCATCTAGGAAAAATCATCCTAAATTCACCAGTATTTTGTGGTGATTGGATCAGATTTGATATCTTGATATGGATAGGGTGTAAAGGAATAAAAATTTTGAGAGAGGAGGAGACCAATGCACAACTGATTAAAAATGAAGCTAACAATGGAAAAAATAATATGGAAGAGATTAAGTGAGACCACCAAATAAAGGATATTTAAGAAATGAAATAATGTGGAAAAGATTAAGTGGCGCTTGATTTGAATTTTTTAATTAAAATCACAATGGGATTCATTGATGTGCTCAATCACAATGGAAATGTTCATTGCATTGTTTGTTCTTCGTTTAGACTGTATAATGGGTTTTAATGTGAATGTTGATGTTTGGTTCAATTTAATTATGAGAGTAGGAATCACTCAAATTTCTAATTTTACCCTCATTATTAAATATATTATAAAAATAACATTGAGTAACAAGAGAGTGATGAGAATCAAATATTTATAAACTTAACTATGTGTTTTTCATGTTTTTGCACAGGTTTCATTGAGATATGCTATGTTATAAGAGAAATCACAGTATACTTGTTGATTCCCATCTTTTGCTCTTTTTGTAGGAAAAAGGGGAGGAAAAAAACCAGCCATCTTCCGGAATTCATAACTCTTGATGAAAATGTCCAAATGAGATGATTGAATATGCTATGGAAAGCTGAAAAAGAGAGCAAAAACTTTCATGCAGAAAGTTTTCTCAAATTCAGTAAGTGAAGGGACTAAAACTGAACAAAAGCAGAACAAGGCGCGAACCAAAGAAAAAGGTGGACAGAAATTCCGGACCGCCTCGGCAGTCATCCACACTGCTGCGGCGGTGTGCCTGCAACTGTAAAAGAAGGAAGGGGCAAAATCTCTGGACTGCCGTGGCAGTTAGGGACACCGCCGCAGTGGTCAGCCTGCGGCTGCAAAATGTGGAGTTTGCAATTCGAGTCCCACATGTTTTTGAAGCTTCACAATTGTTCCCCAATTTCCCTACTTGTATAAATACCCCATTTTGTGTAGAAAAACAAAGAATTGGAGAGTTAGGGGTTAGTTTTAGATTTTTTCCATATCTTCCCAAACTCAAAACGGGAGCTCTTTTGGGGTTTAGGGTTTGGCTCTTGTGGCGGAGAAAACTTCAATATTTGGAGCTAACCTTGCTTGTAAAGTGTAGGATTTGGTTGGAATCACCACTCTTTTGATTAAGGGGAGTATTTTTTTTCAATTCCTTGTGCTCTCGATGGTTATATCTCCTTGTGGTTATTGTTTGCTTGAAGCCATGAGTGGGTAAATTGTCTTGGGTGATTCTTGGTGCTTGATGTAGGGGTTAGGTTTATTTTGATTCATTGTGGGTTGTAGAGTGATGGGCTTGCATTAATTAAAGTCTTCCTACTTGTATTAAATGAACGGCATGCATTGAAGGTGGCCACATTTAGTGTGTGTTCTTGGTGTTTGTGTGTGTTTTAGGACATGCATGAATTTAGGCCAAAAGTAGGAAGAACTACCTAGCATTCACTAAAATTTAGGTGTTTGAGACAAGAAATAACCACCACATGAGCTTAATTGTGCATTAAAATTGTGTGAAAGTCATAGGTTTTAGTGTGCACAAGGTAGAAGTGAGACCGAAAGGAGATCTTCTGTCCTTTAATTCCATTGAGACCGAAAGGAGATATGGAGTGAAAAACAGGTGGCTTTCTTAGATTAAATACTTAAACTAGGGAATGTGAAGTAGTTGGCTAACACATCTAGGGCTAAAATTGCGCATTAGAGTTGTGTGAAAGCCATAGGCGCTAATGTGCACTAGGTGGGGATGAGACCGAAAGGAGATTCCCCATTCTAAAATTCCGATGAGACCGAAAGGAGATTCGGAGCAAACGAATGTAGTCACTTAGTTATGTTGCCCTAAACTTGGTTGCCTTTGGGAGTCGAAGTAGCCTACTCTTGCATTGAGCCCAAGGATCACCCTCCTTCCTTAATTGTGTGTTTCTCTCTTTGTCTTAGTTGAAGTATTTAACTTAGCATTTAGATTCTAGTATTCCCATTTATTTGCATACTTTTCTTCATGTTTCTTAGTTATATATCACTCTTTATGTCATTGCATTAGGTAACATAGATAGCAAATGATTGATTACACTTAAATTCTTGTTTTGTCCCCTTCCCTGTGGAAAATGATCCCTAAACTTTACTACAATTGATTAAGTGAGGTTTAGGTGTAAATTTGTGTGAGCTTGAGCTATATTTTGACACACTTTTGCATGCACCAAACTGCTCACCAGGGAGAGGAGAGAGAAAGTAAAAGTAAAGAGGGTTTAGTGTGAAAAAGAAGTAAGGAAGAGAAAGAGGAGTGAGAGAGAATAGAGAGAAAGAAATATCATAAAATGATGAGAGAGAAAGTAATAGTAAAGAAGGATAAGAGAGAAAGCGGAGTGAATAGGATGAGAGGAAAAAAGGAGTGAGAGGGAAGAGAAAGAAAAAATATTATGAAGTGATGAGAGAGAAAGTGGAGTGAGAAAAATGTTGAGAGAGAAAAAAGAGCGAGAGGCAAAAGAGATAAATAAATATTATAAAATGATGATAGAGAAAGTAGAATGAGAAAAATCATGAGAGAAAAAGTAGGTTAAGAAAATGACGAGAGAGAAAGCAAGAGTAAGGAGGACTGAGGGAAAAAGAGGAGGGAGTGGGAAGAGAGAGAAAGTAGAGTGAGAAAAATAATAAAAGAAAAAGTAACAGTGGAGAGGGATGAGAAAGAAAGAGTACAGAAAAGGAAAAGAGAGAAAAAATAATGTGGAAGGAAGAGAGAGAAAAAATAATGTAGAGGGATGAGAGAAAGAAGATCGATGTACTATAGTAGTTTAGTATTGAGAAAAAAATTGAAATAACACAATAAAAATGATTACTGAATTTTAGGTAATAAATCCCATTACTTAATTTGATTCTCCCAACCATACACCCCCTAAATTTTTCACTCTCAAACGCAAATATGGTTTTTCTCCACACAACAATTATAATTATAGTTTTCTTTCAACTTTCACTTTAGTCTAAAGTATAGGGAGGTAAGTAAATTTTTTTTGTACATCATAAAAGAGCAAAATGGTAATTGATAAAGCCACAAGGGTATGTTTACAATGAACTAGTAAAATCTCTTGGATCCCACACTGTAGCATTGGATTTTCACATTGGCTAGTGAAAAGGTGCTTCGTTCTAGTTGTTGTCATCCACTCCATCAAAGGGAACACATGTTTCTCTCCATCAAGTATGAATTTGACTTCATATGGCATTTTGTATGAAAAGAGAAAGCCTTTGTTGCATAAGGACCTTATCTTTAGGCGATCTTTTCATGAAATCCAAAACATTTTATACTAAATTTCTCTTAATATTATTATCATTATTAATTTTGATCCCTTATTTTGGAAATTTTTTTCTCTTAATTTTCTTGTAAATCATCTCATCTTCACTTTTATTTATTCATCAAAATATTTTTTAATAAGTTCCTTTTAGTATTAATAGGCATAAATTTCTCCACCTCCCCTTACTCCCCCGTTTCCCCACCCCCAAGCCACCTCAACAACTTCGCCATGCTCATTTTCTTTCTTTCTTTCTTTTTTTTTAATACAATAAAATCTTTTAATTTTGATAGCCATATTTTTTTAATCCTTTTCACTTTAATCTTCGCCCTTTTCAGCCTTTATCTATTTTATTCTAAACCTAATTTCCTTGAATTGCTCTTAATTGAAAAATTTTGGATTTGAAGATACAAAAGTTAAAGAACATAATGATTTAAGTGGAAAATTCAGAAGAATGAGAAGAAAGAGATGAAGAAGAAGGAAAAAAGGAACAAAATTTAGAGAAAATTGCAAAGAACAATTGTTTAAGATTAGATAGAGAATATTGAAGATGATGGTTATGTTTTCTAAGGAGATAATAAAAAGAAACGAAAAGTAAAAGAAATTCATGGAAGTTTACAATTTTACTTTCCTAAGTTTGAGATCTTTGATCTCGATTGTTAGCAGCCATTACCAAGCATTGAAGTATAACATTTACTAAATATTAAAAACTAAAAATGTTGATCTCATAAATAATGTTAAGTAGTATTTATGCCGACCTACCAATTTTCAAATTTGAAAATGTAATATTCTTTTATGAGTTATATTTGTAAACATTTGATTTATGTTGGCTTTCTACTTAGGAGCAAATATTACAGTTTAAAAAGTTTATTTCAAAAACAAAATTTCACCAAAAGGTTAGCAAAATTATACCTAAAGGTTAGCAAAATTATCAAATATTGTTGGAAATAGAATCATACTAATAACAAGAAATATGACAATATACTTGAGTCGTGCAGCAATTACACTATTCTAAAAAAACTATTTCAATGTATTATGATTCCCTAGGATAAAACAAATCTTTCTCGTTAAAGGGGAACAAGACCAACTAGTTATGAAAATAAATGTGTAGACTAAACTAGCAAAATGGAGAAGGAGGAGGTGAAGAAGGAAATTTTGAGAGCTCAAGGCAAAGAAAGAGATGAATGAACTAAATAGTGTGTTTAGGAAAGTTGGAAGGAGCACTATTTATAGTGCTGCATGCAACCAACTTTGAGAAAAGGGAGTTGCATGTTGGGATCATACAAAATATGATGCTGATAAGGCTAGAAGACTTGGTATTTAGTCAACACATGTGGTCAACCAAGGCTTAGTCAGATACAGTAATTGTAAAAATTTTAAAAACTAAATCCACCGATAAGACTTGTAAAAAATGTAAAAGACCAAGTTTACGGGTAAGACAACTAGTAAAAAAAAAAAGGTCCATAAAATTGAGTTACTTTAGTAGGTCCAAAAAAAGGAAACATTGAGATTTACCTAGTTTAACCCACGCATAGAGGGGAGGGGTAAATCCACCACTTTGAACTGGATTGGCCCAATTTGGCCCCCTCTCATGCACTTGAACCTATCACTATTTCTTTTGGTCACAAATCCACTCAAAAGAAACTCAATATAAAGTGTTGGAAAGTTTTGTAAACTTTCAATATGGGATAGTAGTTTTCTTTTGAAATATACAATAATCCCCCACATATTTCAAAAGAATTGAATGAAAATAAGATTGTTCTGCTGGATTTGTCTAGATGCAAGTACATTTAATTTGGTGTTTTTTGGACTATGAAGCAAACTTAGATTAATAAAATATATCTTACTGATTTATTGGTGAAATGTAAAATTTCTATGAACCAATAAATCATTGATGTAAGATAGAGATTTTATCAATCACAATGCAACCCTCATAACTTTGTTGTTCAACGCATTTTTGAGCGAATAAGCCATACGCATGCCTGGTTTTTTAAGAGAACTCTAAAGGTTTTAGCCAAAATCTCATAGGAGTGGCATAAGGATTATGAATTCATTAAGAGTTTGAAACTCAACCTCATAACCAGTAGTAGTGATGAAAATATGAGAGCCGAGGTGATGTGAATCCAAGAGGACTCAATTTAATTGTAGAATCGTCCCCGAATGATCTAGTGCAAAACGCCAATCTCAAATGAACCCAACAACAATAGGATGAACCTATCACCTTTGAATCATACTTGGAGAAAGAAGTCTTGAAATCTTCCAAGTAAAAACAACCTAACCAAACTAGACCCAACAACAATAGGATGAAACCTATCACCTTTGAATCATAATAAGGCTAAATGGAATTCACTATTCCCAACCCCTCTAATCTTTAAATCCAATAACACTAGGATGAACCTAACACCTTTGGATTATGAAAGGAAAAGAAAAAGCTGAGTAGAGGCGCCACAACTAAAAGGAAGAGTTTTAGTTGATAAGCCTTGTAAGTTTTGCAAGCAATTTTGCAAGACTCAAACTAGCTCACTAAGAAACTAGTAAAGAAAGGAAAAATCCTTAAAAGTTTATTACTCAAAATCTAATTGAAAATGCTTAACCAAGGCCCCTATTTATAGTGTTTCAAGAGGGACCAAGGTTGAAAATTACAAAAGGATTAAAGTAGTAAATCTGAACTTTTTGGTCAAGACTAGCATTAAATCTTCTCTTTGACCAAGAAAAGCTCTATGACCCAAAAAGACTCTTGGACTTAAAATACTTAATCTGAACATTAAAAATGCAGAAAACAACTTGAAAAGTCTTCAAAAAATGGCTGGAAATTCGTCCAAAAATTCAGCCCTAAAATGACCTTCAAACTTCCAACTTTAATTCTTTGACTAGTCTTCACTCCTTCACTTGCTAGTTGAATTTTGACCAAGGAAATCAGATGAGACCTTCAAAATACTCCATAATTTCGTGCATTTCACCATGCTTTTGATCCATAGAAGCTTCTTGAATTGTCTTGAAAATTTATCATTTGGTGAGTTGAATTTGGACTTGAAATGTGGGCTGTTTTTGGGCAGATTTGTTGACTGACTTTTGGGAATTGGGCTGAACGAAAATTGCATTATTTTGGACCAATTAAAGTGGTTAAGAATCAGCAACAACTCACTTAATTAGCCCCTTTTGAATCTAGGTCCAAGACTTGCAAAATGTTGTAACAAGTGGGCTGAACTTTGGTAGCATTGGTCCTTTCTTTGTCATGGACTTGAATGATCAAATTAGACAAAGATTCTTCCATCCTTTTCTTCCTTAAACGAGTCATAGGACCAGCCATGCCATCAAGTGCATGAGGTGGAGAAGGAGTCTCATTTTGAGAAGCATTATTCACAACTTGATCTTCATTGTTCTTGTCTTTGTTGTTATCATGATGAGATCTTTGGAGCTCATCATTCCCTCTCTCTTGGAAAGGATTCGTCCTCGAATCCAAAGGATCTGCATCAAAGACAAAGGGAGATAAATCAGAGACATTAAAAGTAGAACTTATACCATAGTCTCCAGGAAGATCAAGCTTGTAGGCATTATCATTGACTCGTGCCACAACTTGGAATGGTCCATCTCCACGGGGGTGTAATTTAGTTCTTCTTGAGGCTGGAAATCTCTCTTTCCTCATGTGTATCCAAACCCAATCACCAGGTTTAAATACAACCTTCTTACGCCCTTTGTTAGCATTCTTGGCATTTTGCTCATTTTTCTTCTCAATGTTTGCGCGAGCTTGCTCATGCAACTTCTTCACAATTTCAGCTTTCTTTTTGCCATCCAAACTCACTTGATCCTTCGAGAGAGTGCATCAGCCACAATGTTCTCTTTACCTTTCTTGTATTTTACCACGTATGGAAAAGTTTCAATGAATGAAATCCACTTGGCATGTCTCTTGTGCAAGTTCTTTTGTCCCCTGAGATACTTGATAGATTCATGATCGGTGTGGATCACAAACTCTCTTGGAAGGAGGTAGTGCTGCCATGTCTCCAAAGCTCTCACAACGGCATAAAGCTCTTTGTCATATGTTGGGTAATTCAAAGTTGCTCCATTCAGCTTCTCAC
The DNA here is from genome assembly GCA_020080225.1 of Gynochthodes officinalis. NCBI lineage: Eukaryota > Viridiplantae > Streptophyta > Magnoliopsida > Gentianales > Rubiaceae > Gynochthodes > Gynochthodes officinalis. The sequence continues at coordinate 42,475,056 of CM034618.1, read as the reverse complement.
TAAAGTAGGAAATAGGTCGGCCTTCTTGAAGTAACACCGCTCCAATCCCAATTCCTGAAGCATCACACTCAACTTCAAAAGTTTTAGAAAAATCAGGCAATGCTAAAACTGGAGCATTAGTTAAATCATGCTTCAATTGTTCAAAAACCTTTTGTTGAGAATCTCCCCATTCAAATTTCACATTTTTCTTTACCAATTCATTAAGCGGGGCTGCCTTTGTTGAGAAATCTCTAACAAACCTCCTATAAAAACTTGCAAGCCCATGGAAAGATCTTACCTCAGTCACATTTGTGGGAATTGGCCATTCAAGAATTGCTGTCACCTTTGCTTCATCAACTTGTAGACCATTAGAATTCACAATATAACCAAGAAAGATAACTTCTTCAACACAAAAAGTACACTTTTTCATGTTTGCAAACAGTTTTTCCTCACGCAAAGTAGCAAGAACAAGCTTAAGATGTTCAACATGTTCATCCATGCTCTTACTATAAATCAAGATATCATCAAAATAAACAACAACAAATTTTCCAATGAAACGTCTAAAAACATGATTCATTAGTCTCATAAAAGTGCTAGGAGCATTAGTTAATCCAAAAGGCATAACAAGCCACTCATAAAGACCAAATTTTGTTTTGAAGGCCGTTTTCCATTCATCACCCTCTTTTATTCTTATTTGTTGATAACCAGATTTCAAATCAATTTTTGTGAAGAACTTAGCACCATGCAACTCATCAAGCATATAATCCAATCTAGGAATAGGATGGCGATACTTAATGGTGATTTTGTTCACAGCCCTACAATCAATACACATGCGCCATGAACCATCTTTTTTAGTAACTAAAATCACAGAAACAGCACAAGGGCTAAGAGACTCACGAATATGTCCTATGCTTAGCAACTCATCAACTTGCCTTTGAAGTTCCTTGGTTTCCTCTGGATTTGCACGATATGCTGGTCTATTTGGGATGGTAGCTCGCAGAAATCAATTTGATGTTCAATCCCTCGAATTGGAGGCAATCCTTTAGGTGCTTCATCGATCGACACATCTGCAAATTCATTCAAAATAAAGAACAATTTCTAAAGGCAAATTGTTAGGTAACTCATCAAGGACAAGACATTCATCACTGTACAAAAGCATGATGATTGGCTTGTGAGAATTCAGAGCCCTATCTACATCTCTCATGCTTGCAAAAAAGGTGCCTTTTGTCTCACTTGCCTTCGGCTTCTCCTTTGTTTTCCCACTCTCACTCACTTTGCTTTTAGCCTTTTCATCTCTTGCTTTTTCACTTTCACTTGGCTTTTTCATCTCACCCTCTTCTTTTAGCCTTTTCTCTTTCATTCTCATTTGTTCTTGGTACACCTGTTGTGGAGAAAGCGGAACAAGAGTAAAAGCTTTATGATTATGAACAATATGATACTTGTTGGACTTTCCCTTGTGATCGGCATCACGATCAAACTCCCATGGTCGGCCAAGAAGAATATGGGCAGCATGCATTGGTACTACATCACACAAAACTTCATCCTCATATTTTCCAATTGAGAATTTTACCTTAGCTTGCCGATTCACCCTTAGCTCACCACTATCATTGAGCCATTGCAAACGGTAGGGACTAGGATGTACTATCATAGGCAATCCAAGCTTATCTACAAGATAAGAGCTAACACAATTAGTACAACTTCCACTATCAATGATGAGCATGCATACCTTATCTTGAACCTTGCATCTTGTGTGGAAAATAGTACTCCTTTGCTCTTTATCATCCAATCCAACTTGTGCATTTAATGCCCTCAAAGTGACTAGAGTCTCATCACCACTTGATTCAAATTGTTCACCTTCATTTTCAATAATCGGCTCCTCCACTTCTCCATCACTTTGGCTCAAATAGGAACCATCTTCTTGCATAACCATGGTTCTGGAATTAGGACATTGAGAGGCTATGTGTCCCTTCCCAAAACACTTAAAACAAGTGAGCTTAGATGTAGAAGAAGAGGTTTTACTTGAATCACCATTTTCAAACTTCTTAGAATCAAATTTCTTTGGTTCTTCTTTCTTTTTACCAACATCCTTTTTATTCCAACTATTGTTTTTCCAAGATGATTGGTTAGAAGAAAACTTACTTGAGCCTCCTTTTCTTTTCAATTGCTTTTCTACCTTTTCTGCCATGTGCATCATTTCTTCCAAATCCATATAATGTTGTAACTCAACAACATCAGCTATCTCCCTCTTGAGACCACCTAAGAATCGTGCCATGGTAGCTTCTTCATCTTCCTCAATATTAACTCTTGTCATAGCCACTTCCATCTCTTGGTAGTATTCTGCCACCGTTTTGGATCCTTGGGTAATTCCCTGCAATTTGTTGTACAAGTCTCTATAGAAATGTGAGGGAATAAACCTTTTCCTCATGATAGACTTCATGTCCTCCCAAGTCTCAATAGGCATTTCTCGGTTCCTTCTCCTAGAAGACACCAACTTATCCCACCATGTTAGAGCATAAGACTGAAACTCAAGAGAAGCAATTTTTACCTTCTTTTCCTCGGAGTAATCATGAATGGAAAAGATTTTCTCCACCTTTGTCTCCCATTCCAAATAAGCTTCAGGATCACTTTTGCCATAAAATTCAGGAACCTTCATCTTAAGACCCATGAGATTGTTATCCATGCCACTTCTATGATTTCCTCTCCTTTCTCTTACTGGTGATGTATTTCCTACAGCATTTCTCCTTCGCCTCATTAAGGATGATGCTTCTGATGATTGAGAACCTTCTTCATCACTATGGACCGATGGTGGTGGTTTTCCTCCCAGCTCTTGGAATCTAGTTTCCATAAGTGCCATGCGTGCCATAACTGCTTCCATTGATCTATTGAATTGAGCAGTAATTTCTTCACCAATTGCTCTCAACTGTGCAGTTTGATCAACTTGATCTGCCATAGTAATCTGTGAATCAAAAACTTTGAAGAAAGATTAGTAATTCCTCACACCCTTGTACCCCTTTTCCCAATATGTCTCAACCCAAATTTGAATGTTGTACACTTGTTTTTGGCTAAATATAGTGGGGGTAGATACACTCTTTTCTTACCACTCTTTTCCTTTCACTAGCTTTTGGTGAGAATTGTTCAAACCTTACAAGATGCTCAACAAATGACTTACTTGGCAACAAAGAAAATAAGAGGTCAAAGAAAAGATAGCATTCAAAGATAAAGAAACAAGTACAAGAGAGAATAGGAGTAGAGAGAAACAAATGGTGTTAGGACTATTGTCAAATTTTTTTTTTTTTTTTTTGATAAGCAACACCTTCAAAGCTCTTGCAAACTTTAACCTTCAAAGACAGAACAAAGGAATTTAATAGCAAGAATTATGATGAATAGTAAATGGAGAAACGAAGATAAAAAAAAAATATGATCAATTCAAGGAGACTAGCTCTGATACCAAACTGATGTGAATCCAAGAGGACTCAATTTAATTGTAGAATCGTCCCCGAATGATCTAGTGCAAAACGCCAATCTCAAATGAACCCAACAACAATAGGATGAACCTATCACCTTTGAATCATACTTGGAGAAAGAAGTCTTGAAATCTTCCAAGTAAAAACAACCTAACCAAACTAGACCCAACAACAATAGGATGAAACCTATCACCTTTGAATCATAATAAGGCTAAATTGAATTCACTATTCCCAACCCCTCTAATCTTCAAATCCAACAACACTAGGATGAACCTAACACCTTTGGATTATGAAAGGAAAAGAAAAAGCTGAGTAGAGGCGCCACAACTAAAAGGAAGAGTTTTAGTTGATAAGCCTTGTAAGTTTTGCAAGCAATTTTGCAAGACTCAAACTAGCTCACTAAGAAACTAGTAAAGAAAGGAAAAATCCTTAAAAGTTTATTACTCAAAATCTAATTGAAAATGCTTAACCAAGGCCCCTATTTATAGTGTTTCAAGAGGGACCAAGGTTGAAAATTACAAAAGGATTAAAGTAGTAAATCTGAACTTTTTGGTCAAGACTAGCATTAAATCTTCTCTTTGACCAAGAAAAGCTCTATGACCCAAAAAGACTCTTGGACTTAAAATACTTAATCTGAACATTAAAAATGCAGAAAACAACTTGAAAAGTCTTCAAAAAATGGCTGGAAATTCGTCCAAAAATTCAGCCCTAAAATGACCTTCAAACTTCCAACTTTAATTCTTTGACTAGTCTTCACTCCTTCACTTGCTAGTTGAATTTTGACCAAGGAAATCAGATGAGACCTTCAAAATACTCCATAATTTCGTGCATTTCACCATGCTTTTGATCCATAGAAGCTTCTTGAATTGTCTTGAAAATTTATCACTTGGTGAGTTGAATTTGGACTTGAAATGTGGGCTGTTTTTGGGCAGATTTGTTGACTGACTTTTGGGACTTGGGCTGAACGAAAATTGCATTATTTTGGACCAAATAAAGTGGTTAAGAATCAGTAACAACTCACTTAATTAGCCCCTTTTGAATCTAGGTCCAAGACTTGCAAAATGTTGTAACAAGTGGGCTGAACTTTGGTAGCATTGGTCCTTTCTTTGTCATGGACTTGAATGATCAAATTAGACAAAGATTCTTCCATCCTTTTCTTCCTTATACGAGTCATAGGACCAGCCATGCCATCAAGTGCATGAGGTGGAGAAGGAGTCTCATTTTGAGAAGCATTATTCACAACTTGATCTTCATTGTTTTTGTCATGATGAGATCTTTGGAGCTCATCACGAGGTTGAAACAATCAACCATCCAGTCAAGGCAACTCAACCAAATTCAAGAGAGACAAATCTAAGAGCACAAGTTGGATGTTTAGTTGACAATTCACCTACAAAGAGATGTCTATACATGGATCCATTGTAAGGCATTGGAGGGCCTATAACTAGGTCACGAATTAAAAGAATGCAAGCTGCTTTAACATCTCTTATAATTGAATTAATTGAAGCTCAAGTCAAGGCAACAAGGAAAGCAAGGAAGATTTCCGATCCTAGTGATTCATATGTCATTCTACTTAGTTTCACCAATGAAGGATCAAGAATGAAGGATCAAGTGTGGCCGATTTTCACACATGTAATCAAGATCCTTAGACCATTTCACACCACAATCCAAGTTCGAATTTGAATTTGGAAGGTTCTAATTTGGCAAGAAGCAAAACAAGTTCAGCCGCCATTCACTTCTCTAATCCAAACCACACTTGGATTAAGATTTGGGCAATATTGTATTATTTCTTCTTCAATCAAAAGGCCAACCATGATGTTTAGAGAAGCTTCCAAACCCATAGCCATGATGATTAAAGACACTTCCAAATTCAATTCAAGGAGGGGAAACAAAACTGCTGGCCAAACTCAACTCTAATCGAGTCCACACTTGGATTAGTTTTAGGCAACTATCTGTTCTATTTCCTTTTCTTAGATTAGGAGTCTTTTAGTAATTATTTCTTTTAGTAATTAGTTTCCTAAAAGGCAAAGAATTCTAATCCTTTTAGAGGAAATATTTCCTCTTAGCTGCGCATTGTAATATATAAATAAAGGCCATTTGGCCACAAGAAAATTGAGATTTGATTAATTACAAACCAGAGAGCTTTGTTGCTTTTCTTTGAGTTCTAGTTTAAAACTTGCTTTGAGTCTTTGAGGATAGCCTCTTAAGTTCATGTTTAAGCTATTTTGTTGAGTCTCTTTCCCTCAACAAATTGAGTGTGCTTCTTGGTTCCAAGGAAACAGTCCAATTCGTAGCCGAGTTTTGAATTGATCATTCGGGTGTCAAGTAGACAAAAGCAAGGTCTTTTTTCAATCTTGGAGTTGGTGTCTTACTAAAGAAAGAACTAGTTCAACTTAGACGATGATGCTAGGACCTACACTTTGGTATTTGTTTTGAATTTTAATCTTTGGTTTAAGATTCGTATTAATTTGGTATCGGAGCTGCCTTTGGGTTGCTCATTTGAGTTGTTCGTATCTTTTTTGTATTATTCGTTTTGTTTCCCACTTATTGCTCTTGTGTGCTATAGGTATTGTTCTTCCCCATAAATTTCGTAGTTTTCTCTTCTTATTTTCATGCTTCAAACCAAAAGGAAAGTAGTGGACCAATTGCTTAAAAAGAAATAAAATCTACTGTCAGGAAATTCAGATTCTGTTTACTTTCCTTCGCCGCTTGTTCTTTGTGTTTCCAACCGTGGTTCTTTGCTCTATATTGTTTTGTGAATATTGATTGATAAAGGAGACCTTGGTTTATTGATTATACTATCAAATTTGTGTTGATCAACTGCTGGAAAAGTTTGAAATTGTGGACAAAGAAAAGTTCAGAAAAGAAACCGAGTTCTGCCTTGTTCTTGAACCCCAGTTTCTGCCCAGTTTATGTGTTGTATTTTCTTGTGATTATTACCTGAGTAAGAAGGCTTCTTCTTCTTGAATTTTTCTATCAAATTGTTCTGCAGAAATCATGAAGCCGCCTGCTGAATTCTTTCTAAAAACCCGATAGAGCAGCAAGAAAATTGAAACCTCAATTTCTGTCTGATTCTGCCCGAATTCATCTTGATCTGTGATCGGGTTGTTGGCGTGAGTATTTTCTGATTACAAGGGCTTCAAATTGTTGCCAAAAGTGTGTTGCCAAATTATAAAACCCTGCTGGAAACTTAGAAACTTTTTGAGATTTGTTGAAGAAAAACCGTCCAGAAACATCATTGAAAACCCGAAATCCTGAATTGAAATTTCAGCCTGTTTTTCTGCATTTCCTCATTCAGTTGTGAGTCCTGCTTGATTAAGGACTTCTGTTTTTTTTAATTATGCTATCAATATTGTGCTAAAGTCGTGATATTAGCTACTAGAATTTTTAGAAGCTTGTTGTGAAAGAATTCTTGAAGGAAAACCGAAGATTGCTTGGAATTGGTTTTCGTCCAGAATTGCAAGTTGTTGTGAAATCTGAGTTTGGTTTGATATATTGAACAAGATGCAATTATATTCACCAAGTTTTAATTTATCAAAAGCACATAGAGAACCATCTTTTACTTATTCTTTTCGGCCAGAAACTCTATTTTTTCACTTGATAATTTCAGTCTTAAAATTGTTTTCTTGTCAAGTTCTTTGTTTTCATTGTTTAATCTCATTACTTTTTTTTTTGTTCTCAAAGCTTTGTCATCATTTTCTTGTCTTTCTTGACCTCTCAAGATTTTATTCTTGCTTTTATTTGAATTTAATTGTCTATTTTTTGAGACTTTTGAGGCTTGTTTTGAGTAGAACTCTTAGAAAAGTGATTGAGTGTGAGTGAACCTACTCATCAACCCTATTACTATAAAAAGAGAGTTCAGCCCTACATTGGTGAGAGTTTCATACTTTGGGAAATTGGTTAGAGGGAAGTGAGGTAGGAAATTTTTGTTACTAAATTTATCAAGCAAAAATGGCTGAAAATCCGAGAGAACAAGACAAGGACATGAAAGAGTACCTTAAGGGTGTAGCTTTGGCTCTAGAATTAGTTCATACAAGAATGGATCAAATGAAAATTACAATTGCTCAAGTTGCATCCAATTTGGAGACAGCCAAGGCCGAGGAGCCTCAAAAAGTTACTCAAACAAACCCTAAGGAGAAAAAGAAGAAGTCTAAAAAGGATTAAACAAGTAGCTTATCCGAGGAAGAGGAATCCAAGAATTCTAGTTCGGATGATGATCATTACTTTACAAAGAGTGAAAGGAAATCCAAGAAAGATGATAATCTTGCTAGTATTAAGTTGCAAATTCTATAATTTGAAGGCAAGAATGACCCGGAAGCATACATGGAATGGGAAGAAAAAGTTAATAAAAATTTTGATATCCATAAATTTTCCGAGCGAAAGAAAGTTAAGTTGGCTGTAGTTGAATTTTCTAGATATACATCTACTTGGTGGCAAAGAACTTGTCGCCAAAGGGAGGAGAAGTTTAAGCAGCCGATTTCATCTTGGAATGCCTTGAAAAAGATTATGAGAAAGAAATATGTTCCCCCTCCCCACAAAAGAGAATTGTTACAAAAGCTTCAAAGCTTGACTCAAGGGAACAAAAGTGTAGATGACTACTACAAAGAGATGGATCTAGCCATGCTACGTGCTAATATAGAAGAAGATGAAGAATTTACAATGGCAAGGTTCATAAATGGGCTTAATGGGAATATTGCTCATCTAGTTGAGTTGCACCACTATAATAACTTCTCAACCTATTACAAATGGCTGAAAAGGTTGAGAAGCTACTCTAGAAAGTGCCACAAAATGTGAGGAGCTCAAACATGAGCAATGATTGGAGAAACAACAGTAATCGCCAAGGTGGAAGGTTTAATTCTTCAAGTTCCAGAAGCACTCAATGGAGAGGAGATTTAGCTTCCAATCCAACAAGTGGGAAGAAATTCGCTTCACAAAATGCTCCAAAGGTAAGTAATTCTAAACCCTTCTCTAGTTCAAAGAATACTAAAACTAGTTCTTTTATTCAATGTTTTAGGTGTTTAGGCCGAGGACATGTGATTTCTCAATGTCCAAATTCTCGAACCATGACCATCTTAGATGATGGAATCCATAAAAGTAAGAGTAAAAATGAGTCAAATGGTCTAGATGAAGACATGACTGCAAGTGATATTAATAAACATTGGGGGCATGAAGAGGATCAAACGACTGGAGATTGTTTGGTTACAACAAGAGCTTTGAGTGCTACTGATGATCAAAGGACAAATCTTTTCCACTCTAAATGTTTAATTAAGGATAAAATCTGTATGTTGATTTTTTATGGAGGATCTTGTACTAACCCAGCTTATACTTATCTTGTAGATAAATTGAGGCTCAAGTGTTCTTTGCATCCGAAACCATACAAATTACAATGGATGAATCAAAGTGGATCACTTCGTGTCACAAAGCAGACCTTGGTAAATCTTCAAATTTGAAATTTTATTGACCAAGTTCTTTGTGATGTTGTTCCTACGTAGGCTACTCATCTACTATTGGGACGGCCTTGGGAGAATGATTGTAATGCAAGTCATTCCGGGAGGACTAATAAGTATCTCCTTAACAATGATAGAAAAGTCTTCACATTAGCCCCGTTGCCACATTCGAAATTTAGTAAATTTCAACAACAACAAAGGGTAAAGTACATAGAGTGAAAAAATGAACAAAAGAAGGTTGAAGAAGGTCCAAATTCTACTCAAAACGTGGGTAATTCTTCTCAAACCGTGAGTAAACAAAATCCTTCAACTTCTAAAGGTAAGGCTTCGGTTCCTATGAATGAAACCGAAAGTATACAGCTATCACTTGAAAATTTTAAAAGTAGTTTCTATGCTTGCATGAGGGATGTTGATAGAATTTTAAATGCAAGTAAAAAATGAGTGGTAAATATGTTTCAAGTGGCGTTGTTTACTACTAAATATTCCCAAATAATTTCTGTTAACATCCAAATAAATTGTGTTAATTATTTTTTAAGGGGTGTTAATTATTATGGTTATTCCCTATTTGAGAATATTTATGATTTTAATTCACTAATCCCTCTTGACGTAGTGCCATTGCCAAGCAATGAGCAAATAAATCTTGATGGTACAGTAAAGGCTAAGTTTGTTCAAGACTTGCATGCAAAGGTACACCTTCAAATCCTCAAGAAGAATGAACATTCTGCTCAAGTTGCCAATAGAGGAAGAAAAAACTTACGTGATCAACAAAGAACTAAGTTTCATCATCGAGGAGATGGTCCTTTCCAAATTATTACACGCATGGGCGAGAAGGCATACCAACTTTTCCTTCCAAGTGATTAAGGTGGTAGTGCTACATTTAATGTCGCTGATCTTTCTTTGTTAATGTTGGATGATGAGTTTATGGACTCGAGGGCGAGTCCTTTAAAGAAAGGGGGTCTGATGAAAATATGAGAGCCGAGGTTGAAACAATCAACCATCCAGTCAAGGCAACTCAACCAAATTCAATAGAGACAAATCTAAGAGCACAAGTTGGATGTTTAGTTGAGAATTCACCTACAAAGAGATGTCCATACATGGATCCATTGTAAGGCATTGGAGGGCCTACAACTAGGTCACGAATTAAAAGAATGCAAGCTGCTTTAACATCTCTTATAATTGAATTAATTGAAGCTCAAGTCAAGGCAACAAGGAAAGCAAGGAAGATTTCCGATCCTAGTGATTCATATGTCATTCTACTTAGTTTCACCAATGAAGGATCAAGAATGAAGGATCAAGTGTGGCCGATTTTCACACGTGTAATCAAGATCCTTAGACCATTTCACACCACAATCCAAGTTCGAATTTGAATTTGGAAGGTTCTAATTTGGCAAAAAGCAAAACAAGTTCAGCCGCCATTCACTTCTCTAATCCAAACCACACTTGGATTAAGATTTGGGCAATATTGTATTATTTCTTCTTCAATCAAAAGGCCAACCATGATGTTTAGAGAAGCTTCCAAATCCATAGCCATGATGATTAAAGAAGCTTCCAAATTCAATTCAAGGAGGGGAAACAAAACTGCTGGCCGAACTCAACTCTAATCGAGTCCACACTTGGATTAGTTTTAGGCAACTATTTGTTCTATTTCCTTTTCTTAGATTAGGAGTCTTTTAGTAATTATTTCTTTTAGTAATTAGTTTCCTTAAAGGTAAGGAATTCTAATCCTTTTAGAGGAAATATTTCCTCTTAGCTGCGCATTGTAATATATAAATAAAGGCCATTCGGCCACAAGAAAATTGAGATTTGATTAATTACAAACCAGAGAGCTTTGTTACTTTTCTTTGAGTTCTAGTTTAGAACTTGCTTTGAGTCTATGAGGATAGCTTATTAGGTTCATGTTTAAGCTATTTTGTTGAGTCTCTTTTCCTCAACAAATTGAGCGTGCATCTTGGTTCGAAGGAAACAATCCAATTCGCAGCCGAGTTCTGGATTGATCATTCGGGTGTCAAGTAGACAAAAGCAAGGTCCTTCTTCAATCTCGGAGTTGGTTTCATGCTAAAGAAAGAACTAGTTCAATTTAGAGAATGATACTAGGACCTACACTCTGGTATTTGTTTCGAATTTTAATCTTGGGTTTAAGATTCGTATCAAGCAGTCAATACACACACCATAGAAGAGACTTAAATTTAAGTGCTTTAGTGCCAATATGGATTTGCCATTACTCATATGAACCTACAATCTCCAATCGCATAGGCTAGGTTGTTATTTTTATTGAAAACTTATTGGCTTAAGTCCCAATTCTGTCGATGTTTGAAAAATTAATTTTCTTCCCAAAGGTTTATTCAAATGATCGGCCAAATTCACTTCTAATTTCATATAGTTAATGAAAATTATTCCATCTTTTAGCAGCTATTTCATGACATCATGTGATACAAATCTTAAACCAAAGAATAAGAATTCGAACCTATACTAGAGTGTTAGTCCTAGTATCGTCCTCTAGGTTGAACTAGCTCTTCCTTTAGCAAGACACCAACTCCAAGATTGAAGAAGGACCTTGCTTTTATCCACTTGACACCCAATGGAATTATCAAAGACTCAAGATGTGAACTTTGACTATCCTTGGAACCAACTGGCACACTTAGATTATTGAGGAAAAGAAATTCAATAAAATAGCTTAAACATGAACCTAAGAGGATATCCTCAAAGACTCAAAACAAGTTCTAAACTAGAACTCAAAGAAAAGCATGAAGTTCTCAAGTTTGTATTGTCAAAATTCTATATTTGCAAGTTGGCCGATGGCCTTGTTTTATAGAGCTACAAAGAGCGGCCAAGGCGACCTAATTTATCCTCTAAAAGGATTAGAATCCCTTGCCTCTTAGAAATCTAATTACTTAAAAGAAAAGACTCCTAATCTAATAAAAAGAAACAACCAATAAAATTGCCTAAAACTACTTCAAGGCTGGTTTGGATTGAGTTGGCCGAGTGTTGGAGTTGTATTTGGATTTGGCCAAGTTTGATTTCATCCAGGCTTGAAGTGGATGTGAAAGCTTCTTTATATTTCATGGCTATGAATTTGGAAGCTTCTAATGTAGCTCATGATCAAGTAGTGGCAATACTTGATCCATCATTTACAATACTAAGTAGAATGAGACTTGATGACTCACAACCAGAAGTCCTTGCTGCCTTAGTGTCTTGAGCTTCAAATACTTCAGCTATAAGAATTGCTAAAGTATCTTGCATTCTCTTAGTTCTTGACCTAGTTATAGGCCCTCCCATGCCTTGCAAAGGATCAAACTTTGAATGCCTCATTGATGAAGTTTTAGTCTCATCTTCGGCTTCATGTTCACATTCGGCAACTTGAGGAGTTGTAGTTGTCTCAGACCTTGGATTTTCATCAGTCCTTCCTTCTTTAAAAGGACTCGCCCTCGAGTCCATAAACTCGTCATCAAATTCAAGTAATGAAAGGCCAGAGACATTAAATGTAGCACTAACTCCATAGTCACCTGGAAGGTCGAGCTTATAAGCATTCTCACCCACACGTGCAACAACTTGGAAAGGACCATCTCTTCGAGGATGAAGCTTAGTTCTTCGTTGAGCCGGAAACCTTTCTTTGCATATGTGTATCCACACCCAATCCCCGGGTTGAAAGACCACGTGTCTTCGCCCTCTAATGGCAACTTGAGCATAATGTTCGTTCTTTTTGAGGATTTGAAGGCGTACCTTCTCATGCAAATTTTGAACAAACTTTGCTTTTGCTGAACCATCAAAATTTACTTACTCATTGCTTGGCAATGGCACTAAGTCAAGAGGGGTTAGTGGATTAAAACCATAAGCAACCTCAAATGGGGAATGACCGGTAGTAGAATGGACAGTTCTATTATAAGCAAATTCGGCTATTGGTATGCATGCTTCCCAATCTTTCAGATTTCTTTTAATTAAAGCACGCAATAAAGTACCAAGAGTGAGATTTGTTACCTCCATCTGTCCATCAGTTTGTGGATGACCGATGGTCGAGAATAACAATTTAGTGCCTAACTTCCTCCACAGAGTTTTCCAAAAGTAACTCAAAATTTTAACATCGCGATCAGACACTATGGTTTGTGGAACCCCATGGAGAATAAGTCAGCTACATGTTTTGCATCATCCGATTTCCTACAAGGTATAAAGTGACCCATTTTAGAAAATCTGTCAACGACTACAAAAATGGAATCCTTACCCCTTTGTGACTTCGGCAACCCTAAGATAAAATCCATACAAATGTCAGTCTAGGGCATAGAAGAAACAAGCAAAAGGGTATATAAACCCTGAGGGTTAGAAGTAGACTTAGCCATATGACATTGAATGCATGAACTACACAGCCTTTCTACATTTCTTTTCATATTAGGCCAGTAGAAATGCTCAATTAATATGTCATATGTCTTTAAAACTCCAAAATGACCCATGAGACCCCCAGAGTGGGATTCTCTAACTAGTAATTCCCGAAGTGAACAATTTGGCACACACAATTGCTTTTCATGGAACAAGAATCCATTGTGCCTATAAAATTTATTAAAGGATCTTTGCTCGGTAGCTACATAAACACTAGAAAAATCAGGATTAGTAGAATAAAGATCTTTAATATATTCAAATCCCAAATTTTTAGTATCTAATGAGCTTAAGAGAACAGACCTTCACGAAAGTGCATCTGCGACAACATTATCCTTACCTTTTTTATATTTAATAACATAGGGAAATGTTTCAAGAAATGAACTCCACTTAGCATGTCTCTTATTCAACTTACCTTGCCCATGTAAGTACTTTAGAGACTCATGATTAGTGTGTATGACAAATTCCTTAGACAACAAGTAATGTTGCTATGTCTCTAAGGCAGGAATGACTGCATAAAGCTCCTTGTCGTAAGTTGGATAGTTAAGAGCAGCCCCATTCAAATTTTTCAGAAAAATAGGCTAAGGATCAGCCCTCTTGTTTCAAGAATGAGCTAATACTTGTACCTGAAGCATCACATTCAAGCTCAAAAGTTTGTTAAAATCAGGTAAAGCTAATATAGGTGCAGTTATAAGATCGTCCTTCAATTGCCTAAATGCTTGCTCTTGACGTTCACCCCAGATGAAAGGAATGTTTTTCTTAACAAGGTCGTTAAGAGGGGCAGCCTTTGAAGAAAAATCTTTGACAAACCTCCTATAGAACGAAGCAAGACCATGGAAAGATCTTACTTCATGCACGGTTGTTGGTCTCGGCCAAGAGGTTTTAGCCTCGACTTTTGCTTGATCAACCTTTATACCTTTGGAACTAATAATAAATCCTAAAAATATAACACTTTCCACACAAAAGGTACACTTCTTGATGTTAGCAAACAACTGGTTTTCGCACAAGACACTAAGAACAAATCTAATATGCTCAACATGCTCGTCTAAGTTCTTGCTATAAATGAGTATATCATCAAAGTACTCTACAACAAATTTTCCAATAAACTACCTAAGGACATGATTCATTAGTCGCATGAATGTGCTAGGTGCATTAGTTAATCCAAAGGGCATGAGTAACCATTCATGCAAACCAAATTTAGTCTTAAAAGTAGTTTTTCATTCATCTCCATCTTTAATGCATATTTGATGATACCCACTCTTAAGGTCAATTTTAGTATGAATTTTAGACCCATGCAATTCTTCAAACATGTCATCAAGGCAAGGTATTGGATGTCTATACTTAATTGTAATCTTATTTACGGCTCTACAATCAGTACACATTCTCCACGTACCTTCCTTCTTTGGAACAAAGATGACTGGAACTACGCATGGACTAAGACTTTCTCGTACATGAGCTTTATTTAGCAATTCCTCAACTTGCCGTTGGAGTTCCTTGGTTTCTTTAGGGTTGGCTCAGTAGGCAGGTCGGTTGGGAATTACTGCACCAGGAACGAAGTCTATTTGATGTTCAATTCCCCTTAAAGGTGGTAGTCTTTTCGGGAGATCTTCCGGAAAGACATCTTCGTACTCCTGCAAAACAACTTTGACTTGCAAAGGCAAGTCACTTGGCATCTCATCATTAGAAAATAAAGCTTCTTGAAAAATAATTAGCACAAAAGTCTTACTTGCATTTAAAGCTCTATCAATATCTCTCATGCAAGCATAGAAGCTACCTTTAAAATTTTCAATTGATGGCTGTGCTCTTTCGGTTTTACTCATGAGAACCGAAGTCTTACCTTTAGAAGTTGAAGTAGTTTGTGTACTCATGGGTGGAGTAGAATTTTAACCTTCTTCAACCTCCTTCTATTTTTCATCCACTTTATTTGCTTCACCCTTTGTTGTTGTTGAAACTTACTAACTTCCAAGGGTGGCAATGGTGCTAGTGTTAAGACTTTTCCACCCTTGTTGAGGTGATACTTATTAGTTCTCCCAGAATGATTTGCATGTCTATTATACTCTCACGGTCATCCTAATAGTAGGTGAGTGGCCTGCATAGGAACAACATCACAAAGAACTTGATCGATAAAATTCCCAATTATAAAACTTACCAAGGTTTGCTTTGTGATTCAGAGGGATCCACTCTGATTCATCCATTGTAATTTGTATGGCTTAGGATGTAAGGAACATTTGAGCTTCAATTTATCTACAAGATACGTTGAAGCAAGGTTAGTAGAAGATCCTCCATCAATAATTAACATAAAAATTTGTTCCTTAATTAAACATTTAACGTGGAAAATATTAATCCTTTGATCCTCGGTGTCTTCCTCAGGTTGGGCACTCAATGCTCTTATTGTCACCAAACACTCCCCACTCGGTTGACCCTCTCTATGGCCCTATTGGTCTTCAACATAACTTACGGTCATGTCTTCTTCTTGATTACTTACCTCCTCTTCACTCTCACCTTGATAGGTTCGTCATAACTCGTGAGTTTGGGCATTGAGAAGCTATATGTCCTCGGCCTAAACACTTGAAACATTGAATAGAGGAACTGATGTTAGTATTATTTGAACCAGTAGATGGTTTAGAATTACTTACCTTTGGAGCATTTTGTGGTGTGAACTTCTTCACATTGGTTGGATTGGAAGCCGAACCTCCTCTCCTTTGAGTGCTTCCGGAACTTGAAGAATTAAACCTCCCACCTTGGCGATTATTGTTGTTATTTTGCCAATCATTGCTCATGTTTGAGCTCCTCACACTTTGTGGTGCCTTTTTAAGTTGCTTCTCAACCTTTTCAGCCATTTGTAATAGTTGCTCAAAGTTATCATAGTGATGCAACTCAATTAGATGAGCAATACTCTTATTATGCCCATTCATGAATCTTGCAATTGTAGATTCTTCATCTTCTTCTATATTAGCACGTAACATGGCTAGATCCATCTCCTTGTAGTACTCATCTACACTTTTGTTCCCTTGAGTTAAGCTTTGAAACTTTTGTAACAACTCTCTTTTGTGGTGCGGGGGAACATATCTCTTTCTTATAACCTTTTTCAAGGCTTTCCAAGTTGAAATCGGCAGCTTTAACTTTTCCTCTCTTTGGCGACAAGTTCTTCGCCACCAAGTAGATGCATCTCTAAAAAATTCAAATACAGCCAACTTAACTTTCTTTCTCTCGGAAAATTCATGGATATCAAAAATTTTATCAACTTTTTCTTCCCATTCCATGTATGCTTCCAAATCATTCTTGCCTTCAAATTCTAGAACTTGCAATTTAATACTAGCAAGATTATCATCCTTCTTGGATCTCCTTTTACTTCTTGTAGAATGATGATCATCATCGGAGCTTGAAGTTTTGGATTCTTCCTCGGATGAGCTACTTGTCTCATCCTTTTTGAACTTCTTCTTTTTCTCCCTAGGGTTTGCTTGTGTAACTTCTTGAGGCTCCTCGACCTTGGCGGCCTCCGAATTGAATGCAACTTGAGCCATTGTGATTTGCATTTGATCAAGTCTTCTATGAATTAATTCTATAGCTGAAGCTACACCCTTAAGGTATTCTTTCATGTCTTGATCCTATTCTCTAGAATTTTCAGCCATTGTGACCAAAAATTTTAGTAACAAAAATTTTCTTACCTCATTTCCCTCTAACCAATTGTCCAAATTATGAAACTCTCACCAATGTAAGGCCGAACTCATTTTTTATTGTAATGGGGTTGATGAGTAGGTTCACTCACACTCAATTACTTTTCTAAGAGTTCTAATCAAAACAAGTTTCAAAAATCTCACAAAATAGCCAATTAAATCCAAGTAAAAGCAGAATAAAATATTAGAGGTCAAGAAAGATAAGAAAACGAAGACAAAGCTCTGAGAATCAAGAAACAAGTTAGGAGATGAAATAATGAAACAAGGAGCTTGAACAAGACAGAATTTTTAGACTGAAATTTTCAAGGAAAGGAAATAGAGTTTCTGGCCAAAAAGAATAAGCAAAAGATGGTTCTTTATGTACTTGTGATTGAGTAAAATTTGTGAATATGAGTTCTCTTTGCTCTGGAGATCAAACCAAGTCGAAATCAAACACTGCTTCAGGTTTTCAGAACCAAAACCGTTTCTACCAGAATTTGGTTTCTTCAAGAATTCTTTCACCAGTTGTTTCCAAAACTTCAGCAACCAATATCACGTCTTAAAGCACAATATTGACAGTATAATTCAACAAAATTTCAAAGATTTTGAATCAAGAATCATGCAAACTGAAGTTAAGAACAAGAAACAGCAGGTTCGGGTTTTCAAAAATTTCAAGATTTCTCAGCTTTCTGGACTGTTTTTCTTTCTCAGGAATTTTCTGGATTTTCGGCTAGAGTTTCATAAATTTGCAACAAAATTTTGGAAACAAGTTGAAGCCTTTTAATCAGAATATAATCACAAAAACAACTTGATCAAGGATCAAGAAGAATCGAGCAGAATTCAGAAATAAAGCTGGGGTTTTCGGTTTGTGGCTGCTCTCGGTTTCTAGCAAGAATTGGCTATTGGTTTCACTATTTTCACAGACCAATTCAATAGCACAATTCAAGAAGACGAAGCATTATTTCTTAGGCAATAATCACACGAAGAAACAATGCAAAATCTGGGCAGAAAATCAGGTTTAAGAACAAAGGCAAAAAGTTGGGTTTTCTGAATTTTTCTTCTTAGCTACGGGTTTCAGGATTTTGCAGCAGTTTTCTTCACATTTTGCAGCACAAATTGACAGTAAATTTGAAGAATAAGAAGCCTTATTACTCAGGTAATAACCAGACAAAGGTATAATGCAAAAATCTGGGCAAAATTCGAACCAAGAAGTCAAACAGAAAAGTCGGTTTTTTTTTTTCTGAACATTTCTATCTTCACAAGTTTCAATCTTTCTTCAGCAATTTGATCACAAATTCGACAGCTTAATCACAATTCAAGGTCTCCTTTTATCAAGTAATATTCACAGGGCAATATAGCACAGAACTAGATGTTTTTAAAGCTAAAGAAATAGCGACAAAAACTGGAAAACAGAAACGGGAGAAACTGGGCAGAAAACGGCCTGAATTTTTAGCGAATTCAATTTGGAACTTTTATGTCGTTTTCCAATCACGAATTAAGAAGATAATTCAGAAGAGGTCACCGGTAGAACAAGGACGAATTTATGCACAACAAGAACACGAAAAAGAAAAAAAATAGAGAAACAGAAACCATATAGGCGCTGAAACTGAGACAGAAAATTGGGCAGAACTTACAATTTCGGTTGGAACCCTTTTTTTTTTTTTGTGATTCTCTCCTTACAAAGAATGAAGGAGAGAATTATGAAGAGATTATGAACAGAAACAAGACTCAGATTTACACAACAAAGATGCGGAAGAACAAGAAACAAAAACACAAGGGATATGAACAACTTTCAAGGAGCAACCCAAAGGCAGCTCTGATACCAAATTGATATGAATTTTAAACCAAAGAATAAGAATTTGAACTTATACCAGAGTGTTGGTCCTATTATCGTCCTTTTGGTTGAACTAGCTCTTCCTTTAGCAAGACACCAACTCCAAGATTGAAGAAGGACCTTGCTTTTGTTCATTTGATACCTAATACCTATCCTTGGAACCAACCGGCACACTCAGATTATTGAGTGAAAGAAACTCAATAAAATAGCTTAAACATGAACCTAAGAGGCTATCCTCAAAGACTCAAAACAAGTTCTAAACTAGAACTCAAAGAAAAGCACAAAGCTCTCAAGTTTGTATTGTCAAAATTCTGTATTTGCATGTTTTATAGAGCTACAAAGGGCGGCCAAGGTGACCTAATCTATCCTCTAAAAGTATTAGAATCCCTTGCCTCTTAGAAATCTAATTACGTAAAAGAAAAGACTCCTAATCTAATAAAAAGAAACAACCAATAAAATTGCCTAAAACTACTTCAAGGCTAGTTTGGATTGAGTTGGCCGAGTGTTGGAGTTGTATTTGGATTTGGCCAAGTTTGATTTCGTCCAGGCTTGAAGTGGATGTGGAAGCTTCTTTATATTTCATGGCTATGAATTTGGAAGCTTCTAATGTAGCTGATGATCAAGTAGTGTCAATACTTGATCCATCATTTACAATACTAAGTAGAATGAGACTTGATGACTCACAACCAGAAGTTCTTGCTGCCGTAGTGTCTTGAGCTTCAAATACTTCGGCTATAAGCATTGCTATAGCAGCTTGCATTCTCTTAGTTCTTGACATAGTTATAGGCCCTCCCATGCCTTGCAAAGGATCAAACTTTGAATGCCTCATTGATGAAGTTTTAGTCTCATCTTCGGCTTCATGTTCACATTCGGCTACTTGAGGAATTGTAGTTGTCTCGGACCTTAGATTTTCATCATCATGTCTCAATTTCATGTGTCAATTTTTGCAATTGTATGATTTAGTTTTCACAATAGCTATTGTCGCTAGGCAATCATAATGCATGGAAACTGGGGCCACTAGCCCTTTGGTTACAGAATTCAAGCTAAGAAATTTTTTAACTAGTCAGTCTCAGAACTAGCAAGTTCCAGAGCAATAAACTCTGACTCCATAGTCGATCTCACAATAATCGTTGTCTGGCTAATTTCCATGCTATTGCACCACCACCAAGTGTGAATACATAGCCATTAGTGGGTTTAGTTTCTTCTAAATTAGAGATCTAGTTAGCGTCACTATACCATTCTAACATAGTGAAAAATACACTATATAGGATACTATAATCAATGGTTCCTTTCAAATATTTCATTAGTTTGACTAATGCAGACCAATGCTCATGATTGGGATTATGAGTATATCCACTCAATCTACACAAAACATCGGCTATGTTAGAACTTGTAAAATTCATTAAATGCACCAAACTTTCAATAATCTAAACATATTTAGATTGAGCAACTGGATCACCATGATTCTTTTTCAATTGAGAGTTAGTATCATAAGGAGTGCTCACTGGTGTCACATCATAATTTTCAAACTTTCTAAGAAGTTTCTTGGTATAATAATTTTGTGACAATATAATTCCATCACTACTCATTTTGATTGTAACACCCAATATAACATTGGCTTCACCTAAATCTTTCACGTTAAAATTTGAAGATAAAAAATATTTAGTACTATTTATAATATCCAAGCTAGTACCAAAAAAAAAAAAAAACTTCGTCAGGTCTTAAAATCCTCAGGCGATTTTGAGGTGTGTGTGGGCAATCTTCACTATTATTGTGTATTGACCGGCTTTGGTGGCGTCCTTTACTTCCAGGGTAAAGTTCCTTGCCCATTGGGCAGAGGAGAAATTTTCTTTCTTTCACAAGATATTTTCTTTGTTTTGTGAGATGGCGTCGGGCAATTCGGGGGGCTGGGAACAGGACCTGGATTCTTTGCTACAGCAACTGCAACTTTCTTCTGCGGAGGTGAGCAAGGTGCAGTTGGAGATGGATAATCTGCGAGAGAGTAAGAAAGAGGGTGAGAGGAGTCTGTTGGGGAAGGTCTTTGGTGAGAAAAGAGTTTCTTTTGTTGGGTTGAAGCATACTTTTCAGGCTTTATGGCCAATTCATCAATCGTTTGTGGTGCGTGAGTTGGGTGTCAACTTCTTTCAGTTTATTTTTCATAACAAGGAGGATAGGAGTAGGGTCTTGGCTGGCCGTGGCTGGACTTTTGAAAACAAGTTCTTGGTTTTACGTGAATGGGGGGAGAATGTGCAGAGTCAGGATGTGGAGTTCTCTTGGCAACAAATTTGGGTACAAATGTGGAATTTACCTGCGTTTTGGATTACTACTGCCACGGCTATGCAAATTGGAAGTGTTTTTCCAACTGTCCATGAAGTGATGCTCCCTGAAGGTGGCAGTAGCCATGGGCGCTACATTCGTGCGTAAGTTACCATTGATTTGGAGCTTTCGCTTTTACGTGGGACGATGGTGCATTTGCATAATCAGTTGAAGTGGGTGCTGTTTCAGTATTAGTTTTTTCCCCAATTTTGTGTGTGTTGTGGGAGAATTGGACATGGGGAGAGATGGTGTGGCCATAGGAGTGAGAACAAGCAGAGACAGCAGTTACGGGAAGGACAATTTGGGCTTTGGTTTCTGGCGGGGGCAAGATTTTTTGGAAAAAACCATCTCGGCAAGTTGGAGATATGACAACCAGGCTTTGTTGAGATGTCTCACGAGGTTCTTTCGGATGATCCTGTGACTCCTGATTCTGTTTCAGATGGTGTGTTCAAAACAAGGGCGAGGATGCAGCCTTTGCTGCCTCATGAGATATTGAAAAAAAAATTTGTGCTTCCTGTTGGGGTTTCAGTTTCGGGATTAGAGGGTGGGTTGCCTACGAGAGATTCTGATGGTGTGGCTGTTGCTACTCTGATAGTTGATGGTTTGCAATTTCACTCTGAAGTACAGCGGGAGTGGTTTTTCTCTTTATCTTTTGCTGAGGATGCGGCTGCTTCTCCAAATTTGGCGCTTGCTGGAGGTATTTCTTTTCCTCTTGTGGGTTTACCTTCTGGTTTAGGGTCACCTTCTGGTTTCGCTTTTGCATGCTTGGTTGCTGCTCCTCCGAAAGTTGTTATTTTGTCGTTGATTTCAAAAGAGGAGCAGAGGCATGCTATTTGTTCTGCGGGTGGTTCTAGACCACTTCCAGTTGCAGAGGATGATTTGCGATATACAGGTGTCTCTAGTCTAGCCCTAGCAAGTGTTGCATCTCTAGACTTGGGAGTTGATTCTATTATGGCTGCACCAAACTCCAACGTGGCAGTACGAGTCAATAAAGGTAAGGCAGTTTCTTCCGGTTTCCAAGTGGAGAAGAACAGGCAGGAGATTGTTTTCTGATGTTGGAATGGTTCAACAGTCAAGTTCAATGGGGCTCATAATAGGTGAGAAAATAGATGGGATGATGATGGGTGAGGATTCGAGTTCTTCAGAGGCTCATGAGATGAAGCAAGTTAAAAGGGGTGACAATACTCAAGTTAAGGTTCACGGGACCAATCCTCAAAGGTCCCAACCCATCCAATGAAGTTAGGGGTGTGGAATTGTCGAGGCTTGGGTGCCACCTTTACAATTTCCTAGTTCAGAGAGACAATTGTCTCTCAACATCCAGATGTGGTATTTCTATCGGAAACTAAACAACAATCAGAGTATGTGGAGACGGTTTGTCGAAAGTTGAAGTTTGAAAGGCGATAGCATATTGTTGATCCGGAAGGAACTAGAGGTGGTTTGCTTGTGTGTTGGCAACCTCACGTGTTGGTTTTGCGTGTGGTAAGTTCTACTTTTTGTATCAACTTGAGGGGGATCAAAGGACTTTGTGGGCTATTTTTGTTTATGCGAGCACTGATAGTGTGATGAGGGAGCAACAATGGCTTTATTTGTTGAATGAGAAACCTCATTGGGGTGACTGGTGGGTGATGAGAACGGATTTTAATGATATTAGGTTTCTTTATGAGAAGGGGGGGAGAGTAAGATCGGATCATAACTGCCTTCCGTTTCAACCGTTTGTATGGCGGATGGAGATGGTGGATATTGGTTATGTGGGTCGGCCTTTTACTTGGAGCAATAATAAAGTGGGGGTGGAGTTTGTGGAGGAACGGTTAGATCGGTTTTTTGGAGCACCTAATTGTAATTTGATGTTTCCAAGGGCTAAGGTGGTGCATTTGGAACAATTAGCTTTGGATCATTCTTTCCTTTTATTGGATATGGATCCTCATCAGCAGGATCTCCGACCGAGGTTTGTGTTTGATAAAAGGTGGATTAAGAGGGATGATATGACACAAACTATTGTGGTAGCGTGGAGTAAAGTTAAGTGGGGGACAAAGCAATATGTTCTAAGCTCTAAGATTGCTGAATGTCGGGTGGATTTATTAAAGGGCAGCTTTAAGTCAACCCAGAATTCGGCTAGAAGGATCAAGTGTTTTAAAGCTCAATTGGAGATTCTAATGAGGGAGGGAGATGAGAGGGATTGGCGACAATAGCATGGTTTGAAGAATCTCTTACATCAAGCTTATTTGGAGGAAGAAATTTATTGGCAACAAAAATCTAGGAATCAATGGTTGAGGGAAGGGGATCGAAATTCCAAATTTTTTCATGCCACGACGATTCAAAGAAGGAAGAGGAATCAGATTGTTAGTTTGACTAATACGCAAGGGCAAACCTGTGCGATGAAAGAAGTTATTCAGGAGGAAGTGGTGGGGTATTATGATAAGTTATATGCTTCTTGTCATCTGATACACGATCCAGGGTTGCTTCATGGTTTTCCTACCTCTATCACGCCAGCCATGAACCAAAGAATGATGAGGCCAGTGGAGGAAGTTGAAATTAAAAAGGCCCTGTTCCAGATGAATCCTAATTCTGCTCCTAGTCCGAATGGTATGTCACCTCTGTTCTTTTAAACTTATTGACATCATGTGAAAGGTGATATTATTAATGCGGTTTAGGTGTTTTTTCAATGTAAGCAAATGCTTAGGAAGTTTAATCATACGTTGATTACATTGATCCCTAAGGTTGCCTCGCCTGTGTGTGTGTCGCAATTTAGGCCGATCAGTTTTTGTAATGTGGTCTATAAGATTATTTCGCAGATACTTGCTGATTGTATCAAGAGTTGTCTAGATAAGTGTATTAATCCTAATCAATCTGCGTTTATTCTTGGCCGACAAATAATTGATAATGTTATTGTTGCGCATGAGAGCATTCATACATTGAATTCTTTGAGGAAAGGGAGGAAGGGGTACATGGCATTTAAATTAGATATGGCTAAAGCTTATGATAGGGTGGAATGGCGGTTTTTAGAGCAGGTGATGACAAAAATGGGATTTGCTTAGGGTGTGGTTCAGTAGATTAGGGAATGTCTGTCCACGAGTAATTTGTCCATTAATATTAATGGAGAGGCATGTGGGTATATTAGGCCTACTCGAGGCATTCAGCAGGGAGATCCCATTTCCCCTTATCTGTTCTTGATCATTTCTGAAGCTTTATCATATTTCATTACTAAATCATGTGCCAGAGGGGAGTATAAAGGGATGAGAGCTAGTAGGAATGGACCTCTTCTTACTCATTTGTTTTTTGCCGATGATTCATTGTTATTTTGTGAGGCAAATGCAAATCAAGCTCATATTGTGCACCAGCTCCTTCAATCTTATAGTCAATGCTTAGGTTAAGCTATGAATTTGGATAAATCGTCAATATTTTTTAGTCCTAACGTATTCAAGGAGGTTAGGAGTCAAATTTGCCAAGTTATGGGAGGTGTGAAAGAGCAATCGAATGTGCGGTACTTGGGGTTGCCTATAAGGATTGGTCGGTCGAAAAGGGAGGTCTTTTAGTTTATTATTGACAAAGTGCAGTATCGAATTCAGAATTGGAAGTCTTAGTTCTTGAGTTTAGTAAGAAAGGAGGTTTTTATCCGGGCAGTGGTTAATGCTTTGCCTACATATGTCATGGGATGTTTTAAACTTTCCAAGGGAGTGTGTCAAGAAATGTGTCGTCTGACGGCAAATTTTTGGTGGGGTGCTCATTGAGATGCAAGGCAAAAAATGCATTGGAAGAAATGGCAAGACCTTACTAAAGCGAAGGAGGAGGGGGGTTTGGGATTTCAAGAGATTCAAAGTTTTAATGATGCTCTACTGGTGAAACAATTGACGCGAGTTATTCAGCATCCTGAGTTATTGATGAGCAAGGTCATGAAAGCAAAATATTTTCCGCACACAGATGTGTTGTTGGTTGCTAATAAACAAAATGCTTCATGGCTTTGGAAGGGTTGGATGGGGGCAAGGTATATTATCCGAGGGGAATCCATTGAGGGTATCCAGAGTTATTCAGTGAAGGCGGCGAATCAGAAGTTGCAGCTGCATCAACAACTGGCTGATCAAGTCCCTGAGTCAAGTAGTTCGCGAGTAAGAAGGCATCGTATGTGGACAACTACTTGGAAGCTAAAGGTCACAGGGAAGGTCAAACAGTTTGTATGGCGGTGTTGTCATAATATTTTGCCACTACAAAATACGCTACATCAAAGGAGGATACCGGTTGAGCCTACTTGTTCAATGTGTGGCGTCTCGCTTGAAACTATAGAACACCTCATGTTTAATTGTTCTAGAGTGCAACAGATTTGGAAGCTGGCTCATGTGGATTGGGTTAGGGTTTTGCCTCCGGATAATTTTCAGCACTGGTGGCAACATCTTTGTTCTCGGATGCAAGAGAATGGCTAGGTGGAACGAATACAATTCACAGCGTATCTTATGTGGATAATATGGAAGAGCCGGAACATATGGGTGTTCCAGAGTAGGGTCTTTATTTCTTTTATGGTGTATTTTTGTGGGATGGTGGGTTGCATTCTGACATGTTGTCATTTTGTCTTAGTCAACACTAGAGTTAAGAAGAGTCTGATTTTGGGGGACATTAGATTGTAAATGTTCATTACTACAAAGTGAATACAATAAAGTAATGATCAAATAATCGTTATATACAATTTTTAATATACACATTTGTCCACTTCCATTGATGAAAAGCCATCACTCAATAGAATTTGATCAAATTTCTCATGCTATTGTTTAGGAGCTTGTTTTAGGCCATAAAGTGATTTAATTAATTTACAAACTTTGTTTTCCTACCCAGGAACAATACAACCCTTAGGTTGTAACATATAAATTTCTTCTAAATCTCCTTTTAAATATGTATTTTTAACACCTATTTGATGAACTAAAATTTTATGGATAGAAGTTATAGCAAATAAAATTCTAGTAGATGAAATTCTAGTTACTGATGCAAAATATAAAAATAATTAATATTTTATTTTTTGAAAATCTTTTTGCAACTAATAGAGCTTTATAAATCAACTGAGTCATCAAAATTATATTTTCTTTTGAAAATCCATTTACAACCAATAGGTTTTATACCAGAAGATAAATTAACTAAAATCCAAGTTTTATTTTTCAAAATTGAATTAATTTCATCATTAATATCTTCTTTACAAAATTTTGCATCAGAAGAAGAAATTGTTTTAGTAAAAGTTAATAGATCATTACCAATAAGATAAGTATAAAAATTCTTTTCAAATGAAAATTCTTGTCTAGGCCTTTTGCTCATTGTCAAATCTTTATCAAAATTGACTTCCCTATTATTTTCAATAGATCCATGAGAAATTTTTCGAGAAAGTGAAAAAATGTGTTTAAAGAATTTGACATTCTTTGTTTCAATTATTGTATTACGTACAATCAAGCATGTCGCTTTTAACACAAAATCTATATGCAATACTATGTTCAGCATATCCAATAAACATACAATCATATGTTTTTTAACATATTTTTCTTTTCTTTGTTCGAGCAACATAACTTTAGCGAAGCACCACCACACTTTTAAATATTTTAAGTTAGGTGTATATTCTTTCCACAACTCATAAGGTGTTTTCCCATTATTTTATGTCGAATTATATTTTGTAAATGATATACAGATAAAACAACCTCACCCCACAAATTTTAAGGTACAGACAAACTAATTAACATAGAATCCACCATTTCTTTAAGTGTTCTATTTTTTTTTCTTTTAGCTCACACATTAGATTTGGGTGAGTAAGGTGGAGTTACTTCATTAATTATTCCTTCTTTTTCACAATAATCATTTAGCGATAGATATTCTCCCACTCTGTCCGATCTAACTCTTTTAGTTTTTTTTACTAAGTTGATTTTCTACTTCAATTTTGTAAGAAATAAAGGTATCAAATGCATCATCTTTATTTTTAAGTAAATACAACTTAGCGTATATTGGAAATCATCAATAAAAGTAACATAGTATTTTTCACCACCTCTAGTCATTGTTTTAAATCACCTAACTTAATGTAAATTAAAGACAGTAATTTAGTTTTCCTATTTACAAGAACACAAGTTTTTTTTTAGTAATTTTAAATTCAACACATATTTCACATTTATCTATATTAGTTGAACTGAAATTAGAAATTAGACTAGGTGATTGCATTTTCTTTATGTAGCTAAAATTGGTATGTCTTAATCTAGCATACCATAAAAAAAAATGATTCAATCATATAAGCATACGAAGTATATGCATTTTCATTGATGATATTTGAAATAAAGAGTACATAGAATCCCTGATTACTATAGCCCTTGCTTATAAACACATTATTTTTAATCATGACAAATTTTCTAGATTCAAAAAATATTTTGGTCCCAACTTTGTCAAGCAATTGTATAGACACCAAATTAACTCTAATAGTTGAAACATTCAACACATTATTGAGAGCCAAAGTCTTCCAAATAAGAGTTGAAGAAAGACTTTGCCTTTGTCATGAACTTTTGTGGTTCTAGTGTCTCCAAGGTAGATTACTTCATTATCATCTCCTACTGGAGTGTAGGGGGAAAAAGCCTCTTGGTTACTACAAACGTGTTGATTGGCGCCAAAATCTACCAACCACTCTTTGGCATTAGCTACAATGTTCACTTGAGAAATGACCCCAACAATAACATTATCCCCTTCGGAGGATTTTCATTTCTCACTCTTTTACGACATTGAGGAGCATGGTATCCTAGTTTACCACAAACAAAACAAGAGTCTTTCGTTTTCTTAAAGTTAAGATTCTCAGGTTAGAAATCTTTAAACATAGATTTCGTACCTATATTAGAGCTACTCCTTTGCACCAAATTTGCCTTCAATACTAATTGGTTGGCTTTAGCTACTTTTGTCTCCTTCCTGTTTTGAATGAGAATGTGAGTGACTAACTCATCAATGGTGAAGGACTTCTATTTGTGCTTGAGACTATTTTTGTAGTCACTAGAGGAGTTCAACAATTTCACTATCAATAGGCTAGTTGCAAACTTTTCTCGGAGCATGATATCTTTAGCTCTCAAATTTTCGAGTAATTTTTGGTATTCATTAATTTGAATTTTCATGTCTTTATTTTCGGTCATTTGCTAGTGGAAGAATTTCCCTACTACAAACTATTGCTTGGTGGCATCCTCAAAAGTAAACTTTTTTATTAAGGCTTCCTATATGGCTTTAGCTTCCTTGTAAACACAATAGAAATCAAACAACTCATTAGATATAGTTTGTAAAATAGTATGACGACATACCTGATTGGCATGTTGCCATAATTTTTGAATTTGTTATCAATAGCTTGGGCCAATTCGGCTCTAACAGGGCATGTGCTATACCATAAACATTAAGTAAGGATCAAATTCTTTCTTGCCAACATTTAAAGTTTTCATTGGAAAAAAACTGAATGTTTGAAACATCTGAGAAAAGCTTGATGTAAGGTAAAGGGATAGAAATAGAAAGTGCAAGATGAAGATCAACTTCAGTGGATTGAGTAGCATTAGGAGTGGCAACATTGTATTGGAAGAAACCATAGTTTCTTTAGATTGTTGGAAATAGTATAGTACTAATAACACGAAATATGATAATATACTTGAGTCGTGCAACAATTGCACTATCGTAAAAAAACTATTTCAATGTATTTGAAATATTTCCCCAACATAAAACGAGTCTTCCTTATTAGTAGAGGGGAGCAGGAACAACAAGTTATAAAAATAAATGTGTAAACTAAACCAGCAGAATGAAGGAGGAGAAGGTGAAGGAGAAACTTTTGACAGCCTAAGGCAAAGGAAAAGATGAATAAACTGAATGGTGTGTTTAGGAAAGCTGTAAGGAGTACTATTTATATTGTAGCACGCAACCAACTTTGAGAAAAGGGAGTTGCACGTTGGGATCATACAGAATATCATGCTGACAAGACTAGAAGACTTGGTACTTAGTCAACACACGTACTCAACCAAAACTTAGTCAGATAGTAAGATAAGGTAATTGTAAGGTTGCACATTGGGATCATGTAGAATATCATGTTAATAAGGTTGGAAAACTTGGTACATGGTTAATCAAGGATTAGTTTAACAAGGTAATTGTAAAAATGTAAAAGACCAGTCCAAAAAGGTATAGCCAGACTGGAGTAATTGTGAAAATGTAAAAGACCAAGTCCAAAAAGGCTTAATCAGATAGGGGAAAATGTAAAAACCAAGTCCAAAAACAAGCAAAACTAAGTTGGATGAAATTTAACCCACTCACAAGAAAGGACAGGGGTAATTGTAAAAATGTAAAAGACCAAATCCAAAAATTGGTAATATTGAACTAGATCGATTTTTACCCATGCAAAAGGCGAGAAAGACTTGGTACATGGTCAACACACGTGGTCAACCAAGGATTAGTTAGATAGGGTAATTGTAAAAATGTAAAAGACCAAGTCCAAAAAGGCTTACTCAAATAGGGTAATTGTAAAGACCAAGTCCAAATTTTGTGGTCAACCAAGGCTTAGTCAAATAGGGTAATTATAAAGATGTATAAGAACTTACTCAGGTAGGTTAATTGTAAATATCAAGTCCAAATTGTGTGGTCAACCAAGGCCTAGTCAAATAGGATAATTGTAAAAATGTAAAAAAGGCTTACTTAGATAGGGTAATGACCAAGTCCAAGAGTAGTTCAACCCACGCATGCGCGGAGGGGGGAGGTGGTGGAATCCACCACTTTGAATTTAACTAGCCCAATTTGGCTCATTCTCATACTCGTGAGGCCACCATTTTTTGCTTTTTGTCACAAGTTCACTCAAAAGAAATTTAATATTGATGTGTATAGGACCCAACTTTTCCTATCCTAAATTTAGAGGCGAGATAAAGAACTAAAGATCGGATCTCAGCAATGAGACGAGACCTTGGAACCAAATCAGATCAGAGGAACAAAGGCTAAATCTTAGCACGACGAGACGAAACCTTGGAGCGAACGTTCGGACCTTTATGGCATATAAAGGCCAAGGGCCTAAACTTCAATAGACTATTCTCCAACTAGACCTTGAACTCTGAGTCTAAAAGTTGAAAATAGAAACATAATGAAATCATACCAAGTGCCTGGAACCTTGAAGGCCCAGGACACGAGGTAGGAATTCAGCAAAGTCATGCTTATCTATAAGCGCGTAACAGTAGGCTATAATCATGGAAGGATATTGAGGCATGTAATCAGCAGTTACAACCATAGCTCACGTACCAATATGTGACAACAAATCCCATGAATGGTGGGATAAGGTATATAAACCCTAAAAACAACCAGGTATGGGGATATTCTTTAACAACTGAAAATTACTATACTCTGATTGAACTTTGACTTAGGTATCGGAGAATTTACCCAAGAAAACCACTCCAAGATCTATTTTGCAGGAACAATCACCAATCAAGAAGAGGAATAATCTCGGGTCAAAACCATCTTTTAGGATCTTAGTCGGGTTCATCAAGTGGCACCGTCTATGAGAAACTTTTCTTATTTTTGAAGAAATATTCGCAATCTTCATTTTTATTTCGACCTATACGTAGATGGTGAATACTAGATCTGGAGGACGGAAGACAGCCGAAGGAACTAGCTGAGGAAAGGCATGGTGTAGTTGTTCAGGCCTTGTAGAGAACGATTCTTTGCTTTTGGGTGGAATTCTTGAACGATCGGAACATTCCTCACACGACTCTAAATCAAGATAATTTCCTAGCACGGAGACAATAGAAAGCAAATGAGAGAGCTTTTATGGACTTTCATTGTGTGTAGTTTGAAGAGTTCCGTAGGGCTAGGCATAATCTACGCTCATCCGAAGACGAACCCAAACATAGCAACCGAGAACATGGCCGATGGACGAGAAACAATGATAAGAATGAAGCCTCAACCTCTCATGCTAACAATAATTACGCAAGCGACCGTTTTATGATTAAATCGAAGCATGACCCAAAGCGTCCCTAACATAATGATTTTTCTCCAACCAACAACATGGTGGTTGATGATATTCACGGTTTTTTTGGTTTTGAGAATAAAGAGGATGCCCCATCACCTTTTACGCCTGATATAATGCAATACCCAACGCCAATAGGATTCAAATTGTTTGACAAAATTCCATCTTATAAGGGGGACTCTGACCCCTAGACTTTTTATCGCGGTTTAAATACGCAATGAACAAAAAAAATGTTCCAATGGATGTGATGTGTAAAACATTTCCTATCTACCTAAGTGGAAAGACGTGAGTGTGAATCGACGGCCTACCACGTAATAGCATCTCGTCGTTCAGACAGTTGGAACAACTTTTTCATACTCACTTCTTTCAGATAAAGAAGTTTCACAAAATGGCTGCATATCTGATAAATCTCAAGCAAGTGAAAGATGAATATCTCAAGTCATACATGGAAAGATTCAACAATAAGAGCTTGCAAGTGGCTGATCGGACAAACCAATTGGTAATCTTGACCTTTATAAATGGTTTGAATCTTGAACCATTCTACATGAAGTTGGCACGGGATACTCCAACTGATACTCAGACGTTGTGGCAAATGGTAGAAAGCTACACAAAAGGAGAAGAAGTTAATATAAAGAAAAGAGAAAATGATAAACATGAGAAAAAGTATCAAGAAAATGCCAAAGGGAAAAACCCTAAAAAAAAGGCCTTTGATAGGCTGAACTACAATCAAGGTTGCCTAAAACCTTGAATTCAAGAAAAAAATCTCACGCCGCTAACCAATAATTGCTCGGAGATCCTGTCTATATATAAGGATCTCCTCAGACCTTCAGTCATATTAAATACGGCATCTCATAAAAGACCCCGACACCTTTGGTGTACTTTTCAGAATGACCATAGGCATGATACTGAAGACTAAAAAGACCTCAAGAAAGACATAGAAGATTGCATCTGCAATGGGATGCTTGGTTAGTACATCTAGATGTGGCATTCAAGATCCCAACCTCGATCTGGAGGTCAGGGAGGTGGCTATCACACAGGTGGACGAGGTGAAAGAAAATGCAGCCGAGGTCCACCTTCGCATCAGACGGACTATCGGCAAAAGTGGGATCCTTCTATGAATCAACCATATCAGCAGCACCAAAACAACCCTCCACAACAGTTGACATCCTAACATCCGTTTAATGACAACCACAATGTTACTAGCGTCATCCACACCATATTCAGAGGTTACTCGAAAGGTCAATCGTAGTCTACAATCAAAGTCAATGCTAGGAGAATTCCTCCTTAGGAACCAGTTCACAAACACTTTAAATCTTCAAAAGTTATCTCATTTTCAAAAGAAGATGCAATTCCCACTATTAGCCCACATAATGATGCTTTGGTCATCAAAGTTATAGTCATAAATAAAGAGGTACATCAAGTTTATGTTAATGATAGTAGCGCAGTCAATATCCTATATATTGATTGTTTTCACATGTTGGGGATCGAGTCATAGCATTAAAACCGTCCAGTAATAACATTTGCTCATGAAATTGTTCATCTAGTGGATATAATTACACTCGCAGTTATAGTAGGGGACTACCTCCGGAACAAAACTATAATGACAAACTTTTACATCGTGGATGTCCCATCCCCCTTCAATGCAATCATTGGGAGATCATGGATGAACAAGGCTAAGGCCATTTGGTCACCTTATCATTTGGTCATGAAGTTTCCTACGAAGTACAGGGTGGTATCTGTGCGAAGAGATCAATATGCGGCAAGGGAATACATGCGTATCACCATCAAAGGTAAAAATACTTTGACAAATGGTGTACATGCCATCCAGATTCAGGAAATGTTACAGTTTGACCCCAATGTGACACCTCATGGAAAATAGACAAAGGCAAAAGTGCACTACTTCCTTCCAAAAACCTTGAGGTCACACATCAGAAACCGAAGTCACACCTTGTAGCTCCCAAGAGGTTAGTACGCAAAAGGATCCTGTGGAGATCACTAATGACGTGCAAGAAATCGTAATAGACGACAGCCACCTTGACAGGATAGTTAAGTTTGGAGCTACATTACCGGCATCGATTAAAGATTACGTTATTCATCTCCTCCACCAATACAAAGAAGTTTTTGCATTGGACCCAGAGGATATGTTGGGGATCTTGCCATCTTTGATGACATACAAGCTCAATATCGACCCCTCGGGTCAAGCCTTTTTAGCAAAATAAAATATCACTGGCTCAAGATAGAAACTTGGTGGTCAATAAGGGAATGAAAAAACTACTCTAGTCTAATATCATCAAAGAGGTATTCTATCATACTTGGTTATCTAATCTGGTACTGGTCAAAAACTAGATAACAGTTGGCAGATGTGCATTGATTACACTAACCTCAACAAATACTATTCAAAGGATCATTACCCCTTGCCGATGATTAACCAAAAGATCAAAACCATATTGGGATATAAGGTACCTATGTTCCTTGATGCCTATAAAGGTTATCATCAAATCTTGACAGCTGAAAAAGATGCCGATAAAACTGCTTTCATCATAGAGATGGGAGTTTTATGTTATACAAAGATGCCCTTCGAGTTAAAAAATGCAGGAGTGACCAATTAGTGCCTGGTCAACCAGGTGTTTTTTTTTTTTTTTTGCCCTCTACTTTGAGGGCCTTATTCCTCCAATGTGAGGTGTTTTTCAGAATTTAATAAATTTCTATCGTTTTCGAGAAAAAAAAAAACCAGGTGTTTTCTGATCAGATTGGTAGGAATTTGAAAGTATATATGGATGACATGGTAATAAAATTGAAGAAAATTAATAATACACTAGAGATATAGAAGAAACCTTGCAAACCAATTTAAATGTTGGAATGCGTATGAAGCCCCAAAAGTGTACTTTGGGAGTAGGATCTGGTAAATTTTTGAGGTTCATGGTTTCCAAGAAAGGAATTGAAACCAACCAAAACAAGATAAAGACCATTGTTGATATGGCACCTTCTCAAACTTTAAAGGAACTGCAGAAATTGATCAGGTTTTTAGTAGCCCTGAACATATTCCTGTCACGATCTACGGATCGACACCTCTTGTTCTTCCAGACATTAAGGGAAGCCAAAAACTTCAAATGGAATGAAGAGTGCCAGAAACCTTTTAAGGAGTTAAAAAGGCATTTGGCAAGTTTACCAACGCTTACCGTACCAACACCCGGGTAAATCTTGTATTTATATTTAATAGCCTCAAACAATGTTGTAAGTGCAGTACTCATCCGAGACATGAACAGCGTGCAAATGCCAGTATACTACATCTTCGGGCCCTTTAGGGAGCCGAGAAGCGGTACATCCGAGTAGGGAAGATAGTCCTGACTTTAATTCATACTGCTTGAAGGTTGAGACCTTACTTTCAAGTGCATCCTATATATGTCCTCACAAAGCAACCCATTAAACAGATAATCTCCAAATCGGAGGCTTCTGGGAGATTAGCAAAATGGGTTATAGAATTGGGAGAGCACGATATACATTGTCAGTCTCGAACAACGATCAAGGCTCAAGCCCTTGCGGATTTCATAGCGAAGATGCCCACTGCAGAGACCCCAAGTGTCAGCCTTCCGCCGTCATCTGAGTCCACAAAAACTAAAATTGAGGGATCAAAAGCCTGGACCTTGTATGTAAATGGTGCTTTTAATGAAGATGGCAACAGAGCAAGCCTGTTGCTCCGAAGTCCAGAAAGCATAGAAATTACATATGCTTTGCGTTTTGACTTCAAGGCAACTAACAATGAAGCTGAATACGAGGCCTTTATCACAGGGTTAAAGTTGGCTCAAAGAATGAAACAAAAGAAGTGCATGCGTACAGTGACTCCCAAATAGTCATCAATCATTTACAAGGTTCTTATGAAGCTAAAGAATCCCAAATGAAGAAGTATTTAGATAAGGTACGTCATCTTAGTTATTTTTTCGATAGTTTCAAGATTGTGCAAATCCCCAAGGTCAAAAATAAAAGGGCCGATGCACTAAGTAAGCTGGCATCCTCCATCTTTTCTCATCTGAACAAAAAGGTCTTGGTGGAGATACTTCATTGCAGAAACATTGAGGAAAATGTCACTATGACCATCAAAGATGGGGGAGATATCTGGATGACTCGCATATAGAGGTATTTGCAAAATGGGAAACTACCTAAAGATAGAAATAGGGTAAGAAAATTAAAGTTAAAGGCTCCCCACTATGTCATACAAGACAGCATCATTTACAAACGATTTAACCTCCAACCTTTGCTCAAATGCATCAAGCCTCAGCAGGCAGAATATATACTTCAAGAAGTCCACATTGGATTCTGTGGTAGCCATGTAGGACCTCGCATGCTTGCCAAGAAAATTATTCGATGGGGATACTATTAGCCAACCACTTATATACTACTGGACTTATTAGAAGAGCACCGAGATTTGGCCTCGGTAAAAGAAGTACAATATAAGCAAGCCATGACAAAGTATTACAATGAACAGGTAAAAATCAATGAATTTGCCCCATGAGACTTGGTCTTGCATAAAAATGAAGTGAACTAAACCCAAAAGCTTGGCAAACTAAAAGGTAATTGGGAAGGCCCTTATAGGGTCATTGACGTGTCAAAATCTAGAAGTTATCATCTAGCTACAATAAAGGAGAACATATTACCCTGAGTCTGGCATGTTAACAATTTGAAACGTTTTTATGTTTAAAATTTTGTTTGATGAATAAAATGTCATTTATATTTTTACTCTTTTTAAATCGAGTAGGGGATGATGATTGCCCTGAACTCGGTTCAAAGTTGGTGAAACCGCCTTACAAAATTTTAAATCGAGGAAATCAAGTGTAACCTCAGTTCAGTTGAGTTTAACTGCGAACTCCATAGCATCTCAAGTGGGTGAAGATAATATGAACATCCATGTGGGTGTCAAAAATATAACATCCTACAAGGTGTGAAAAAGTTAACATTTTTCAAATCTCAAACATCCTAAGGGGTGAGGATCTTAAATCACTCAAAGGTCCTAAACATTCCAAGGGGTGGGGAACTTGAATCATTCAAAGGTTCCAAACATTCTAAGGGGTGGGGACCTTGGACCACTCAAAGGTCTCAAAGAATAAAATTTAATTACTTTATTAAATAAGCAAAGTATAGACAGGATGGGCTTATAATTTCCCTTTTCCTTTTCTTTTTTTCTCCTCATAATTAACCCTTTATAGAATATACATGTTAAATGCTGCCTCTTTTCTCTTGTACGCAGCAGTGTCTTGCTGACCTTGTTAGGCCAAAGAGCTCTAACTCTTCCATCATCTTGTTTACAGGATCTCTATCCACAGGTGCCACATTTAGGCTCGCCTCTTTCAAGCGAGCCTCCATCTTTTCAGTCTTTGATATCCAAGTTTTGCATTCAAACTACAATTCGAAGATCTGCTACTTGTACTACCCAATCGCACTTTGAAGACCCTAAAACTCTTGGCACTTCTTATCAAGCTCATCAGACATGGTACAGACTACCTCGTCCCTACCCTTAAGCTTAAATGTAATACTTTCGACCTCAGTAGAGAGTTTGGCAATTCTCTTCTTATTCTTTTCATTCTCTAAAATAATTGATCTTTCCCTAAGGGTCAAATCCCCTGTTGTCTGCTATTGTTGTGCCCGGTCTTCATTAAGACTGCGGTTTAGATATTCTAGATAGACAACTTGACCCTTGAGATCTTTGTTCTCATTTTCTAATTTAAGTATACTGTTTTGAACCTCAGTATGCCTAGCTTCAAGTATCTTAACTTCTCATGCAAGTTATTAATGACCGCCTTTGAAGACAATAAACAATCCTGATATAATAAAAATATAAAGGTTAAAAGCCTTATTTAGAACTTCATATATTAAAAAAAATAAATTGTCCTTACAAAACAAAAAAGGAAAAATAAATAAATAAAAATGGCCTAAGAGCTGGTTTCATCCTAACTTCTTCCACCCCAACCTGAGGTTCCAGCCTTGGCTTGACCCTTTGGGGCTTCACCATCTGGAGCTTGAAGGTCGGGATCTTTGTCCACTCCACAAGCATTAAGCTCCTCCAAAGTCATAAGCAAGCTCTAAGATGCTAAATGTTGAAACAAAGTGAAGGAGCCATCAAACCCCTTCATAGTATCTATGTACACCTTGTTAGCTCTTGCCATAGCTTCAGGATCATAGCTAGGCAATTTTTCCAACTTCAGAGTTGGAAATTTCTCTTGAATTTCAATAGCCACCTCATGCTTCCCTATCCCTTTAGCAGCCTTAGACAAATTCACCGCAAAGTTGCCAAAGTCTTATGTTGAAAAAAAAAATTCACTAGTAACTTTGCAAACAATCATTGGTCAATGCTTGCGAGCCTTTGCACCTTAGCTTCCTTCTCCTTTAGCATGTTGATGGAGAGAGGACACCTCCTCCTCCAACATCCTCCTTGACTTAAGAATAACAACCATGTTTCCCTCCAATTTTTTCCCCAACTCAAGAGAGGCCGCCTTAGCCTCTCTAAGCTGAGCAACCTCAACCTAGTGTTTGGAGGCCTCAATGACCTGATCATTGGCCCTGAGGACGAATTCTGCCCATGAAATTAATGCCTGCAATTCAAACAATCTATCAATTAAACCACTTTTAACACATATTCTAAAACAATACAACTTTATAAAAAAAACCTTTACTTGTGGCACAGAATAAATAAAATTGTTGTTAAGGTCGGCTATTGGCATCTCGGCCATCCTTCTTTGGTAGTTCTCCATGCCCTTGATTTTCACCACCGATGAATTCTCCACGGGTACGGAAAAATGCAACACTGTATCGGAGGTCATATCCTCAGCCTCCCCCTTACTCTCATTCTTCTTCTTGGCGGGGACCTTTACTCTCTTACTTTTGGCCGGAGTTCTAACCTCAACCACCTCTTCATCAGCCTTCCTCTTTGAAGGCTCTCTTATTTCTACTTTCTTAGTAAAAGCAATATCCTTAGCACTAGATTGTGCCTCCTTCGCTAGCTCAGTCTTGATTGAATTATTGAATTTCACCACTGCAAAACAAAATGAATTCATATGAGATTAGTAAACACAATAATAACAAAAATTCACTATAAGATGAAAAAGCCCTACCCTTTGGCTCTTTCTTTCTGACAGACTGTAAAATTAGAGATCTAGTTTCGACAATGGCTGGTCTCAATTTATACTTAACAAACGCTTCTCGGTGTAACTACCAACCTTTTCTTCTCAAAGCTCTATATAAGCACCGCCATGAGTGATGTGAACCAAAATCCAAAGGATTAGGAACACTTAAAAAATTTGCCCAAGATATATCTAAGGGAATGCTAGTTTTGGATTGGTGTATGCCTTGACCCACTATCTATAAAGAGATAGGAACCTTGGTATAAAACACTACAACTAACTACACTAAAGTTGGTTGATAAGTTAAATTTGAACGCCACAAGTTTGGAAGCAAACTTGATAAGTTCTAGAGTTTTCAAAGAACCCAAAGATGAGATAAAACTCACAATTTCAATTACTCAAAACTTGTTCAAAATAGTACAAAAGATGCCTATTTATAGGCTACATTAAGTCTTAAAGAGTCCTAAATTTTTTGTCTAGAAGAAATAAAGATTATTTTTAATTTACTAACTCCTAGACTAGACTTTGACAAGACCAATAAAAATACTACATTTTCATAAATTAATTATGCACCATTCTAGATGATATATTGGCTGAAATAAAGGTACATTAGAATGGTGCTTTGATCAAGTGTTGGAATAAGTTGATTCATGCATCTTGAGTTATCTTCCAAGACTTCATTAAATACTTTTTTGAATGAAATTTCAGCCATGACTTTTTGTCCTCCAATGCCTCAAAATGGACGATTGACCTTGAATTTGAAGTCTTCAACTTAATTATTTGAATAATTGATGGGTTGGAATTGGGACCAACTTTAGGACCAAAATTCAGCTTTGATTTGAATCAAATTCACTCTTGAATTTGGACCGTTGCTCTAGTGAATTGGATGGGAAATTGGGGCCGACTTTGCATATTTGGCCACTGAGTTCGCATATTTGGCTGCTAAGTTCACATATTTGGCCACTGAGTTCGCACATTTGGTTGTCAAGTTCATGTCTTTGGCTCCGAGTTCATATCTTTGAGCTGAGTTTACATCAATAAGGGTCTTCTTTTTCTGATCCGGATATACATCACTAGCATCTCCGTAAAACCACTCCGTGTTCAGTTCACACACTTCAGACTTTATAAAGAAAAATTTTTGTTTCCACTCATGATGGGCTAAAGGCCTCGCGGCCTTACTCCCAAATCTCGAAAAAAATGCAAAATATCCCATGAAGATTGCAAATTTCTTTATGCAATAGAGATACCTAAAAAGGTCCATTGAACTCTTTATTTTCCTCTCCTGGCAAAACACCTCGACAATAATAGTTCTTGCCGAATTGGGTGCTAGTTGGGTTAGGGCTATCCTATAATAATTCAAAATGTCAACAACAAGTTGACATATGGGAAATCTTATACCCACCTTCAAGTGTTCTTCATACACTACTATATACCTTACGGGGGGAGGGGGGTCACATGCCCTACCCTCATGACCAGTAGTCCTCACACCATATTTTTTAGGGATATGGAACTTTTTTCTAAGTTCCCTAATATCGGCTTACCCAAGAACTGTAAAAAGAGTCAGGCATACACGTAAATTTGACAAGATAGACTACTACTGGAGGTGCAACAAATCCCTCCATCTCCTCTGAGGATTAACTCATAATCCTAGATAAAACTGACCTACTATCGGGCACACTACCCTCCTCTTCGGAACTAGACACAACAAAAACCCGTTTCCTTCAAGACACCCTACCCCTACTAGACTCACCAATGTCCTAATCAGAAAAATTTCCTTGACTGGACAAGTCAAAATAACTAACCTCCTCGTCGGCCAGGGGTTCACTTTTTTCTTCCCACTTACAAAATCCATAAGACATAGATTGAGAAGAAATCATACTTACTTTTTCTTAAAACTTCTATAACGGGGGTAAAAATCTCACTGGGTAGATGTTGCCTCACTTTGCTGGACACTCGTCGCCACAGCACAACTTCTTGTCGAAAAGAAAAAGCTACAAACTTTGTTAGCAGAAAAAGGACAAAGAAAGCAACAGCACACGATGAGAGACCTAGAGGCCAAAAACGACAACCTTTTATATGAAACCATATGACTTCCATGTGCAACTCATCCAGATTTTATTGGACCCTACAACATTAAATGTTGTAGGCTTAAAAGATAAGCGTTATCTGATTACACAACTCACAATAACTCTTTATCGGCAATAAATACGGCGACTGACATCATTGCACCTCTTTCTCTCCCTAAACACCCAAAAAGCATACAATTGACAAGACTTTGGCCTGCCATTGCCACACCAAAGTCTGGGGGGTTTATGATTTGTATGAGACTCAACTTTCCTATCTTAAACTTAAAGGTGAGATCTTTGTCTCACCTGAGAATTAAAGATCAGATCTCAACGATGAGACTAGACTTTGGAGCCAATATTAAATCAGAGGAACAAAGGCTAGATCTCAATGCGACGAGACAGTACCTTAGAGCGAAGGTTCGGACTCTGCTATATATAAAGGCCAAGGGGCTAAATTTTAATAGACTGTTCTCCAGCTAAACCTTGAATTATGAGTTTGAAAGTTGAGAATAAAAACACATTGGAATAACACCAAGTGCCTGGGACCTTGGAGGCTTAAGACATGAGGTGGGAACTCAATAAAGTCGTGCTTATCCACAAACGCGTAACAACTGGCTATAATCATGGAAGGATATTGCGGCGTACAATCAGCAATTACAACCATAGCCCATGTGCCAATACGTGACAACAAATCCTATGAATGGCAAGATAAGGTATATAAACCCGGAAAACAGCCAGGTATGAGGAATTTACCTCATACTCTGATTGAGTTCTGATTTAGGCATTAGAGAATTTTTCTTGGAGAATCACTTGGAATTTGTTTTGCAAGAACCACCAATCAAAAAGATGAAGAATCTCGGGTCAAAACCCTCTTCTCAGATCTTAGTTGGGTTGTGGATTTAGCCTTCATCAAATATAAAGTGTTAGAAAGTTTTGTAAACTTTGAATGTGAGATAATATATATATATATATATATATATATATATATATATATATATTGTCCAAAAGAAACTAATTATATTAACTTGGGAATTTCCAAATTAATACAGTATAAGTAGCGACCCGAAAAGGTATAGTCTTCATTGGATAGTCTCTAACACAACTAACCTAAACCCAACAGGGGTTGGTTAACACTGTTTTCCCCGAATTAAACGGGGCCGGCATAACCCCACCTAATACACAATGCTAACCACTACCTAGCTAAGAGATCAAAAGAACACCCTAACTTGTCGGCCTCTGCGGACACAGCTCCCCTCAGCATGATCAAAAGAAATGGACTGCAGAAATCTGTGTAGTGCGTTTCTGCGTTGGTCAATCCCTACTATCTGCGCGTGGCCTTATGTTGCGTTGCATCGTGCTTGACCCTCCTTTTACGCTAAGACTCCATAACCCTTAGTAAGGAAACCTCACAAATACGACTTAGCGCTGTCTCTCCTACCAAGAACCACTACCCATCCGTAAGGAAGTCATGCCAATACCATCACAAACTAACCAATCGCTAATGTCTGACTTTAGCAATAGCCGTCCTTGAAACTTCATAGATCGGCCTTCCATACGAGAAACCCAAAAATCAACTAACGCCGGCTATTAAAACAAAAATAGTTTTCTTTTGAAATATACAACAAATATTAATTATTCCTCTATCTCAAAAGTAGAGAATTCAGAAACCACTTTTTGGTGCATTGAATATATT
The DNA here is from genome assembly GCA_020080225.1 of Gynochthodes officinalis. Taxonomy (NCBI): domain Eukaryota; kingdom Viridiplantae; phylum Streptophyta; class Magnoliopsida; order Gentianales; family Rubiaceae; genus Gynochthodes; species Gynochthodes officinalis. The sequence goes on along the minus strand of CM034618.1, from coordinate 42,433,160 downwards.
ATATTTTATAAGTTAAAAAAAATTATATCTGTGAGTAAACTCAGGGTACGCCTGGCTCATGTGGGAGAATGAGAAAGGTAATGGAAATGATAGTAGTGGTGAATGATAGTGGGGTCTTTCATTATAATTCTGCTGGTTGGTTTGTGCTGGGGAATGGGAATGATTACTAATAATAGTGGTTGGTTTGTGTTGGGGAATGGAAATGATTATAAATTAATTGTAATAATTAGTATTAATTAATTAGTTATTATTAGTTAATTATTTATTATAATACTAAATTAATTAATTATTAATAAAAATATTATTGATTAAATTAATCTTAAGTAATTAATTAATTATAAATTAATTAATATTATCAATTAATTATTTATAAATAAATTAATTAATTATGATAATTAATATTAGTAAATGTGATTAATTAATTATTAATTATAATATTAAATGAATAATTAATTAAATTAATCTTAATTAGTTAATTTATTATTACTTAATAATAATATGTTGATAATAAATTTATTTATATTAATTATAATAATTAATATTAATTAATTAATTAGTATTAGTTAATTTTTTATTATAATATTAAATTAATTAATTAATAATAAAAATATTATTAATTAAATTAATCTTAAGTAATGAATTAATATTAATTGAATTAATTAATTGGTATTAGTTAATTAATTAGTTAGTAATAATTTGTAATTAATTAATATTATCAATTAATTATTTATAAATTAATTATACATTAATTATAGTAATTACTATTAATAAAATGAGATTAAAAGTATTATTAATTAATTAATTATATTATATTATATTATATTAAGTAAATGATTAATTATAAGTAAATAAATGATTAATTAAATTAATCTTGATTAATTAATTTATTATTACTTAATAATAATAAGTTAATAATAAATTAATTAATATTAATTAATTAATTCGTATTAATTATTTATTCATTTAATTAAAAAATTTATTAGCATTCCCTACTTTCATACCCCCAATATTGGGGGGTATGAGGATTACCCCATATGGGGTAATCAAAAATGGGCCCAAGTGGGCCCTTTCATTCCATTTCCTCTTGTCAAGCATGCGAAATACTATGAAACGTATTTCCCTCTTAATCGAACCCCTTTGCCAAGCAGCCCATCATTTTTGGAAGACTCATATATTATCATATTTTACGGGCACTTCCTAATTTAAAGAATAACAAAAAGAAAAAAATTATTAATTACCAAAATCACAGCTTATTTGTTAGAGATAATATCATTTACCACCTTTGTGGTTTTGTAATATATTAAATCAAACTCCATAATTTGAAAAAATATCAATTGCCCTCTTGACTACTAGTCAACCTAACTGGAGGGTGAAAAAGACGAAAAAATCAACAGAAAATTTGATATAGTTAAAAAAAAATTATTAAATTTTTAAAAAGACAAAAAAAATTTTAAAGACAAAAAATTAATAAAATTATTTAAACTATATAATAAAAATTTTCAAACTAAAAAAAATGAAATTTAAAAATGAAGAAGACATAAAAAATTTTGAGTTTAAAAAATAAAATAACTATATTTTGTCTTTTTAAAATAAAATTTTAATGAAAACTGTACATAATTTTATTAATTTTTTGTCTTTTTAAAAATTTAATAAATTTTTTTAAAGTATATCAAAAAATTTTATATCTTTTTTGTCTTTAAATTTTATTAAATTTTTGTCTTTCAATTTTGTCTTTTTAATTTAAAATTTTATATTATATAGTTTAAAACTTTTTATTAAATTTTTGTCTTAAAATTTGTTTTATCTTTTTAAAAATTTAATAAAACATTTTAAGCTATATCAAAGTTTTTGAGAACTTTTTCGTTTTTTTTGTCCTCAAGTTAGGTTGACGGATAATTCAGAAGGGCAATTAATATTTTTTTTAAAATTATGAATTTTGATGTGATATATTATAAAATTATGAGGATGGTAAATGATAGAAATGCATATATAATATAGGAGCAGAGTTTTCTTTGCAAATATATAAGACTCCTTTAGTTAAATTTAAAAAAAGAAAAATTGATTTTTTAAATTTTAAAGAAAAATTGAATTTTTTTGAATTTTTTAAATTTAAAAAAATAAAAAATTTTTTTAAAAAAAAATTAATTTTTTAAATGATATTATCTATATTTGTTATTTATGTGAACAGCATCCGACGTAAGGACGATATTTTCCAGTCCCATGACTCTCCTGGGACCCAAAAACGAAAGAACTTCAAGTCACGCGGCAGACTAACTTTGAAAGATCACTTAAAATATATATATATATGGCCATTCTCAACCCCACGTCTCACGTCAATTTTGGTTCCCTTTCTCACTGATGGCTTTACGCCCAAAACTTTATTATGTATTGCCTCACTGACAGCAACCTTTTCTTTAGAAAAACAATTTCGCCAATCAAAGTCAGCTTCACTCCCAAAACCATTAACCTAGATCAATTCAAATCTTCATTGGCACTTGGTTTTTCCGGACTTATACATCGCAAGTGGGACTACAAATTGGGGTGAAGCCAACCCTATCTTTTGATTCCAATCTTTGTATGGAGAATCACTTTTCAAAAAGAAAGACAGCAATGTTTCACCATTATTTTTAACAGTTTTCAATTAAACTAATAGCAGAAATTGTACAAAGTTTGCATTTGAAGTCATGAAGTTCGGTAGGAAAAGTTTGCAAGCTGGTAAATTTCAAGTGGGATCAATTGCAAAGTGATCAGAAGAAGGCTAAAACTTGAACCACTCGGTTAGAGACTTCAGAAGTATTATATAAAAATTACCAAAGCATGACAAAATCTAATTATTTTATAGTCCCTGCTTCTAATGTAGTTATGATCTAAGAACCTGTTCCAGTTGTTAGCAGTCCTTTTTATGTGAGCCATAATTTATAAAATCGAGATTTTACACAAAATCAATTTAGAGTAGAAGAATCGTATATTAAGATTTTAGAAAAATTAAGAAAATATAATTTATAAATTATTTTAAAATGAATTATTAATCAATATATGAATAGATACGTAGAAAATTTATATATAATATATAATTAAATAATATATTTGAGCTTCTATTGCGATTGAAAGGTATTTATATTTAATTAATTTATTTATTATTAAAATCTAATAAATGTATAATTAAATTAATTAAATTATTTATATAATAATAAATTTTAATTTTATTTATATATAAAAATATTTTTTTAAGTAAATTTAATTATATTTTATTTACATAATAAATATAAAAAAATCGATATCATTTTAATAAATTTAAATATTAAAATCATAAAGTCAATGTTATGGGATTGAAATTTTGCAAACTATGATGTGGACCATGAAGTAGTACTTCACCTCCTTGATCTTCCCCAGTAGCCCATCCTATGATATCTCACTTTTTCCACCCTTGAGTAGGCATTATTACAGAAACTGGTACAACAAAAATATACCTGAGCAGTTCATCGTACCCCTTTCTGTCATAGCATGTTGGACCCAGAAACACACAAACCATCTAAATCTTGAACTGATACTTTCTACAAATCAGTGTCATGAGAAGGTCACTCCATTTCTGTACGGTCTGTCCCACTTAGCAGGATCTTCAGAAACCATGTCCAAGTCCTTTCTAATGTTCTTCACTTATATCATCTTATTACTGAGCTGCTCTGTCGTATCTGATTCAGATTTTTGGTACCTGCATCAGTACATTAGACAAGCTCATAGAAAATTCGAGCCGAAAACCAATAAATTTTGGGAATTTCGACAGCAATCCATCAGTTGGGTTGAAATAGAGCTGCCTTTTGATTTAGTTTCATGTGTCCACGATAATTGTTCCAGAGTTTGCTCGATCGATCAGAGGATAAACAAGACAGAAGAGAACTTAGAAGGACAACTTGGTGTTCTTAAACCAAGAGAAAACTATAAACAGAAGGATTCTGACAAACCAGGTGCAGAGGAAAATGCTAATACAATCCTACCTTTCAGGAAGAGAGTTTCTCTAACAAAGATGTCTGATACATCCATTTGGATTACTGGACCTAGTGGATCAATATATGAGAGATTCTGGAATGGTCTGCAGTGGGTAGTAGCACCACATGATCTCCCCGTAAATGCAGGGTCTGCAATTTCTGTCTTTGTTGTTAACCAGACAGTTCTTGCCCTCTCAGAGTCAGGGAATCTGTATCAGGTAGGAATCTGCGGAAGGAAACTCATTTTTATCATCTAATCCAGCACACCCAACAAGCAACCTGTAATATATGACTGCCAAATGGATGCATGGTCTAGCATATGACACAAAAAATAAAAATGAAGATAAATAAAGAAAGAAAAAAAATGAATGACATAGTTAAATAGCTTCATAAATCTTCTGAATTTATGTTTTACTTAGCAATCCTACTTGCAACATGAGAGATGCTTTAAGTATCTGGAAGATGAATGCGCATTTCTGTCTTTGTAAGTAATTAATAAATCATGCAGCATAGAGTGTCTGTATACCAACATTTAAATTGTTCAACAGCTGCAGCTGAACGAAAATTCACAGCCAGTTTGGGTTGAATTCACTCCAGTACTCAATCACAGTACAAGCAAAGAAAGAGAACAAAGTTCCATAGCCCAAGTAATTTCAGGAGTTATCTCAGAAGATAGGGAGTGAGTAAAATACTTTCAGAACATTCTGTTTCAAAGTACAATTATTTGCTGGAAAACAGAGTTATGCTACTATAAATTGACAAATTCAAACTCTGCTAACAAAACCTTCATTTATCCTACATCACCACCAGGAGGTTGTATTTTTGCACAAAGAATCGGACATTAGTAGAACTTATCGAGATTGAACCCCCCAGGTCAGACAAGTAGAAAAGGAAGTAACAAGCTGTTCTCGAATCAGATTGAATTTCTATACATTCATCTAAAGAAGATCAAACTAGTGAAAAAACTCCAGGTTTCACATTGATGTTTATTCATTAATAGGTGGAATAATCTTGGTCGACCACCTGGTGCCAATGTTGAAGCAATAGTTGAAGCTTCTTCTGCTAGACCAGAAATAATCTTTACAGTGAGGTGAGCTCCCTCTCATTTATTTGATTCAAGGAACAAACAAATTAAGGTTAAAGTAGTTGATCTGAATTTATTGAATTTCGTTGTCTTGGTTCATAAAGAAGAACTTTGTGCTGTAGTTCTGCAGGAGATCTTTATGAACATGACCACAGTTCTAGGCCAGCATGGAAAAAGCACATACAAAAGGGAGGATTAGCACAAGACATCTCTCTGGCTCCAACTAAAGGATGCGGCTTTCAAGGAATGAATGGAGCCACTTCAGTGTCTCTGTTTCTTTTGACCAGGGTACACAATGCTTTATCTTATATCTATAGATAGGGTGACCAATTTGTAAATCTTTAAAGCAGATCAAGCATCAGTTGTACTTCAAATATTGGCAGTAAGTATAAAGACATTAAGACAGACATTAATGGTAATTTACTTCCAAGAACTTCACAGAGCATAACAAATACTTGATCAGATTATCAAAAACATTCAGGAAAAAAGGTATAGGTATATCAAAAGCACTCTAGTGTTCACTAAAGCCACTAGGTTGATGCCTAATACTCCCTTGAACCCCACCCCCTTCTTTCCCAACTACATAAAACTGTCGAATCAGACAACTGTTTTGGTAAAAGAAACTTCTGAACATTACTTCTCAAAATCCTATTACCTGATGACATTTTTTTTTTTTTGTGAAAAACTAAAAGTAGTGTATATAATACACAGCATAATGAGTCCTATTAGCTACTCCTATGTGGCTGATAACCAACTCTTTTCTATGAAAATTATATGAGATATATTGAATTTTTTCCCAGTTCAAAAGCCACATTCAGCTTGATAACTATAAATCCTTTTCTTATTTATGGGACATGTTTGCAATTTCCATTTTTCCGATGTAATTTCTTAATGAAAACAGGGAGGGAACTTGGTTGAAAGGCAATTTCAGCAGAGGAAGTGGAAATGGATTCTTCATGAAAGTCCAAAAGATCATGTCCTAACATCCATCACATGTGCTTCCCAGGGTGAACTTACTGAGAACATAAACACAATGTTTCTAACTACGGAAACTGGATGCCTTTATGAATATCGAATTCCAAAACAATCAGGTATGCAAGTTTTGTTACCGCAACTTCTGACAAACTGACAAGCACTTTAGTTGCCAACTTACAAATGAAGATACTCTAGAACAAAGATATAATAGGTATTCCAACTGTAGTTTACGGAACATAAGTTAAAGGAGACATTTATTCTCTGATGGCATCAAATATTCAAGTATTAGGAAGAGGGTCACTTTTTACTATGTGTATATGCATTCATCAAAAAAGAATTCTAAATTGCTTTCTTTAGTCAAATGAGCAGAAAGATATAAATGGTTTTTCTATAATATCCTTTCTTGAAAGAGAATGAGCCGCTGGACATCCATAATAATCAATTTGCAGAAAAACTTTGGTGTCCTATGTGCAGCCTCAGATACAATTGCTCTGTCAAACATTTTTTTTTATTTTACTTGATGCTTTCCATCTAGTTATCTACATACTTTCATATACTGCCTTTATGCAACTAGTCTAGATGTTGATCTATAACATAGTATGTTGGCTCCAGAAAGTGGCACAAAGCTTTATAAAGTAAATATAAGCAAAAGCTGTTAAATTTCAAGAATCTCACCTGCTTCTTCTCTTTTTGAAACTCAGTTCTACACAAGAGATACAAAGCACCTGAAAATAAATCTCAGAAAGCAAAAATCTCCAGCTTTTGCTGAATGAGCATTTAAGCATATCAAACAAAATGGTCATAGGAACGACACAGAGAAACTATCTTCAGCTTTTGCTGGATAAGCATTTAAGCACATATAACAAAACAGTATGTAAAACAATTGCTTACATACTATTGAGAAAGTAGCTAGTCATCTTTGACCAGCTACCATGATATAGGGACTATACTCCTTTGCATTTGTACATGACAATCTATGAATACCTTGAGGGCATATACAAAGCATACTTTCCATGCACAAAAAGTTTAAATCTCTTTTATAACCATAGATATTGCAAGGATGCATTGAGGTTTGAGATCTCTTCCGGGCTAAAGGAAGAAAAGCAAGATGTGATTAGGGTGCTACAGTCATTCCTGACTCTTTCGAATTTATTATTTCTGCTTATACAACATGCATATAAGTGGGAAGTTTTATAGCAAAATCAAAACAAGACATCAATTTAACTACATCTTCATGTCAAATATCTGATATGGAGACAGGCACATCTCAGGACAACCAATTTCTGGGGCAGTGGGTGAATCATAATCATCCTCGACATGCAAAAGTTGCAAAAAAAATTACAGGGCTGCAATTGCAAATTGGAAGGTTCATTTTTCCATTGGATGATGGAAGGCTTTCAGAATTGCATCTACCAGGTATTAGTGGTGAAAGTTCAGCACCAAATCATCAGGTTAATGTCCGTAGAAAAGTATCCCTCAAGTATGTATGGTCTATATTAGAGGCTCCAGAAACAGAAGGATGGAATGCAGAGTATTGCATTGAAGAACGTGGACCTACAAATTGCATCTTGGGAATGAAAGATGAAAACGATGAAGAAGATCTTACAAGATTATCATCAAGAAGGCGAAGGGGAAACAATGCACAAGAAATCTACTTGTCACTTGGTACATCTGGCAGGAGCTCAAATAAGATTTTAGAATATGATACAGCAGATCATTTGATCACGAAAAACTTCCAACTGCGAGTAATGCATGAAGGCAAATCATTCTTCCTTGTAACAGATGATGGACAGACATTTGAATATCTCAGTGCTGAAAATGTGTGGTTCTGGTTGAGGCATGAGCATTCAACAGCCATCAAAGGAGTAGTTGGAAACTACAATGGAAGCTTGTTTCTATTTGATGAGAATGGAAGTCTATTTATAAGAGAAAGAAGCAGCAACGAACTGGCATGGATAAATTGCACTGCCATGAGGAAAGGAAGAAAGGTTATTGGAGGTCCACCATGGGATGGTTTTCCTGGCAAAACATGGAAAGCAACAGCAACTGATGCCCTCTATTTTGTCAGCAAAAGTGGAAAGTTACTACAGCTCACTGTAAGTTGCATCATACTGTATGTTATCTGGTAACATGTCTATTCATTAAGATCGCCACCCTTATTGTTTCAAACTGTTGGTATAACACCATGTTTCCCCACAAAAGTTGTTTGAGTCATTATAATTTGACAAAGTAGGTAGTTTTGTTGTTTACATCCAAATATTTTGGGGTGAACAAATTATTATCTTTTTTTTTTTTTTCTTATGGAACCAAATGCAAAATCAATCTCAGTGACCACAAAACATATTTGGTGGGGATGTGGCATTGTTCCATGTTGCATTACCAGATATGATTTGGGAATCAATTGTTGTGTCCCTTGCTCCTCTATCAATAAAATTCAACTCAAAAGTTCAGGACTCCTAGCAACTGCAATTACATTGACTAAATGGAAGGTCAATGTTAGCAATAGCGATGGGTGATTAGTTTTCATCACTCTTAATTTCTTTTAGAATTCCAAAAGCCGCAGAACGAAGAAAAATCTCACTTTCTGACTAGAAATGTTGTGACTGCTGATTGCTGTAAAATATGATTTTTGTTATAGGTAGCCTTGAGAAAGTTCAAATGGAAAGATTGCCAGAACCCATCAAATACTAAGGTTGCCAGCATAGTAGATCAAGAAATGCTAAGAGAAAACATAGTCTTTGTTATCGGGAGGAACGGTCGACTGTACCAATACAACAAAGTTACAGAGCTTTGGCATGAGCATTACCAGTCACAACACTTGGTTATTTCTAGATTGCCTGGAACAGCTATGAGGCCAACATCACTATCATTGAAGGGTTCTCTTTTCATGGTTCTGGACAATGGTAGACTGGTTGAATATCACTGGGATACAATAGATGGTTGGAATTGGGTAGAACATGGAGCACCAGGTGGCAATGTAACTCTAGTGGGTTCACCGGGACCTTGCTTTGAAGATGGTCAATTATTTTTGATTGGTTCAGATGGTAATGTTTATCTTAGATACTTGGATCGAGCAACATGGAAATGGAAAAATTGTGGCTTTCCCTATGATAGATCAAAGGCTGATGAGGATGAAAAACAAAATGCAAAAGAACACAGAAATGAGGATAGCTGCTTGAATGAAGATCTTGAGACCAGCTTCGAAAATTTTGCAGAAAACTTGCAAGCCATGAAGAAAAATTGTGATTCTAAGGTGAATGACAATCATTGCTTTTTACCATGTCTCATGTAGCTCTTTTGATGGTTCTAATTGTTTGATGTGCAGGTGGATTCTACTCGTCCAATTTCATTTTCATCAACTTCAGTCATATTTGAGCTAAGAGATGGCAGAGTAAGCAATCTAAGTCACTAACTGTTGTTCATAAATTTCTATCCTATCTCTTATTTGCTTTTATAAATTTCATGCAAAATTTCGGCATCCCATTGGCAATAGGATCAAAGAGGAAATCCATAATATTCAAAACCATAATTTAAGACAACTTGCATCATAGGCAGATTGCATGGATCTAGAACTTTTACCACTAAATATCAATGTAGATTAATTGTCCACAAAATGTCAAAATGACATATAATTATATAAATGTAAAGGATTAAAACAGATTTTAAGTTGTCTAAGGTAAAAATGAAGAAGTTAAGCAAGCATGAAAGTTGTTAACCCTATTAATGCTGCGAGCATTGCTTCATCACAGTTGGCAGAATTGCAGAAAGTTGTTGAAGAAAATTGGGTATGGTCACGTATTATTGGCACCCCAACAAGTTTATGTCCAGCAAACTACTGGGCAGCTTTGGCTTCATAGGATAAAGGTTTAAGTGGAAAAAGCAAAGATCAGATGTAGTACAATAGCAATACGACAGAATACAGATGTACAGGATAGCTTCTGTGTAAAAATATATACAGTTTATAGAACTGGATTTGTTCATGATCTCTACAATGTTTGTTTTTTGGGCCACTAGCCACAGAAAATTCTGACACCAGCTTAAAAAAATTCTAAGATGCTTAAACTGTATCACTGGGAAGTTCTATTATATGGCTAGAGTGCACTAGTTTCTTCTTAGTGTAATCAGTTAGAGAAATTGAATTGCCTCTGTGACTGTCTATGTGAAGTCTAAATGATGCTTAAGGCCATTTTTTTCCCCTTCAAATATTGCACCAATTTTCAAATTTTGACATAAAAACGACTTAATTAGAGAAGAAAAAAATATACCATTAAAAGAAATGAAGCAGATGGATGTTGGCTCCATAAATCTGTATAACAATGTCACACAGCTGATGGCTGAATATTTAACATTATCTGTCAAAATGCTCTCTCAAGTTTTGGCATCAAGAATTTTTTAAAAAGGTGTAAAAGCAATTATTTGAGACTCTAAAAGATCATTAGCAACGAGAGAGTGGAGATAAGAAAAGGTTATGAAAGCTTGAATTTGTAAAAGTCTAGTCGTTGACTCTTCATTTCTCTTTCTTCGAAGGAAGGAGCTACAAAAGCAACTGCAGCACCTAAATTCATTTTCTCTGTTCTCTTTCATCTGTTGCCACCAAGCTAGTCAAATTTTTCTGATTCTTCTTTGATTTTCTCTAGCCTAGAGTATCTACAGATAATAAATTAATTTGAAGAAAAGAAGCAAAGCCTCAGATAAATAGCTGGTTCGCCTTTGAAGATTTCCACGTTTGTATTTCTGTTTAATAAATCACTGATCGGTACTAGTGAATAATACCAGAAGCAACTATCTGCAGTGAAAAAATTGTGTCATTCATAAGATGGAAAAAACCAGAGTAGGTCTAGTCAAAGAATGAAAATTTATGCAAATATCAACGGTTTCAGAAGAAAGATCAGTTTCAACTAACCTCAAGCTGACTAACTCCATCACAGAAGTTAATGAACACCAAAGCTGCTTTTTTTTTTTTTTTCCATATTATTTGGACAAGTACAGTACATTTTTAGGTTTGTAATTCAAACATAACTACCATTTGTGAAATGCAAGAAATACAGAATCAGCAAAATGGAATAACTGAAAGTTTACAAGAGTAAAACTTTGGAGCGAAGGTTCTGTTGAACTTACACTACTTTCAGCTTCTCCTATTCACTTTCCTCTGAGGAATGCATTATTGAAGTTACAGGACACTCTAAAAGAAATACAATAACCATCAGTAAGAAAAATGACAGAAATTGTGTTAAAGATGCACGGAAGTACAATTGTTATTACCACTTACATCCTTGCTAAGTTTATAGCTACGACATCATGTGATATGCACTCACAAATAGACCTTATCCAGTAGATTCCAGATCCAGAAATAGTAAGATCGCAAATGCAGAGTATAGGCACTCATAAATGGCTTCATCATAACAATATCGAACTTCAACTTGCTTTATTTGCATTTTTCTAAATAGGCATCACAAGCAGATTCTATATAAATCTCATCTACTCCATAGTTTTGGAGTTCCTTGGCTTATGTTCAAATTAAAATTCATTGAAGAAGAAAAGAAAGTTCACCGTTATTGGTGCTATTCTACATTGTAAAGCTACAAAGAATATTCTAAGGCTATAACAAAATAATCAGATTTTCATCAAATGACAGCTAATTTAAGACCAGAATACTAAATAAGATATCAATATTCTTCAATAATCTTCTGTCCACTTGGATTATTATGCAAAGATGGCAGACAACTAACTACCAAGTGCCATCCTACAACTGAACAAGGCATCTCTTCTATGCCTTTGTTCCAAAAAAGTTTTTTTGTCGGATGCATCATCCTACTGGGATCCATGGATTTTTAAACTCAACTCGAGAGGTATTCCAAAATGAAATTCCACCATGACTTGCACCTTTTTGAAAAAATTTATGACCGACACAACCTTCCTACTTGTAGGAGTCTGATTAAACTCTTTCTAAGTGTTACTTGCAAGAGGAAGAAAACTAACATCATCTTAATCAAACATAACTAATAACATAAAGTTGATAACCGTAACATATATGAAAAGAATATAAGAAATAGTTCTTGATTTAAAGTCTCCAGCTAGACTTTATTCTTCCCAACTCTCCAATCCATTTATAAGAGGTTATTAAAATAGCTGTTTCTATACCATGATAAAAAGATCTCAATAACAGAGAAGAGTCACTTATGGTGAACTTTAGAAGGGCCAAGATTACACTGGCCCTCATGCACACAAGTGGCATTGTCAATTCTGAACTCCACCTTGTACCCTTCATTCTCCATGCTTTCTTCTTTGATCTATTCAACCTGTTCTATTTCATATTGCTCGGCAAAAAGTCTAATCAAGTTCTCTCATTTTCTCCCATACAAAATAATGGCAAGTCTATATTCTCATCACTATCACACAGAAGAGAAAGAAGTACTTGGAATTTTTTGGTCTTCTCTCCATTTCTCTTTCATTCAATTCCATCAGCTTTTCCTTTCAAAGTTGTTAAACAACGGCAGGAAGTAAAGAACTTAAGTTACCTTTCATAGACCCAATTTCATAGAATTTCTCCTTAAACAATAGCATTTATTTATACTCTTCTTCACCTTTAAACTCATCCAAAGATAAAACAACTAAAGCACATTGCATAAGGGAGCTTTCAACATCACCAATCTAGTCTTAAACTCTTTGATAATCTCTAAATTTTTAAGCCTTTGATGTCTCAACTCATCTTCTCTCTCTCAAAAATGTCTCATTTAACACAAAACTATTTACATTTGCAAATGGTGCTTGTAGAGAAAAGCCAAATTGACACATTGATAAGTGATAACCACCCTAAGATGACGTAGAAGAATCACTTTAATTTAGATGGTAATAGTTGGATGTTATGTAGAGCTCTTCTTTATAAGATCTCCACAAATTGTTCATCAAAATCAATCTTATTCTGCACATTCCAACATAAGGATTATGTCCACAAAACACACAAACCACTAAGAAGAGAATTTGAGATGAACAAAGATGATAAAGGGTGTTGGCAAAATGTACACTCCAATTGGGATAATAATCTTGGAAGTGAGAGTCATAATATCTCCAAAGGAAATCACAAAATTCCTCTAAAAGTTCTTCCTTTTACCGGATATAATTCTCTCTTATGACCAATCACCCCACAACTTGAACATTTTGTAGGAAATTAAGGTACATAGTCCTAATGAGGGTCATTTCTTCCATGAGCTACTTGAGTAGGCAAGTTATATAATGTAGGTGCATTATTGTGTCCTTCCATTCTCCTTGGCTATTCGCCCATAAATCAAGAAACACAATAGGAAAACTAAAGGAGTAGTGAAGCACCAATAAATAAATAAAAATGAAACAAATTTAAAACTAAAAATACTTCAATAGAAGAAAATAAACATTCAAAGCAGTTGAACATTCTCGATAGTGGTGCTAAAAACTTGCTGTGGTATATTAGGATATAAGAATTATAGTACAAATATTAAAAATAATCAAGTGATAACTAATCTCATTACACATGATATGAACGCAAGTACACGTTTGTAAATTACACTAGTGGAAGTAGGATCTATCCCATAAGAATGTTATTATTTTAAGTAAATAATGGTTAAATTGAAAGAAATAAAAGTAAATAATTAAAAAAACATAAAAACAATAACTAAAGGAAAAAAAGTTAATTAATGCACTCTAAAGACTAGATGGAAGGAAACTAAGTAAGAATTATAAGGAATTCCTAAGAAGTAACTAGCTAGTGTATCTATTTCTCCTTTATTGTGTAATTTAGCTATGGGGTTATGCAATTAATGAGGCAATTTCCTTTTTCACTCTAACTTATGTTCCTAGAAACTAGAATAGAATGGTATGGTCATACTTCTATTTTACCATCGCATTAAATGGGGCACAATGTCAATTTATATATTCACATACTAGGAGTACTATGGTTTTAATAACAAAAATTTAGAATTAATATTGATCAAATTATCAAACACAAGCACTATTTCACACGACTCATGTGCCCTACATAAATTGCAGAATTCTCAAATGAAAACATGATATTTGATATTAATATGCACAACCTATAATATAAATCACACAATAAAGAGAGATATCAATAACTTATCATCAAATTTTAGGAATTATAAAAATTTAACCACCTATTACTAATGAAAGGATTACCTAATTACAGAAATTGAATAAAAGATTCAGTATTAAGGTGTAAGAGACTTCCCTTAACAAGAAGAAATCAAACCTACAAATTAAAGTCCAAGTCAAATCCCAAGATTCTCAACGGTAGAGGTTTCTTCCTTCCAAAGTTTTGAAAAACTCCTACTTAACCCTAAAATGTAATTTTTGTCCTTAGAAGTAGAAAAGTTGTAGAAACTATCTCCCAATTAAGTGGGTATTTATAAGAGTTCAGATATAAAGACTGCATAACAAATTGCCCAAACTAATATAAAAGTGGCTAGAGAAGTCAAAAGGACAAAAAAAAGTATTAGCTTCACACTTGGCTTTAAGGTAGGTCAAGTTGCTTATGTAACTTAGTCATGCCAGTAGCATGACTAAACCCAAACCACCCCTTCTTGCTAGTTCTTGTGATTTTATGTACTAGTACTTATTTCAGTCAATTTTTTAGGGCTTTTTCCAAGTAGAATTGGCTCTGACTTTTGCATAAAGCTTTCTCCTAGCTTTCCAGTGCTTCAAGAATTATTAAAATTAGATTTTTCCATTTCAAGATATAGCCATTCTCCCAAAATGCATTAGTCATTAGCTGATCTTATTATATCTTTATTTTGACTAAGATTTTGCCTAATTTAGGAAAAACTCAAAACATTAAATTTGTAGCACATTCTTGGGGATTTCCAAAACATCTAAGATCTCCTCATTTGAGAGAGTAAAAAGGGAGGTACACTTTGTTGAAGTTTGTCATTGAAACAACCTATTTGCACGTTTAAGCATATTCCACCTACTATTGCACCTTCAAAGGAATTTTCTCGAATTCCTTTTTTTGACTTTTTTATACTTCTAGAATATTTTTACCTAAAAACACATGAAAAAAAAATTATATTGAATTGAATAATTGATGTAAAATTGCTATTTTAGTGTTCATTTTGAGAGTGCTTTTGTACCCACATCAGCACTCCTGAATTTTCTTTTTAACTCAGGTTGGGCCAATTAAAGTCTTATCATTCTTTCTCTTATTATGGCCAAAACCATAGAATTTCTATTTATTTTGATTTGAGCTCTTAATCCTAGTCACCCTACTTGCCTTAGTTAAGGCTTCTTCGTAAGTCATAAGGTAGTTTTCAAAGTGACTCTTTCTGAAATAGTTTTCACCTCATATATGAAAGTCATTAATAGGATGGAGTCATCGTTATCATAAATTGTGTTGGCTTCCCAGTGGAACTGAGTGACATACTCTTATAAAGTCTCATTCTTATGCTAGTAACAGAATTATCTGACTATTCAACGCTTGCGGCAGTAGTTGGGTGGCAGTGCTATTCAACATATGCAGGTTGGTTTTCACACAAAGGCATGAGGTGATAGTTAGAGATTTAGTTCTAGTTTCTTTCACCAAAGCCATTCGTAGTGGGCCAATTGAGATGAGTAGTAGCACTTTTGTATAGTATTAGTGACCCGATATAATCGGGCTTTTGTACGTTTGGTTGATCCTAGGTCGTCTAGGTTTTCAACCCTTGCCGCTAGTCGACCTTCTTCCCACTAGTCGGGTTTTTGCCCTTCGTGGGTCTTTTGCCCCTTGTGGGCCTTTTGCCCCTTTGAGGGCCTTTGTTTTCGTGAGTTATAGCGCTGTATTCAGTGGTGACAGCACAAAACTCTCTTAGCCCTTGTGGCTATGTAATTTGGTCATTGTGTCACTTATTAATAGATTATCGTTTTCGGTCAAAAAAAACATTCATCATGTGGGCATGCAATTTTTGGATATATTGATTCCTAATGAAATTCCTCTAGAACTAGTGATTGAAATCCTTGAATGAAGTTATCAAATTCTCGGAAATCGTAATACCACTTTCTTTCTGCTTACTTGAAGTTGGTAAGCATGGTCATGTACTTATTTTCATTCAATAATCATAACATGTTCATCTTAGTAACACAATAGTAAACATGATCTTATGGATCCCCAGTTCTATCACAAAGTTCCAAATTCATGAGACTTATGAAACTTCTTAGGAACAACACATAAGTGATTTTTGGAGTGAAAGGGATTGTTGTCAAATTTATGTTGTAGTTCACTATTTCAAGTGCCTTATGCAATGCTTATTGAACTCAATCCTCTAGTCATAACGTTTTCCATTTGCTAGGGTCAAACTTCTTTCAACTAGATATGAGTAAGTCTTTTTGAACCCTTCATGTCCAAATGGTATTGTGAGTCCCAATTTTTGCATTTCTTGTACCATGTGATGTAAACCCTGGTCCATGGTGGTAATCATTTTTAGTTCTTTATTTTTGTGATTGATCAAGGAATAAACAAACTACAAAGAGGTTGAGTTACAAGTTTGGATTTGGGCTCTAGAAAAGTGTTCAAAAATCAATCATAGTGCATGTCCAAGTTTGATTTTATCTTATGGTTTTGATTAATTTTAATTAAGTTTTAAATTACAGTGTAATTACTCAAGGGTCAATGATGAGGCTAGAGTTAAAGGACTTAAAGAGATTCTTAATAGGCTCATTCAAGAAGCTGAAGTTAAAGACAAATCCAAAATTGGTGATTACAAGTCCAAGTTGACTATTATTTTAAATCTAATGAACAATGGGCCTTGTATTTAAGCCCTTAAATTATTAGAAGTCCAAATATTCACAAAACTTAGGTTTAACGGCTGAAATTAGGGTTCTTAAACCCTATGGCCGAAATTTGGGTTCTTAATGCTATTTGAATTGTGTTTGTTTAATTTTATTCTAGTCTAATTGGAGTATCTTATGGTCGAAAATTAGGAGAAATTTTCTTAGAATATTTCTAAGTTATATTGAGGCCAAACTTTTTAATTTAGTATTAGTCTTATAGAACATCTAATCTGACTAATTATACAATATCTTTATCTACAAATTAAGATTTTATCCTTATAAGGATTGGACCAAACCTTTCCATATAAAAAGGATATCAGGGTCAACCACCATAAGTAGAATTTGAACATAAAATTTTTATTTTGTGAGGAATTCACAATTCTAAGTTCTTTTATGAATTTTTTAGTGTATTAAGGTTGTCCTTGTGCTACGCTTCCAACTTATCAAATTAAGATTTGTTCCCTTAACTTGTTGCATTATTTCGACACATTGTTAGGTCGAGGTTGAGGTTTATTCCACCTTGGAACAATAGTTCAACTCTTCGATGAGTTTGTTCTTGGAGCTATCCATATAAGTTGTGAATTTTTAGGATGAGTTCCCTAAGGGTTCAATCAATTTGCTATCAGAGCAATTTGGCTAACCACTTAGAATTGTTCATATCTTTTTTTGTTTTTATTCTTATGTTTTTGTTTTGCTCTTTCAATCTATGATCACTCTTTGTTTTTTCTATTCTTTTTTTTTTTGTAAATTAATCTTCAAATTGTCAATTTTTGTTGAGTTCTTCTTCTTTGTTACAACCCAAATTCTTGTTGTTGTTGCTGCTCAGATTTCTTCATTCTCACGAAATCAATTTTCTACCACTAAAAAATAAAAGAAATCATATTGTTCACTGTTATTGCTTACTCGTATTTTTCACAGTACTATTCTCATTACTATTCATCAATTACTATTCATTGTTTTGTAATTTGCTTTCTTGTATTATGCTAGCTCTTCTTGTAAATATTTCTTGTTAAAGGATTATGAATTCTGGAATTTTTTGAGAAAAATTCTTGAAGAAAATTGTTTGGGCAGCCACCACAGTTGTTTAATTTTCTACCCTAAAATTCTTTTTGCAATGCTTCTTCTAGTCTAATTTGTTTATTGATTCAAATTGTAGCCGCCACCCTACATGTTTTTTCTACCCTAATTTATTGTAACTTGCAATCTTATTCTAATTCTAAATTGTTTCCCAAGTGGATTGCATCTTAGAAAACGATTCCAATTTTAATTAGATTGTGTATCCTTGCTGGAATTTATTTACAAATTGACTTGTTCTTTCCCTTCTAATTTACTAATTCTAAAGAATTTGAATTGATTTACTTGATTCTTAATTGAAGTTGTGTCCTATTTCAACTAGAGGTCCTGCTTCAATATGCAATCCCATTTTAACTAATCCTAATAGGACTTCGAATCCTACTTCTACAAGATTGGTTGTCCTAATCTAACTAATATTGAAATTTTACTTCAACTAGGATTTGTTGTCCTACCTCAACTAAGATTTATTGTCCTAATTCAACTAGGATTGGAATCCTACTTTAAGTAGGATTTGTTATCCTACCTCGACTAGAATTTGGAATCCTATCTCCAACTAGGATTTGGAATCTTAATTTGACTTGGATTTGGAATAATTTCTTTGCTTGAAAGTCTCTCCTTGGCCAAAGTATCTTTACTTTTGCTCTCTAAATTTTTTCTTACCTTTTCCTTGTTTCTTTAGTTGTTCTTTTTTTGGGTCTCAAGTATTGCTTATTGATAACCTTGGTATGCTTTTGAAAGTTCAATTAAGAACCTTAAACTATCAATTGAGAGGAAAAAGGTTTGAGTGATTTCATCAAAAGTATAAAAGCCAAATAAAAAATTGAAACACTCAGGTTGTGTATAGTACAGGTTTTAGGTGGAGGGGAAAAGGGGTATTGTGAGGTTATTTTTCTTATCTTTTTCTATCACTTAAAAATAATCATGGCAGAAAACGAATGAAAACATTAGATCAAAAGGCTTTACGGAAACATCTAGTAAGATTGACCTTTATGATGAAGACAATAAATGAAAAGCTTATAGCCTTTGAATCTGGTAGTTAAATCCAATAGCAAAGAAGGATCAAAAAGAGCTTCACAATTTTAACAAATATACCATAATCCAGTGTTCAAAGAGGAGAAGGCTTATGGAAAAGAAGAGCTGGAGGCATCCCATAGCACCTAAAGAAGAGAGGATGTTCCTAGAATTGAGAAAAATCTCAGGAGAATAAAGTTGAAGATGCCACCCTTCCAAGGTAAGAGTGAGCTTGAAGGTCTATCTTCAATGGGAAAAAAAGTCGAGCTTGTTTTTAATGTCCGCAACTACTTGGATGAGAAAAAGGTCAAACTAGCTGTGGTTGAATTCATAGACTATGCCATTGTGTGGTGGAACCAATTGGTTATTTCTAAAAGAAGAAATCGAGAAAGACCGTCAACACTTGGGAGGAGATGAAAGCAGTTGTGCGCAAATGATTTATGCCACATCATTACTACTGATAGTTGTATAAGCAACTTCAAGAAATCACTCAAGAGTCCAAAACTCTCGATGATTATTATGAAGAAATGGAGGATATAATTAGAGATAATGTGGATGAAGATCTTAAGGTTACTATAGATAAATTCTTAGGAGGATTGAAATGGGAAATTGCCAATATAGTAAAATTGCATCATTACTTGACTATTGAATAAATGGTGCACATGGCCAAGAAAGTTGAAAGGCAATTACAAAGTGTAGGGTCTTCCAAATAGAGTACATCATATTCTTCATCAACTTAGTGAGGTTATTGTCCGAAGAAGGATACAAAGGTTGAAACTAAGAAAGCTGCTACTCCCAACACTCACAGAATGAAAAAAACTAGTGCCACTGCTTAAAAGTCGAAAGTGTCCACTGCCAGTCCTAAACCTTCTTACGAGGTCACTTGTTTTAAATTGTTACGTAAAAGATATATTGCTTTTCAATGCTCTAAAAAACGCATAATGACACTTTCATAATGTAGTACATATGAAAGTGAAAACTATCATGAGTCTGACTATGAGCGAATGTTGACACTAGAAGAAGAAAGTGACAAAGAAGTGCTACTTGCCGAAGACAAAGCATTGGTGACAATGAAAACACTTAGTGTGCAAATAAAGGGAGATAATGATGGGCAAAGAACCAACATTTTGCCATACTCGCTACCACATACAAAATAAAGTGTGCATGGTGATTATTGATAGTGGTAGTTGTATTAACATGGCTAATACTATGTTTGTAGAAAAGTTGAAGTTGTCTATAAGTAAGCATCGACATCCTTGTCATCTACAGTGGTTGAATGAATATGAGGAGGTCCAATTAAAAAAGCAAGTGCTAGTTCACTTCTCGATTGGCATGTACCAAAATGAGGTTCTTTGTGATGTGGTACCAATGCAAACTAGTGACTTACTTTTTAGCCATTCTTGGGAGTACGATCAAAGAATCGTTCATAGTAACAAGAATAAATACTTTTTTTTGTAATGAATGGCAGGAAAATAACTCTTGTACATTTGTCACCTCAACAATATCTAACAAACAAATGAGAATGAAAAATGAGAGTGAGAAATGGCAAAGAGAATTGGAGAGCTCAACAAAAGTCAAAGAGAGTGAAAATAAAAGGAGGTAGTTGAGGTAACAACTGAGGATGAGTGTGAGTAAAACTGAAGGAAAAAATAATAATGGCAATACAAAGTGTGAGAGAAAATCCAAGAGAAAAGCCTTTATTAAAAGAAAGCAAAATAGGCAATGAGTTGATAAGAAAAGGTTTATCCACTAACCTTGTTTTGCCAAATTTGTCTTTTTTGTAGGTTCTTTGGTTGGAATTTCCCATAACCATTCGACTTCCTAAAGTTCCAGAAGTTCCACATCTCGACTTTATGTTTAGAGAAAGACAATTTTATCACACTCTAACACAAAATTAGAGCCTTCAATGTTTTGTAGTAAAAAGCTACAAGAAGAGTGGATCAAAGAGAACTAGATTGACAAGACATTGATTTCCTTGGCCAAACTTTTCCTTTCACTCCCTAAGATGATCAAAAAAATGTTGATTTCATCCCTAGGGTGTTGTTAAAGATTCAAGAACGAATCTTTTTGAGAAAAGGGGGAATGATGCAAACCCTAGTTCATAGCGGTCATCATTTTTTGTTCATTATTTTAGTGATTGATCAAGGGATAATCAAACTACAAAGAAGCCGAGCAACGAGTTTGGGTTTGGGCTCAAAAAAGTGTTCGAAGATCAACCATAGTGCATGTCCAAGTCCGATTTCATCTTATGGGTTTGATTAACTTTAATTAAATCTTTAATTATAGTGTAACTACTCATGAGCCAATGACAAGAGTTAGAACTAAAAGACTAATATTAATGTCCTACAAAAAGGACATTAGGGTCGGCCACCATAAGTAAAATTTGAAAATAAAAATTTTATTTTGTGAGGTATTTACAATTCTAAATTCTTTTGAGATCTTTTGAGTGCATTAAGGTTGTCCTTATGCTACTCTTGTGACATATCGAGTTAAGATTTGTTCTTTTAATGTGTGGCATTGTTTCGATACATATTACTACAAGGTCTCAATTCACATTGTTAGGTTGGGGTTAAGGTTTATTCCACATTGAAACAATAGTTCAATTCTTTGATGGGTTGTTTTTAGAGCCATCCATACAAGTTGTGGGTTTTTAGAACAACTTCCTTAAAGGTTCACATCTCTATAGCTTTTGATTACAGGAGTGCTAGTCATATTCCTCATTCTAGGGACTAAAGCTTCCCCTATTGTCTTTTCAAGCTCTTCTAGTGCCAAGGGCTCTTTGTCCTTTCTTTTGGTGCATCCCGCATTTGGACCATGGTACACAATGATACAGAACTCAATGAAAACAAGAATAGGCAAAAAATCTAAACAACACAAAACTTAGAAATCAAGTCCCCACAGATAGAGCCAATTGACAAACCTTTGTAGCAATTCAATCCAATCTTCGTGCATATACCTGCAATACAAGGTCAAGTGCCCAATAAAACACTCTGATGCTTAAGTTAACAAGATCAAAACTTATCTTTTTGTCCATGCTATCATATTGTTTTTATACTGCTTTTTAGGGTTTGGGTTTTGATAATATTCTGACAAGAATGCCTTTCTCTGTAAGACTCTACATCACGATTAGGCAGTTCTGACGAAGTATGTTTCCTAATTAATAAGGATTATTTTTACACCATATCACCTGATTAAAAATTTTGGGGAATTAATAATTCATGCTTCTTAATCACTTTGGATTTCATCATTGGTATTCTTTATTTTTATTTTTATTTTTGGTTTATCAATATTTTTTTTCTTGGATTTCATTTGAGGAATAAATTTCATTAGATGGGTTGATAGGATTTGAATACCCTGAAATGGAAAGATGATCTTCTAAAGGAGCTTCTAAAATGCCCAATGAGATTGCCAACGTTTGGCATTATTTAATTAGAAGAAAGGGTTTTACAATCTTAGCATTAATAGCATGATAATCTATGACTGTTCATCGAATATGAAACGAGAAATTTTTTTATATATTATTATAATTATTTTATTTATCAATGAAATTTATTTTATTTATCAACGGAATTGAAAAAAGTAGTAATTTTTTTCCCCAAAGACAATTTAGCTACCAAGGCACTTTTTAATGTATTTAGAAACTATCTATTAAGACACCTTATAATGCACTTATAACTCATATATTCTTTAGCAAATGTCAATATCAAATAAATACCTTATCAAATTATTCTTTCCGTTCTTGAAAAAAAAATTGATTTAAATTTTTTTTTTGTTTAAAAAAAATACAATTTTCTTATAAATTACTTTTATTAATAATGACAATATATAATCTAGATGAAAAGGTAAGAATAAAAATATAAAAATTCAAATTTATTTGTGTATTAAATGTGTTAGCACATAAATAGCATAAACCCAAGGTCAAACATATACATGATTAGAATATAAAGACAGAAGTAAAGAATAATGTATCAGGCTTTCGATCCATAACTGTATGCGGAAGTAAGACAGATCCAGGCTATATTCTTCACCTCTATGACTCCCTGTGTGAACTGGCTTTGATGAGTGCCTCTTTCTCTCCTTAACGTTATGAGTAGAAAGTGTTTCTAAAGATTAGGGTTAGAGGAGAGAACCTAACTGATATTTAAAGTTAAACCCTAGCCCCTTCATCACGGGTTAGGCTAACTATAGTCTACACCAGCCAGTCCGACATTAGACTAATGAAAAGGCCTTATATCTGACTTTATTAAACCAGGCCCAAAACAATATTAATTAATATAAGCCCATATATAGAAAAACCTTACATTCTCCCACTTGGGCGAATATTAATTAAAACTGTACTTTAATGTGCACCTGTATACTGGTTTAGAGATTAGTTTTAATAGTCAATCCTATCCCATAGAGCCTTCAACATCGAACTATGGCAGTAACTGTATGTAATCACACAGAGCCATCCATGATCACAAATGTTGTTAACTCTACTGATATGGATTCAATGTGAAAGTGTGGCAAACCTGATAACACCTCATATAGAGTCAAACCTTATGTGTTATCCACTTTGTCAGTTTTTATTCTCTCTCCTTCAGTGTCACAAAACCTTTATGTGCCACTAGAGAATAACTTTATAGTTCCAATGAACTTCCATATGTCTCATCTTTATTGTTAACAAAACTTTATGTATACAAGACATATATCTCAGAAAAATAACTGTATGCCCTTTTAGTCTATGTTCAAAGTTTACACAATTCCTTGAGACTTTCACTTTATATACATGTATTCAGCATATAACCAGAAAATTGATCAAACTTTATTGAATTCAAATGCTAATACACATATCAAAAAATGTCACTGCATGTAACAAAACACAGATGAAAACTTTATGAGCATATACAACACGCAACTCCCACTAAACTATATCATCCCATGATGCAACTAAGCCCATTCTTTCGACATGTCTTTCTAACACACATGGGCAAAGTCCTTTTGTTAATGAGTTTGCAACTATATCATCTATAAGGTATGCTCTACTGTTATGTCACTATTTTGTACTATTTCTTTAATAATCAAGTATTTGATCTCTATATGTTTAGACTCCTTGAGACCCTTATGAGTATTAATGAATAATACTGCTGAATTATTGTCACAATACTACTGTATGGGTTTATCCACAAAATAAATACAACTAACTCTTTTATGAGATTACGGAGCTAAACAACTTGAGTAGCAACTATAAAGCATGCTATTTACTCTGCCCAGATACTGGAAGACGAAATTGTCTTTTGTTTCTCACTTTTCAAGAAACTGTAACACTTGCTATCTTAAAGACATAATTGAATGTCAATTTTCTGTCATTCTTACAGCTAGCAAAGTCTGCATCCATATACCTTACTAGCTCAAGGTCCTAAACATGTCTATTTGTCAGCATGTAGTCTTTTGTCCTCTTTAAGTACCTTAAAATATTATCAACATATGATATGAGAAGAATGAAATTCCTCCCACTGACCTTGTTATATACATACCGACCTATCTTGTTTTTAACAAAACTAGATGATGTTACAATTCTGTGAAATTTTAAGTACTATTGTCTAAAAGCCTGTTTAAATCCATAAATAAACTTTTTAAGTTTACACACAAGCTCTTTAGAATCATCAACTGCAAAAACTTTCGGGTTAAACTATATAGACCTACTCATCAAGGTCTCCATTTAGAAAAGTTGTTTTAGCATCCATTTGGAGTAGCTCCAAATCCAGATGAGCTACTAATGCCATGATCATTCTGAAAGAATCTTTAGAAGAGACCAGAGACAATGTCACTTCATAGTCTATTCATTCCCTATGAGTGAATCCCTTGGCTACCAATTTGGTTTTAAACTTTTCCATCTTTCCTTTAGAGTCCTTTTTGATCTTATATACCTATTTGCAGTTAATGAGCTTGTAATCCTTAGATAACTCAACAAGCTCCAGACATCTTTATTTTTCATATATTGCATCCATCATTCATGGTATCCATCCACAGATTTGGTTGAGGACAAGAAACAGTCTCTGTATAAGTTACTGAATCTATCATGCAACCAATTTCATAATCATGCTTTACAAGATAGATCATGTAGTCCGGTGGTATAGCAGACCGTTTCTCTCTAGCAGACCTCTTGAGTGGAGCTATCAGTCTCATTCAGTTATTGATGAGGTTGAGGAGTATCATTAGGCACAGGCTCAATAACATTATCCTTAACTCCCACTGAATTAGGGCGTGATATGTAAGGCTCCATAATAGTCTGTACAGGTAGAAAATATAACATAATGGTCTCTACCACACTATTATCCTTAATGGTCTGAGAACAAGCATTCTTTTTTGCCACATTTAGGTCCAAAAACTTAGCTGTTTGTGATTCTACAATTCTTGTACCTTTATTTGGACTATAAAATTTGTATCCCTTTGAATGTTCTAGATAGGATACAAAATAACACCTGGTTTTTTTAGATTCCAACTCACTTAATGTTGGATTATACAACCTTACATCGGCAGGATACCCCAAACTCTAAGATGGTTTGAACTAGGTTTATGTCCCGTCCATTACTCAAATGGTGTTAATGGAACGGCTTTGGTAAGAACTCTATTCCAAATGTAGAGAGCCGTTTTCAAGGCTTTTCCCCATAAAAAATCAAGCAAATTACTCATACTTACCATACTTCTTATCATGTCCATAAGGGTGCGATTTTGCCTTTTGGCCACACCCTTTTGTTCAGGACTGCCAACCATGGTGAATTAAACTATAATCCTAGAATCCTCTAGGTATTTGGCAAATAGCCTTTTAAGCTGTCCAGCATCGCCATACCTACCATAATATTCACCACCCCTATTAGACCTGACGACTTTAATAACTTTTCCCAACTGTTTCTCGACTTCAGTCCGAAATATCTTAAATTTCTCAAGAGACTCAGACTTATCCTTAATCAAGTACAAATATCCATATCGGGAGTAATCATCAGTAAAAGTGACGAAATAAAATTTCTTCACAAAGTCACTTTATATGGACCATTGATGTCAGTATGCTTGATCTCCTAGAGATCAGAACTCCTGACTGCTGTCTTATTCTTAATTTTAGTTATCTTACCCCCTACAGTAGTCTACACAATCCTCTAAGTTACCTTTAAGGGTATGTAGGATGTCGGCCTTTATCAACCTTTCTACTCTTTCCTTAGAGATGTGGCTTAATCTCTTATGACACAATGTATAAGACTGTTCCTCAAGTAGAGGTTGTTTGGAAACAACTTTTTCAGCTGTACAAGCGACGTATTTATTATTAGGAGACAAACACAATCTATACAATCTATAAGACATAATGTAACTACTAACTTTATTTGAATTAAAGAGCAAAGAAATCATATTGCTCTTTATTCCAAAAGAATAGCCACATTAGTCTATACTTGAAAAAGAAATTAAATTCTTTCTAAAGGAATGTGCATAGAAAGTGTTTCTTAATATTAGATTATAGCCAAATTCTAATATTAAGATGACATCTCCCATGAATTCTAGGTCAACTTTTGGTTGTTTCCTACTATCAGACTTGATTCATCCTGATTTGGCTTCTTTTGATTTCTAAATCCCTGTATGGTGAACGCAACATAATTTGTTACACTGTTATCTAGCCACCATGAACTGGATGGGACTTTAGATAGGCTAGATTCACAAACCAAAGCCAAAGAATCATTACCTGTAACCTCATACTTGGCTAACCAAACATTTTATTTGTCACAGTTTTTCTTTATGTGACAATTCTTTTGTAGAAGAAGCAACAATCATGTTTCTTACCCCTGAGTGCTGTCAATGGTCTTATGAGTATCTTGATGGGTAAAAGTTTTGAATTTCTTACCCCTCTTACCACTAGCACTAGAAACATACATGACCTGATGTCCCTTTTCATCTCTCAATTTCGTTTCCTCTGTCACTACCCTGGCTATTAGATTACTAATGAACTAGGTCTTATTCAAGAATTGTAATTTGTCTTTATAATTCTGAATTTAGGTGAAAAGGGTATTGAAAGCCTGATGGACAATCACTTCAGTATAAATAATGATCTTAAGTGCCTTAAGTTTACACTGTAATTCTACCATATTTAAGACATAATTCCTAATTTTACTAGTACCATCATACCTAATATTGAAAAGTGTTTGGAAAAAGACCCCTTATATCAATATTAGATGACACCCAACACATGTCTAGCAGGTGTTCTATCATTCACTTAGTAGTAAAATTAGCTGTTAAGGTACCCTTAAGATGATCCCGAATAGATCTCTGTATGGACAGTCAACAAATTCGATTGCTCTTTCCTCAAGCTGTAAAGTTCTCATTTTAGCATTGATACTTTATGAAGTGAGATCTACAAGGTTGTCCTTATAAAAAGCATCAGACATGTCCGCCAGAACCATTCTAAACATTATATCATCTTTCTATTTCTTAAAAAGAAATAAGTGAGAATCTTAATAGTGAGTGAGTTGTCATTGACAGAAAAGGTGACTTATAATAAAAATATGTAAGAATAGTGCAACTTAATATAAACCGCATAAGTGCACTTTACAGAAAGTCACACGTATCATCATACAATCACCTTTGGGTAGAATGCATGACATACAATTGTCAACTTTCTACATGAACAATAGCCATGAAAACTTATTCCAATTCTCGTGAATTCACCACCTTTGGGTGTATGAACCACTAAAATTAGTCATTTCTCAAGCACACGTTGTACATGTATCCCTCCACTAACTAATACCCAATCACCTCCTTTGGAAATATGACCAGATATTAGAAAGGGAGACATCCCTCACAGCATAAGACCAATGTTTCATAAAACCAAATGAGTGTGCCACTTTGGTGGTCACTGCCCAATTGAATTTATGAAACTGTCTCATACCAAGGATATTAAACTTTATTTTTGACATAAAACTTTATATACAATTTTAAACTATATAAATGACAAGGGCAATATGTCATTTAATTGGATTTAATCATGTTCTACAAAACATAAAACGAATATTTGCATATGAATACCATTGACATACTTAAAAATTCAAAATACAAATGAAAATTTTAAATTTTATACTAAAAGTATAAAATCACATTCAATCTTGATTTTCACAAGTATAATGATGTTAAAAAATATGCAAACCATATGTCAAAATGTAGATCATAAACAATTGAATTCAATAATATTAAAATCGTTCAAAACGAACTCCAGATGAGCTTGAATAAAACTAGTAAAGGATTTTGGAAAAAAGTTGCTTTACGCGAGACCCGTGGTTGACGCAGGCACTATGCGCGCAACTTGATGCTCATGCAAATGCACGCTCGCTGCAGATGTTGATGCTAACGTCATCGATGATGTCAGACTTCTTGATGCAGCTCCTAAGGGCATGAACGGTAGCTCCTAACCTCAACTAGCCATATCAGCTCGCAGCCAAGCCAGTACTATTTACACAGCCATCATAAAAAATTACTCATGCTAGTTGGCCTGGCCTGGACTATTCACACAGCCATTATCAGCTTTTTTTACATTAATAATACAACTTCAATAATTTTTTGGGCCATTATTAAAACCATTTTTTGGCAAATAAATTTAGAATACATTAAAAACTTAAATTTACATTACATGAATTTAAATTAAATATAAAATATGTAAAATAATCAATAGAAAATAAATTTACATTACATGAAATTTAAAATTTAATAATACACTTAAAAATGAAAATAAATACTCTAATTAATTATGAAATACTTAAAACAATTAATGGAAAATAAATTTACGTTACACTAAAATTAAAATTTAATAATATACTCGAAACATTCAAATAAATACGATACATTAAATATAAAATTTTTAATAGCATGAATAATTTTTTTATGATGGCTGTGTTAATAATACAACTTAAAATTTTAATTATCATACATTATATAATTAAAAAAACTTAATAGAAATTTTTCATTACATTAAAATTAAAAATTAATAATACACTTAAAACATGAAACTAAATACTCTAAATTAAATATAAAATACGTAAAACAATTAATGAAAAATCAATTTACATTACATTAAAACTAAAAATTAATAATATACTTAAAACATAAAAATAAATACTCTAAATTAAATATGAAATACTTAAAACAATTAATGAAAAATAAATTTACATTACATTAAAACTAAAAATTAATAGTACATTTAACACAAAAAAATAAATACTCTAAATTTAATATGAAATACCTAAAACAATGAATGGAAAATAAAAATATCATATTTTACTCTAAAAATAAGCAAAGTGCATGTCATTTTGTAGAGAAAAATATTTTCTATTTTTTGGTAAATTTTGTTGGTTTTTTTTTAAAAAAATAGCATTTTGACCGTTGCAAACCAATAGGTGGTTTGCAACGGTCTGGCCACATGGCGCGCAACCAATCGTCTGACACGCTAACCCATGCAGTCAGCGTGTGTCAGCGCTAACACATGGGTCAAAACGACGTTGTTTTGCATCATTTTGATGCAAAACGGAGTCGTTTTTGTCTTAAAAAAAAAAAGAAGAGGGCTTGGCTCGCCAGCCATTTGAGCACTGTAGCAGTGCCCAGTCAGCGTTTTTGCTGACTGGCTTCCTCCCAGCCAAGCCGTGGCCAGCCCCAAAATGGGCTGCTGTTGATGCTCTAATGCGCGCGTCTGCAATGTTTTTTTTTTTCTCTGTTTTTTTCTTTGTCCTCATGCCTCGCCGCTAATTTTTTTTTTAATAAATTTTCTTGAGAAAACCCACAACTATGGATTTGAAAATAGAAGGCACACAAATTTAAATACCAAAGGAATTTTGCAGCCATCTAAAGCACAAAATTTCAAACCATGAGGTCAAATAAAAGTATAAAAGATATTCTAATCATGATCTATGTTTATGCTCTGATACCACATGTTGGCAAATAAATAGTATAAACCCAAGATCAAACATATACATGATTAGAATATAAAGATAGAAGTAAAGAATCATGTACTACACTTTCGATCCATAACTGTATGCGGAAGTAAGACAGATCTTGGCTAAATTCTTCACCTCTATGACCCCCTGTATTAACTGGCTTTAATGAGTGCCTCTTTCTCTCCTTAACTGTATGAGTAGAAAGTGTTTCTAAAGATTAGGGTTAGAGGAAGGAACTTAGTTGATATTTAAAGTTAAACCCTATCCCTCTCATCACGGGCTAGGCTAACTGTAGCTCACACCAGCCAGTCCCACATTAGACTAATTAAAAGTCATTATATCTGACTTTATTAAACCATCCCCAAAACAACATTAATTAATATAAGCCCATATATAGAAAAACCTTACAAAATGTACTATGAAAATGCACTTTTTAGTGTATTTATAGGCCTTATTTATAATAAAAATTTTGCCTAAAGGCTGTTTCTCTTAAAAAAAACACTGTTCCTATGGGCGATTGTGGTGCAACCAGTGTGTGAATTTTTTCCTTTTTTTCTTTTTTGGTTTTTTTTTTGGATCATGTCCCTACGTATTAGGAGTGCATTATCTAATTATTAGGGTTTTGTCCTCCATTTTGGAGGTGTTTTGACACTAGTTTAGGAGATAGGACGATGAAGGTACAAGGTAGCATCCAGATAAACATGGGTAGGAGTTAGGAACTAAGATATGCGTTCAATTTCTTCTGCAACTTGCAGTTTCGAAATGTTCAAGAAGAAGTCGACAAGTTAGGTTTTTGGTTTTTGGTTCTTCTTTTAACTTAAATAACTATGCGGCATGGGACAATCCATACTGTCACACTTAGTTTCCATGTGAGAGGTAAGTCCCCGATTGCCAGTGGGTAATGAATGTTATGTAAATTTCCTTACATGAATGAAATATTATCGTTTGTTAAAAAAAAAAAAAAAGGCCTTATTTCTAATAGTGGTATTTCATACGCCAAACACTTACAAGGATTTTTGTGGCTAGTCTAGCGAAAAATGATTTAAGCTTCACTCATAGCTGAAGCATTTTACAAAATTGCATGTAGAACATGCATGAATGGTGATGTCATGTTGGAAAGCAGTACCATTTATCAGAAGACAACTCATGTTTTTGAACAAAGAACATGGGAATATTCACAGCACCAATTGCACCGTTCATAGAGGAATTCAAAGTCATGAATATCAGAGGAAAACTTTATACTAAGTTGTCATAAAAATCAAAGTCAAAGGTAAATGAGATATAGGTTTATCGGAATCCATCATAGAATTATTATAAAATGTAATTTACCCAATTTATTATGAACCTTGAAAGGACTCCTACAAAAAAGAACTTTGACTAAAAGACTGGAAAAGTTCATTATATTGTATATGTTCTCTATATGAAAATGTTATGGCTATCTTTGGATTGTAATGCATTTGAAATTTTTTGACTAAAATATATCAAAATTTTTTATTAAAAAATATATTTGAGGAAGAATAAAAAAGTGCGTTAGAAATTTTTTTCTAAAAAACATAATTAAAAGATTTTGATAAGAATTTAAATTTTGAAATAAAATAAAATTTGTTCAAATGTTTTATTTTTTTAATAAGGCTACGTTTGGATTATATACCAAATATAAAAAGTGATTTTTTCTTACAAAATAAATAAAACATCTAAATAGATTTTTATTTCAAAATTTTCCTTTTAAATTTTTTTTACATAATTTTAAAATTTTTTCTCTCCAATATAAATTTTACTCTCCCTCTAAAAACTTTTTTTTACAAAAAAATTTTACCAAAATTTTTACATTTCAATATATTTTTTTTAAAAAAATAAATCGCAATTCAAACATAAAAATTAAAACAATTACAATGCAGCCTTGTCTTTTCCATGTGAGATACAACATAGACCGCGCCACAATCCAAGGTAGCGGTTGAAGTCGCCGCCACAAGACAAATCAGACACTGAGGCTGTTGGTCTTCAATTCTCGGCCTTCAAAGCACTTCGCTCGTTACTCACACCCTTAAAAAAAAATTCTGTTTATTTATGTCTCATGATACTCTACCTACAGTATCACGGCTCCCTACATTACAAAGTCGTTAAAAAGAAAAAATTCATTTGCCTTGAAAAAAATATTTACTTTTAATTTGATATGATTTTTTTTTAAATTATAAGATTCAATTCTTAATATCTTATAAAATATATACTTTACATTTTGATTTTTTTAATTTAATTATACATTGTCATTATTAATAAAATTATTACAAGATTTTCATACAAAAAAGTGACATCTTTTTTTATGACAAAAAAAAAATTCCAAAACTAGAATTTTCTTTTGAAATCATGTAGTATATAGTTATTTTTACAATTTTATTTTTGAGATGTTTTAAAATTTTAATGGCATATTTTTAAAATTAGAGGGTAAGAACTGCACATTTCTAGTTTTTACATATAGTTCTTGCCTTAGTATGTGATTATTTTCATTGCATTCAAAATTAAAAAATAAAATGAAAATGTAATAAACAATTTATCCTAATATTATTAATTACTGAGTTGTTGAATTATCAAGATGTGTCTAAAACTATAGGCGAAAGAACAAAATTTCTGCACTATTATTGTTATAATTATTATTATTTTGTTGTGGAAGGATTTAAACTTTTATACCGTCGCATAAAAATTTTAAAACGTTTTCATATAACCTTTTGTAGTTTGACTGGATGTGTCGTCATTTGTACCCATTCTTTTTTCACGTGCTGCTATTTTCAATGAAATCCTTTTGCCCCCCATTTCGGCAACGCCAAATTAGAATTTTCTGGAGTCAAGTATTCACATCATGCATGTGACCAAAGTTAAGATGAATAATGTTGATTATTCTTAAATTTGATTTGGTATTTCACATTCAAAAATTTTAATTAAATTCTTAAATTTCAAAATTTAATTTCAATTTATCTGACCTAATTCTTGCTGAAACAAGGACTCAAAAATTTCACTAAAGAATTTTTTTTTGACACCCAAATTGGATATAATCATGTCTGAAAAATAACTACAATTCTATGTAATTTTATAAATAATTTTGACATATTAATCTGGACTAATTTTTATTAGATGATGAACAAATATCGAATTACCAAACTTGAAGATTAATCAAAAGTTTTTAAAAATAGAATATTAAATTAGGTTGTACAACACCAGGATTGGTGTAGCTTAAAGCTAAAAAGAATGTAACAACCTCTCTCTTTTCTTTTCTTTTCTTTTTTTTTTTACAACCACTCTCCTTTTTTTTTTTGACAATTATTCTATACTATTACAACTTTTCCCACTCCCCACCAAGAGACAACCTCTCTCTCTTTTTTTGACAACTTCTTTTTTTTTTTTTTGACAAATTTTTTTTTTGAACAATTATCGTATACTATTACAACTCTCTCTCTCTCTTTTTGACAACTTCTTTTTTCTTTTTTTGTGACAAAATTTTTTTTTGAACAATTATCGTATACTATTACAACTTTTCTTACTCTCCAACAAGAGAGAGGGAGGACGAGGGGAGGTCCTACACTCTTGACCCCAACAAATATTGAGTGGTGGCTTGAGAGGGGGGCACGGGGCTAAAAAATGCCTATATATATGGCTTGTATCCTCAACAACCAAAATTCAATCGCGTCCGGATGATAGATTGAATAGGACTTTCCTTTTTCTCTAAGTTTCTATCGTCCCTCCCCCTAAGAGAAAAAACACTTCTCGTGGAAGAATGAATGAACATTCGAATACGGCCAATGGCTCAGGTAGACGCGGTCGAGGTGAAATTGAGAAACATAGAAGATTGCTAATGAAGAGTCTCCATAAGAGACTTGCCTCTGTTCTCCCTCCTCAGAATTCTAAGGTCTAAGACTTTTGGTTGTTTTCTTGTTACATGGTGCTTCCATTCATTTTCTTGTGCTTATAATATTGATTAATTTTGTTTTAATTATTATTACCACATTCCTACTCCTTTCTATATGTACACTCCAAATTTTCAAAATTCATCTTCAAAGCAAGGAAAAATCTAAATGATCCATTTTGAGTAACTAGCCGAACTTGGTTGCTTTTTTTTTTTTTTTTTTTTTTGATCCAATGAAATTTACTTATCATTCGCTGCATATTAGTTTTATTGTCATATCTTAAAGTTTCACGGTCATTGCTAAGATGCTGTTTTTGTGCACTTTTCTCGGCTATTATACGTAGAGAATAATTATATTTATAGTGACAATTTTTAATGATAGTCATATATGTAAGATTCATGTGGGAAAAAATTAATAGATAATCAGAGCTATACCTATTAATGACTCATGTTGATACTAGAAATTTTATACTGTGAAGGAAAACCTGGACTTCATTTAACTATGGCAATGAGTAAATGCTAACTAGAAACTTTTCAACGAAGTCCACTCATTTTGAGGGGCGTAACAAATGTGTACTAGGTTTTCTAATATGCCACAAATGCAGGAGAATTTGCCATTACCTGTCTTGTTGGATCGAACTCTAAATTACGTGAACTGCCTAAAAGGAAGGACAGATGAGCTGAAAGCCAAGAAGGAACGATTAGAAGGTGTCAGCAATATTGCTGCTGCTGATCAAATTGAACCAAACGTTGTAGTGCATGACATGGGTTTAACCTTTGATGTCAACTTAGCGACAGGCTTGATCAAGACCTGCATGTTGAGTGAAGTCCTAAGAATTCTTGAAGAAGAAGGTGCGCAAGTTGTAAGTGCAAACTATGCAACTTCCAGGACGGGCATGATATATACAATTCATTGTCAGGTTGATCTCGTCACTCTTGTGTTTTCATATCATAAGTTCCCAGATCTAACCAATTATAATTATTATTGCTTCTTTTAATAGGTAGTCTAACTGTATAAGTGCCGGATCTAACCAATTATAACTATATTTCTTTTACAGGTAATCTAACTATATTATTAGTTAGGTGGCATATGCCCAACTTGATGTTTTATGCATGGCTACAAATGCACCAATAAAATTATGCACATTAAGTCAAAAAAACAAATCACATTTTTTTCTCCTAAGATCGAAACTACATGTTTATTTTAGTATCTGGAGATGGACACTTTAACCTTAGATATGGCTTTGGTCCTACTAACAGAAAATAATTAGATGATTTAAGAGCGATGCTAGCATTGCCATTAGTGTAGTTTCTTGTTGAGAACAAAATCTTAAATCATAATAAAAATGGTACTTTTGTTTTCCAAAGTTAGGAGTTCGTCACTTTTGATTTTTGAAAACCGATCTTTTTAATCTTGAACGTTTGAAAAATGACTCACTCAGTAAAAATGATACTTACATACATAAAGTTACGATAATTAAATTTCTTATTCACTTGATCAGGTGCTATGTTCTGCAGTGATTTTTTTGCCGATGTTTTCCAAATTTAAACCCGACTGAATTTCTTGTCAATTTCTAACTTTGTCTGTCCCATGGCTGATCCGTCTTGCTTAAACCTTGAGTGTTTGTTTGAAAATTAAGAACTAGGATTTACATAATCCATAGGTGTCTCAAACCTAGAACATGAAATAGATTTCTAGTTTCTTTCCAAAATTCATAGTTGAAACTTATTCATAAACCGCCCCACTGAATTTAGATTACCACTAAGCAACCCTAATGGCTCATATATTAATAAGTTCTTTACGTAAATTAATTCATATCATAAATGAATACCATAATTATCTCATAATTGCAATGCCATTTTAACTTAAGAAATCATTATTATTGTGTGTGACCTTATAGATTTCTACTTACATTAACAATAAATATAAATTATAATTTCAAAATTAATTAGTTTTAGGACATAAAACTAACATGAATAACTAAAAAAGTTAAGGAATGAGAAATTATCAAGCTCATCTAAAATGAGATCCATAAATATTCTATTTCATTTTGTTCTCATTATTTATTTATTTCTTCTTGAATGCAAGGTAGAATTCTTGTCATCTTTAGATAGTTTTTATAGTATTTGGAATCTTTTTATGCAAGTTCAACTATTCCTCTGCACTCTATTCCTTTTACTATTCAATAGTTAAATAGAATATGAGAGTGCTAGGATATAGGGGTGGCAAAATTAGATCAAACTCAATAAATCAACTTAGCCCACGCACTATTTTAACCTGATAGGTTGAGTCAATTGGGTCATGGGTCACTATTGATGGAATCATATAATGACCCATAATATTTGGGTTGTGTTGGGTAAGGATGAGCCAATGTGTTAAATGTCTTTTTTTAAAAAAAGAATTGTTTCTAAAATATTATAGAAGTTACCTAATAAATAAACATTGCATAATTTTCTCTAAATTTCTAAAAAGGGCAAAGTAATTTTTCCTTTTAGACACAACTTTACTTTTCTAGATGATTTTTTTAAAACGTACACTTAATTAAATATATAACTTTAAAAGCCTAAATATGAAATTAAATGATAATAGTTTCTTAATATCAATACCAAAAAAATTGAAAATATAAAAATTTTTAAATAAATATGACACAATTTAAAGTTTTTATTCAAAAATTTTAATTTAAAATTTTTTTCCTTTTTTCTTTCTTTTTTGGTGAACCTGATCAAATGTTATGTAATGAAAAGAATATCAAAATAGTTACATAATTACAAGTTACTAAAAATAATTGACTATTTTGATATTTTATTTTTAACTTTTTGCGAAATTTAATGTTAAATAATATTGAAATTCTCAAAAAAAATCTTTATATAAATTTTCTATCTTTTGTTTTTTTGAATATTCTAACTTTCAATTTTCCACTTTCAAAATTTTTTGAATTCTGATGGACAATACATCTTTATTTTCATTTGGAAGATTTTTTGAATTATATATTTGGTTATATTTTTATTCTTTTTTTAATTATACATAATTATTATGAAGATTTTTTTTAATTATATATTTGGTTATATTTTTATTCTTTTTTTAATTATACATAATTATTCTTAGTAAATATATTTTAAAATTTTAGTTGAAGAGTGAACTCCTTTTTAGGAGAAGAAAATTTTTTAAAAGTAAACATTTTTTTTTTTGAACAAAGCGAGTATCAAATATCGAGAAATGTTGAACAAAATATGAGCAGCATAAATACATTTTCTTGTCAAAATTCTATCATAATATAAAGACGTCGAAAGATCTTGCATGGCTCATGTGGCCCATTTGTCATAATAAATGTTAGGGTCTGTTTGGACTCATAATTTTTATTTGCAAATAAGTAAATTCTCAAACAAAACAAACTATCAAAACACATTTTTATTTTAAAATTTAAAATTCAAACTTTCCCACTCAAATTTCTCTCACATAATTTTAAAAAAGTTTCCCTCTTATTTTTCCCTCCAAAATACTTTTTCTATCAAAAAATAACTACCAAAATTTTTACACATTCCAATACAACTTTTTCCAAGTACATCACACTCCAAACAAACCCTTAGTTGTTCGCTGATCACAATGTTAGGGTGTAGCACAATTATCCATAATGAAACTGCAAAGGACCAAACGGATCCAATATTCTAATTTAATGGACGCTCCCCGTAGGTTTTTAGTGTTGATTGTGTTGCATTCTTCATTTTTTTTCACCTTTTCGTCAATTGATTCAATTTATTAATTTTCAGGCATTCTCTTCAAGAATTGGCATTGATACTTCAAGAGTGCTGGAACGATTGAAAAATTTATTAGGTCAATAATACAAGCCTACAGCAATTCGACTTGAACTAGTAAGAAAAATATATGTTTGGGGCAAGTTTAGAACATTTTGTTTCAACTTGACCAGAGTTTTTGTTTGATTTATTTTCTTCGAAATAAGGATAAAAAAAATGTGCGTATTTGACATTCTTGGTACTGTCCAGTGTACATTTAGAAAAGTATGTTTTTACTAATATCTATAATTATTTATAGATATAAACTTACCAAAATTACTATGAAATGAATACATATTCGTTTTGTTAATTTCACTTATTTAATTTTGTTCGTGTAACATTGTAATCACAATACCTCTTTCTTAAATAATTTCCAAATCACCAAAGATAATAAATGCCTTGGATTGCAATGTTTACTAGCAGTGATAAAGTTTTAAAGATGAAAGGAAGTAATGTTGACTACAGGGAAAAAATGTAGTAAGTAAGGTTGACTACAAGGAAAAAATGTAGTAATCTAATTGGTAGATGTGCCATTTTTGAATTGCTAATTAATTTATACCTTAAATTATTACCGTGTATAAGGTAATTGTCGAATTTGTTACATATATTCCAGTCATACTTTTATTGGCATCAAATTCACTAGCAAAGCCTAGCTTAAACCAACACAAGTGAAAGTTAACAAATTAGAATTGTGTAATGTATCAAATCGCAGAAGTAATAAAGCACAATCACTACAAGAAAAACTGAAATTTCCGACGGAATATTCCGACGGCATTAATCCGTCGAACATTTCCGACAGAAAACCGTCGGAAAAAGCGGACAGCAAGGCGGCGGCAACATTTCCGACGGATATCCGTCGGGAAAAAATAATTCCGACGGACAGCCGCCAGAAATCCGTAGGAAATATTGGCACCAACCGGCGCCAATATATTCCGACGGATAATCCGTCGGAATAGTTTTGATTAAAAATTATTTTTAAATATTTCCGACGGACTATCCGTCGGAATATTTAACAAAATAGTATAAAAAAAGAAAATTATATTTCCGACTAATATCCGTCGGTAATCTTTTGTAAAAAATAAAAAAATTAAAACTTTTCCAACGGGAATTCCGTCGGAATTTGAGAAAAAATATTTTTAAAAATGCAATTCCGACGTACCGACATTTTCCGACGGATGTCCGTCGGAAAATATCAAATTCCGACGGTGCCGACATTTTCCGACGGAAATCCGTCGGAATTTTGGCAATATGAACCTGCGAGCATTCTCTTCTTCTTTGTTGTATTTTTTCTACCACTCTTTGCAACTCTTCTTTGTGAGCTTCGCCATTGATCAGCACAACATTTGAAAGGCCGAGTTTTTCATCGATCAGCTTTGCTCTCCCATCTATGGAGCTTAACATCTAAATCTAACAAATCACTGTAAGTGGTTATCTCCTTCTCCATTATTTTCTTCTTCTTTTCCATTCAACCAAAATAACTCGTTTATTTTTCATTTTCATCCAAGGTTTTATTCTTCTAGATAAATAACTGTACGTAAAGAACACAAATCTGACATTTTAACAAGATACGTAGTTTATTTTTTATTACTATAATATTTAATTTTATATGTGTAGATGGATTGTATTTGGTACCGTAGTTGTTTATATATCGTAGTAATGTTATATTAATTTTATGTATTGACATAAATTATTAATTATATTAATGTTATATTTTTATTACTGTGATATTTATTTTTATATATGTGTAGATGGATTTCATTGAACACCGTAGTTGTTTATATATCGTGGTAATGTTATATTTATTTTATATCTTGACATAAATTATGCATTATATGTATGTTATATTTTTATTACTGTGATATTTATTTTTATATATGTTTATATGGATTTCATTCGACACCGTAGTTGTTTATATATCGTGGTCATTCTATATTATTTTCATGTCGTGACATAAAATATGCATTATATTAATGTTATATTTTTATTACTGAGATATTTATTTTGTTAGATGTGTAGATGGATTTCATTCGACGCCGTAGTTGTTTATATATCGTGGTCATGCTATATTAATTTTATGTCGTGACATAAATTATGCTTTATATTAATGTTATATTTTTATGCCTGTGATATTTAATTTTATATATGTGTAGATGGATTTCATTCGACACCGTAGTTGGATGTATAACAGAATTGGACCTAACAGAAGAGGTTTAACCGATGAATTTATTAATGGGGTAAATGAATTCGTTCAACATGCTTGTACTCTACTTAAATATCAGAATGAAGGAGTCATTCGGTGTCCCTGCAGAAAGTGTAAGTCTGGTAAAATGTTTGGTCCAGAAGATGTGGTGCTTCATTTATATAAGAATGGTTTTAAACCAAAATATTGGTGGTGGATTGACCATGGTGAGGTAGAGCCTCCGAATTTTGACTCTATATATGCTACATATCTGCATGAGCAGAGGAATATCGCAAAAACAGATAATGCAGAAAGTAGTCGATATCATGATATGATAAGAGATGCAGCAAATTCTCATTTTATGGGTAGTGGTGAACGTGAATTTGTGCAAAATACTGAACAGCCTCCTAATGAAGAAGCTAAAAAATTTTATGATTTGTTAGAGGCTGCTAGTCGTCCGTTGTGGGAAGGTTCGACTCATTCTGAATTATCCACAGCTGTTAGACTAATGAGCATCAAGTCAGATTGGAACGTACCACACGACTGCATGAATGCCATGATTGAATTGATGAGAGAAGTTAACCCCCAACAAGAAATAGACATTCCAAAAAGTTGGTGTCTAAATTAGGAATATCTGCCCAGAAGATTGATTGTTGTCCAACTGGTTGTATGTTGTACTACAACGAGAACGATCATTTAGAGGAGTGTAAATTTTGTGAACACCCTCGTTATAAAAGTGAATCGACTAGCAAAGGAAAGCGAGTCCCACTTAAGTCGATGCATTACCTTCCTCTAATACCCCGGCTTAAGAGATTGTATGCCTCCATGAGTTCTGCACCGCATATGAGGTGGCATTATGTGAATAGAAGGCCAGATGGTGTATTGTGTCATCCATCCAATGGGTTAGCATGGCGAAATTTTGATGAAAAATATCCAGATTTTGTTGCGGAACCGCGGAATATCAGGTTAGGTTTGTGTGCGGATGGTTTTACACCCTTTAGTATGTCATCTACTCCTTATTCATGTTGGCCAATTTTTGTGACTCCGTATAATCTTCCACCTAAGATGTGCATGACAACTTCATATCTAGTTTTGAGTTGCGTCATTCCAGACCCGCATAATCCAAAGAATTCAATTGATGTCTACTTGCAACCCTTAATGGATGAATTGAAATTGTTGTGGCATGTTGGAGTCTTGACATATGATATTTTCACCAAAGAAAATTTCAATATGCGTGCTGCACTTATGTGGACAATTAATGATTTTCCTGTGTATAGAATGTTATCTGGGTGGAGTACAGCTGGGAGATTGGCTTGTCCGATTTGTATGGAGGATACGAAAGCATTCTATTTAAAAGAAGGTAGGAAAAATTCGTGGTTTGATTGTCATCGGCGATGGTTAGGACTTGATCACACATTTAGGACGAATGTGTCCGGATTCATTAAAAATCGTGTTGAAGTTGATGATCCACCGCGAAGGTTGTCTGGGGAAGAGATTTGGGATCGAATTTCATCTATTCCTAAGGTACATGAGGCAGGAAGTTTTAGACTTCACGGATATGGCATTCAGCATAACTGGACAAAACAAAGCATATTTTGGGAATTGCCCTACTGGAAAGATAACTTGCTTTGCCACAATTTAGATGTCATGCATATTGAGAAAAATTTCTTTGATAATCTGTTCAACACTGTTATGGATGTAAAGGACAAGACCAAAGATAATGTGAAGGCAAGATTGGATCTGATGAAGCATTGTAGGCGGAGTGAATTGCACCTACAAAAACAGGCCAACGGTAAGTATTCCAAACCCAAGGCAAAATACACATTCACATTGGATGAAAGACACAATATTTGTGAATGGATAAAGGATTTGAAGATGCCAGATGGGTATGCATCAAATTTGCGTAGGTGTGTCCAACTGAAAGAAGGAAAATTAAAGGGGTTAAAATCCCACGATTGTCATGTCTTATGGAGAATTTGCTTCCCGTTGCATTCAATTCACTTCCTGAAAATATTTGGAAAGTAATATCAGAGATCAGTCAATTCTTCAAGCATTTGTGTTCGAGCACTTTGAGAGATACAGATTTAGACAGAATGCAAGATAATATTCCTGTTATACTGTGCAAGTTGGAGAAAATCTTTCCACCTGGCTTTTTTGATGTAATGGAGCATCTTCCTATTCACTTAGTAGAAGAAACCAAACTTGGAGGGCTGGTTCAATATAGGTGGATGTATCCTTTTGAAAGGTAATTAAACTTATTTTTTCCTAATTACGTATATATAATTTTTTTTAGTTCCCTAACATGTTGTTTAACGAATTTCAATTGTAGGAACATTGGGAAGTGTAAACGGTCAGTGAAACAAAAGGCTAGAGTCGAGGGTTCGATTTGCGAAGCATACCTTGCCAGGGAAACTTCACATTTTTGTTCATTCTATTTTGAGAAGCATATCCCGAGTTTAAGAAACAGAGTGAATCGGCATGATGATGGAGGTCCTAGTACGAACCCTCCATCTTTGTCAATATTTGATCTTACGGGCAGAGCATCAGGAAAACCAACTATTCGGTGGTTAGACGATAATGAGCTCTACGCTGCAAAACAGTGCGTTCTGCTTAATTGTGAGGAGATCCAACCAACTCTGAGGTACAGTATGTTGATTATGTTTCTTTTACCATTTTTCTTATGTAATCTAATCGCGACATTAATGATTGAAATATATTTCAGAGATTTCAGAAATTATTACGGGAATGAAGCTGTTCGTGAATATTTTAGTACATGGTTCAAAGATTATGTAAGTGGTCATTAGCCTGCAAATATCTATTACGCAATAGATGTAAATTCATTGTAACTATTACGCAATAGATGTAAATTCATTGTAACTTAAATGTTGATGTTTTTTTTTTAATTCCATCGCAGGTACAAAATGTTTCCAACGGAGTGACCAACCCAAATCTACATGCTCTATCATGGGGACCAAGTCGAAAGGTGAAATCATACCCGACGTACTTTGTAAATGGATACAAATTTCACACAGCGACCTGGTCCGAAAAAAGAAAGACGATAAACAGTGGTGTATGGGTCAGAGGTGATGGCAGTGAAGCTGGCGAGGTCGACTATTACGGAGTTCTTCAAGACATTGTGGAACTAGAATACTCATTAGGAGATCTCGTCAAAACAGTAACATTATTTTACTGTACCTGGTTCGACACACGGAGACCATCAGGAACAAAGGTACATCCACAATATAAATTAGTTGATGTGAGATATACAAGACAATACGGTACATTTGACACATTTGTGATTGCACAAAATGCTAGACAAGTGTATTATGTTCCTTATCCTTTGAGACCTGATAAGTCTGAATGGTGGGCCGTGATTAACACAAAACCAGTGGGTAGGATCGAAGTGGAAGATTCAATAGACATAGCATTTCAAACTGACACATCAAACGTGGAATACACTGTGGACGATGATTTAGAAGATAGTCTTAGAGATTTTCAGTGCAATAATGATGAAGATGTTGATGTAGAAATGAACAGGCATGAGAATGATGAGGATGATGAGGATGCTGAGGAAGAACACGTCAGCAATGATGAGGATGAAGAGCCAGAATTTGTAGACAGCGAAGAAACGAGTCCCGAAGAAGAATTCGAGGATATATATTCAGACTAAATAATATGTTTTTTTACATAATTTTAGGAAATATATGTTGTATTATTTTACTAATTGATTCTTATGCATAATATTTTGAATTAAAAAGAGGTTTTAAGAAACAGAGATAGATAAAAATATATCATTTTCAATATATGTATTTTGAATAGTTAAAGAAATAACAATTATGATAAAAAGGAGGTAAAGAATATGAATACAAATACTTTAAAAATGAGTTGGCGGAAATATTCAAACAAAATTACTGTTGGGATGTAGAATTGTATGTTTGTGTGTTACAGCTTATTGTGTGTTTGTCCCTGTGTGTGTTTTACTTTCAAAAATAGTCTTTTAAAAAACAACACAGAAGTTTGTGGAGACTGTATAAATGTGAAATGAAATGTGCATTCACGCAAAGTTCT
This sequence comes from Gynochthodes officinalis, assembly GCA_020080225.1. Lineage (NCBI taxonomy): Eukaryota > Viridiplantae > Streptophyta > Magnoliopsida > Gentianales > Rubiaceae > Gynochthodes > Gynochthodes officinalis. The sequence continues at coordinate 42,389,365 of CM034618.1, read as the reverse complement.
CCTTCTCTTCATGTATATAACCAAAGCAACTCGCCCAGTTTTCCAATTGTCTAGTTAGCAGAAAAAGGGAAAAAGAGGGAGGGAGAGAGTTCCAAAATAGGTGATGTTCTTGTTCTATCCGATTTCAATAGTGATTGGATAAATGATTTCAATAACCTTAATATTTGAAAGTAATTTAATTCACTAATTACAATGTGTAAAAATAATTATTTTTCATTTATGAAACATTTTAAAATTTGAATAAAATATTTTTATTTTTTTTATACATTTCAAACTTGATTAATTAAAGTTTTTTATTTCCATTTTTGACGGAATTTAAATTTTCGACGGATATCTGTCGGAATATTAAAATTAAAAATAAAATTTCTGTCGGATATTTTGTTATTTATTTATTTAACATACTACTTAAATAATTAACAAATAGAGATAGATAAAAATATATCATTTTCAATATATATATTCTGAATAGTGAAAGAAATAACAATTATGATAAAAATGAGGTAAATAATATGAATAACAATACTTAAAAAATGAGTTGACCATAGTATTCAAAAAAAAAAATTTAAGGATATATATTCAAAATAAAATATTAAACAATTTGCGACGGAAAATCCGTCGGAAGTTCTTGTCAAAAATTAAAAAAATTAAACAATTCCGACGGAAAACCGTCGGAATTTGATCAAAAATAAAAAAATATTTAACTTTCCGACGGTTTTCCGTCGGAAATATTCAAAATAAAAATTGAAGACATTTCCGACGGATAATCCGTCAGAAGTTCTTCTGAAAAGTAAAAAAAATTACTTTTACCGACGGAAAGCCGTCGGAAGTGTGACATTACATAAAAAAACAAACCCCCCTTTTCCCCATCCCTCCCGCCCATTTCCCCCTCCCTCCCGCGCGCCTTCCCCTCCCGCCTCCCACCTGCCCCCTCCCCCCAAAATTTTTATTACCTTTTTTCCCCCCTCTTTCCTCTTTCCCACCCCGCCTCCCACCTCTCCCCATATTTTTCTTACCTCAATCGAAAGAAAAGCGTCTCCCCCCTTCAGCCGTTCTTCAGTCTTCTGTCATCCAGAATTCAATCCCGTCGGGGTGTCTCTTCTGCCGTCGGCCGTCTCTCTTCAATCCCGTCGGCGTCTCTCTTCAATCCCATCGATCGGCCGTGCACCTCTCACCGCGAGTCACCGCCACCGCCCCCGCGCCAAGCTTTTTTTTCTCTCTGGTAAGCAATTTAATTCTGGTCCAATTGTATCTCTGTTTGTGCTGTGATTTTTGGGATCCAATGACTGCCGGATCAGTTTTTTTTGTTTGGCCGAGACTTTGTGGTTCAAAAAAAAATTGGACCGAACGTTGTGGGTTGTGGCATATTGTGTTTCAGATTTCTGTTTTGGTTTGTGGCATATTGTTAATTGGTCGTGCCGATGTTTAATTTTCTGGTTTTTGGCTTCTGAATGATGAGAATGGTTCTGATTGAATATTGGTGTATTTTTTGGTTTCTGTCCTGGCTTTGGATGTGTTTGAAATTTTGGATTTGTGTCACATTTTGGTTCAAAGCCTCATTTTGTTTGATTATTTGAAGGTAAAGGTATTTTGTTAGAGATGTTGTATAAGAAGAGGGGCTGAAAATCAGTACTGAAATGTTTGTATTTTTGGCTATCTGGTTCATTTATCTTTTTTTCGTGGAACGTTGTGTAATGGAGTGAGAGTTGATGACCGTATTTTGCCTTGTGCTATCAAGGCTTGTGCGTTTATGAGTAGGCAAGATGTTGGGATGTCAATGCATGGTCTTTCTGTGAAGAATGGACTGCATTTGAATGTGTTTGTTGGGAGTTCTTTGGTGGATGTCAATGACTGTTTTTTTCCAAGTGTGATCCGTGTTTGTGGGAATTAAATATTATATACATATTAGTTTGAATTTTGTAAATAAATTTCAATAAATTGAAGTTATTATAAAAATATATAGATCAACATAAAAATATATAGATCAATAAACTGTAATAACCGAAATTCATAAAAATAAAGTTTCAAAAAGTACTTTCATTTAGTACATAGAACAAGACAATTAGAATCCTTTTATCACATGATTTGACAAAGTATTTTGAAATTATTATTTCTATCGAATTGGCAAGCCATCAATTTTAATAATTTAGTTAGATTTCTAGAATTATTTATTATTAATTTTTTTATCCATCTTGGACTTGTTTTGACGAATTAGTATGTAAGGGAGGGGAGGGGGCAGTTTGTTCATTATTTTGTTGAACAACCAATTGGTTCATTATCAGAAGTTAAAAGAAAGAAAAGACTAACCAAATGAATTAGAGGGTCTAACAACTATCTGAAATTAAGCAAGATAATACAATTTTTGTATATTTGTGGGCGCAAAGTATGTAACAACAAAGGAAATGATTATCAAATAAAAGTATAGACAATTTGATGGACTATTTGGAAATATACATACACACATATATACATATGGTACTCTTTTGTCCTGCTTAAAAAAGGGCCACATTAAATTAACATTGATAGACATACATTAAAATCCTATTCAAATGGTAGAGATGAGATAGGCAAATCCTTAAAACTTCAATTCAACTTAGTACGGCTAGATTTGAATTTCAGGGAAGAATTCAAGGAAGCAAATCAAATGATGTATTTGAAAAATCATTATTGAAAAAAAGGGTAATTTTATTAATAAATTTGGAACTTGTAACATTATCTAGCCATTGGTGAGAAGATGATTTTGCACTCAAAGAAACCATGCCAAACATTTTATTTGGTTTCATTTTTTTTTAGAGATTTGGCTATTTTTGGATTGCATTTTTTTAGATTTTTTTTTTTCATGGGGAAGTTAATAGTTTTAGCGGGAATCTTTTCTATAAGAAAAAACTATTTTAGAGGGAGAACAAAAAGATATGTTTGAGGAAAAAAAAAATTTAAAATGTGAAGAGGATTTTTATTAGAAATTTAAATTTGAATTTTGAAATAAAATAAAAATTTATTTGGATAATTTATTTTTTACAAAAAGTAAAATTTTCCTAGAAAAACTTATTAACCAAACACATTGTATTTTGTCAATTTTACTACCCCATCCGTCCAAAACATGAGTGCACTTATAACCATTTTGCCATTGAGAATAAATTTAAGAATAAATTAGTTGGCATTGAGAATAAATTTAAGAAATAATATATTAAAATGTCATGAATTTAGGCACTTATAACCATTTTGACCCGATCTTTTAATTTTAACAATACGACACCTAATGTCAATCACACCTCGTTATATTTTGTTAGATATTGTAGGGTTTTAATTAAATGGATCAAGATCAGAGCAGAGGTCGCCGTGCAAGTTGCGGCAGAGGTCGTGCTAGTTTGCGCTCGTCGGAGCATACACCATTGCGTCCCCTTCCGTCAGGGTCGACTTTCAGTCATCCACTCTTAGCCGGCTCAGCACAGAGCACTGGAGATGGATCGGGTCCATCTTCATCACCACCGCGCATCACACATACTGGAAATGGATCTAGACCATCATCATCACCACCGCATTCGGGAGCATCGTGATGATGACGAAGCCGAGATCGAGCCTCCATTGGATCATGTACGGGAGGAGGATGGTGCAAGATATATCATACCAGACGAGACGTCTACCGTATAAAATTTTTAGCATTTATTTTAAATAATACTTGTATTCAATTAAAATTTTAATATTGATTTCTATTACTGTGATATTTTTAGATTCATTCCGAGTCATATTGCTGCGGGTGCAATCTACGATGCAATCAAAGCCCACTTGAAAAACCTCTGGCAGTATGGTGCGAAATTCCACTAGAGGTTCGCGATAGGATGTTTTCGGAGTTTAAGGTAATTTTGTACAGTTATATTATTATTTATATTGATTTATATAAATTATAAGTTATATAATTACTAATGTCGTCATTTATGTTTGTAGCGCAAGGTTTATTGCTTGCCAAGAAATGATGAAAACATCCGTCGAGCGTTCGAAGTACGAGGGGCAAAGCGCTTTGCGGATATTTTTCATCAAATCCACCGAAGAAGGACAAGACCGCAATGGATAGGCGATCATGTCTGGGAATGCCTTCAAAAACATTGGGCGTCTGAAGTATTCAAAAAAAGGCAAATTCAGGCAAAGGAGGCTTGTGCTTCAGATAAAGGCGGGTCTCTCAATACTTGCGGCTCAATATCACTTGCTACACATGCAGCGAGACTTGTAAGAATATTTATATATTTTTTTGTTTCAATGTCATTTATGTATAATTTAATATGATTTGTTAATCTAATATTTATATAATATGTAGGAAAAAACAATAGGCAAAAGGCCATCAAAGATTGACCTTTTCTTAATTGGCCACAAGAAAAAAAATCCCGAGACTGGAGAGCGGGATCAGTGGGTTGATTCTCGTGCCGAGGCTACATTTGTGAGTTTTTTAGTAAAAATACTTTTTTTTTAACAAAATCTATTTAGTTTATTAATAATAAATAAAAATGTGTAATATATTTTTTTCCTTGATAGAACGCTTTTCAATCTCTTGCGGCTGAAGAAAGACTCAATCAGACAGAAGCGACAGATGATAGTACTGCGCGGACGCAGAATCCCCCACGCAGTGATGAAGAATTATTTACTCAGGCTGCCGGTGGAGTCTACAAGGGTAGAGTTTATGGGATGGGGAATCAGCCTTCTACCAGTCGCTCTGTATATTCAGCATCACCTTCGGTTGTTGTGTCGCAAGCTGAGTATGATCTGATGCGACATAGAGTGGCCGAACTGACTGAGGAGGTCAGTACTGGGCGACAACAAATGACGGAGCTGATTCAGAGTCTACAGGCAAAGATAGAGAAAATGGAAAAGCGTAGAAAGAATAAAAGAAAAACAAGCAACAATGAAGATACTGACTCGAGCACGGATACGGACAAAGATTAGGATAGTATTACTTTTTTGTCAAATTTATGTGTATAAAATAATTTTTAGTTCTATTTTAAAATGAAATTTATTTTTTTAAAAAAATTTTATTAAATTTCCGACAGAATTCCGTCGGAAATTATTTATTTCTTTTTAAAATTTTATTTAATTTCCGACGGATATCTGTCGGTAAATATTTATTTATTAAAAAAATTTTAATAATTTCCGACGGCAATCCGTTGAAAATTACTTATTTTTTAAAACAATTTTATTAAATTTCCGACGGAATTCCGTCGGAAATGATTTATTTCTTTTGAAAAATTTCTTTAATTTCGACGGATTGCCGTCGGAAAATATTTACTTTCCGACGGCAATCCGTCGGAAAAATATAATTTTTCATTGTCCGGAGGCCGTCGCAAAATCCGTCGAAAAAGTTCGAATTCCGACGGTTTACCCCCGGAAAAGTTTTTTCCGACAAACATTATTCCGACGGAATTGTTCCGACGGAAACCCGTCGGAATTCTTAATTTTTCCGACGGAAATGTGGATGTTCCGTCGGAAATGGTCCGTCGGAATGAAATGATTTTCTTGTAGTGAATCTAAGCCGTTCAACAATATTCTTACTACTAAATTAAATCAACAACTAAACTTAGTATATCGCTTCAGTTCTAAAAGAGAGTTCGAGTCAGTATAAAAAAATAACAATGATTGGGAGATTTGTACAAATATAATATACTCTAAAATAAGAATTAAATAATATTTGAGTAGTTTTTAGAGAATTTTTACTTCTTTTAATCACATTTTGTGGGGGAAAAAGTGATTTTCAAAAATAGCAAGAACAACAAATTAGGCAGATTAACTAATATTAAATATTCTAAGAATAACTCTCTTTTTTTTTTAAACCAAAAGTAACTGATTGTATTAATTGTTGAAATAACGAAGTTAATACAGTACAGGAGAGAGTTATTGAAGACCTCGTCCTAACACAGCTAATCTATCCCAGTAAATAGTAGTTAAGACATGGCATCTCGAGAAAATGGGACTGCACTTCCTAGCTAACCTAGTTAAAAGCAACAAAATCGCTAGCTTGTTGGCTTTTACTTAGATAGCTCCCCTTAACAACAACCAAAGCAACGGACCAAGTAGATTTACCTTGCGCGGCATTGGCTGGCCCTAACTCCCAAGCTAGTACCCCAAAACTCTCAATAGGGAAGCCTCATCAACACCTGCATTAAATGACCACTGGCTTTGAAGTTCAACTTGATAGCTTCCATGAGACTGCTCAACACTGACTTCCACCCTAGGGATACAACCCCAATGACCTAGAGTCAAAGAGGCAGCCGTATCAAAAAAAAAAAAATTTATAACTCTCTCACTTAACTTTTTTCTTCTTTCTTTTTTTTTCAATTGTTATGTCCTACTTTATCCTACTTTAATGGTATCCAACTGAGCCCAAGTCTAGACCAACTAAGTGGACTGACACCTGTTGGATTTTATGGGCATTTAATGCCCAACAAGAGGGACTGATAGTTGGATTTTATCGGCATTAATGCCTTGGGAATTCAATGCTCTCACATTAATGCCTTGGATTTTAGGGCTGAGTGGATTGTCACCAGTTTGATTTTAGGGCTGAGTGGATTTACACCAATTGGATTTTTGTCACATTGGAATTCAATGCGCTCACATTAATGCCTTGGATTTTAGGGTTGGATTTCAATGTCACATTCGAATTTAATGCCCTCACATTAATGCCTTAGATTTTTAGGGTTGAGTGGATTGGCACTTGTTGGATTTCAATGTCTTCACAATTAGAGGCATGCAATTTTCGAATTAACTCGAATATCCGATCGTATTAAAAAATTCGAACTCAAAATTTTCAAACCAAATTCGGTTTTTCGGTCAAACTGAATTCGAATTACCAAAATAAAAGTTATAAATATATATATGTGTGTGTGTGTGTGTGTGTAATTCAATTTATGTATAATTTCATTAGATATATTGTAGTATATTTAAATATATATTATTTATATGTATAACTCTAAAATATATAGGAAATATATATATAATAGAAAAAATATGCTTGATTATATTTGATTTATTATATATGTGTGTATGAAACTTTAAAAATTAAAATAATTTGTAAAATTGTCAGGATGTGTATTTTAACTTTTAATTTGCATTTTATTGTATACAACACATATTTATAAATTATATACAAATAATGTGCATATATATAATGTATTTATTTATTTATTTTCAAAACTACTTGGTTTACAATAATATATAGATATATATACAGTAGACAAAAGTATTAATATTATGATTTTAGTTTTATTCAATTGTCGAATATGTAAAAAAAATTATATTTCATAAGTCTAATTTAATAATTACAATATAATTACATTAGTATAGTAATTTAAATATTAAAATTGTATGAATGTCATTAGTATAGTAAATTGGAAAAGATTAAATGTAAATTTATTAAAAAGGTTAAACTTATGAAAAAAATAGATAAGTAAATGAAAAAAGTGAGGAAAAATAATGCATATACTATATAGTATACAAATACGATAAAGCAATTCTCGTTCGTACTAACTTATTCATATCTCATTTGCGCATATAGGGAAATTTACAAAAATGACACATTTGACCATTGACTTTACAAAAATAGCACCTTGCTTTTTTTCTTTTGTGTTATAGCACTTCTATGCACAAAATTACTTCAACACCCTTCTCTTGTACGCGGGAAACCAATGCACATTGAGCTACCGTTCTTCTTCCACAATCAATTCTTGAAACCACTGGATGTTTTTAATTTCTTGAAGCTAAACCGCCGTCTTCACACCTTGCTTCACATTTTCAATTTTCGAATTCTGCAAACCTTTTTCTCTTTCATTTCCTTCCAAAACCTTCGTTGTTTTCCGCCTCAAGTATTTTGAAAAAACAAAGTGCTAGACATTCGAAACACACTCAATGGCACGCACAAAGGGAGGAAAACCATCGACGATGATTAAGAAGACACCCGCGACGGAGAAGAAACAAGTACAGCATCACGCGGTAAGTATGAGTAAATTTTGTTCCAAAATTGATTATTTTATTCATCCTACATAGTGTGTGTGGATGTTGTGTATATGGATTTGAAATGGGTTGTCTGAATATGGTTGAAAACTGGTCTAGCAGGGGGTCGATGATAAGTCGAGCCCTAAGTCGAGCCTAACTCGACCTCTTGAAAAAAGTCGAGCTTACATTCGAGTATATAGTCGAGTTACCGGTTGTTCAACGCTCCTGTTTTTTTTTTTTAAACATTATATTTCGGTCGAGTAAATATTCGGGTCAAGGGTCGAGCAAGAATATTAAAATTTTGATTTCAGAACATTCCATTTTTAGTCGATCTCATAGTCAGGTATTTAGTCGAGCATGAAATAATAAGTTTGTCCTTCGTAACTCTTCCGTTTTTTATCGAGTTAGTAGCCGGGCATATAGTCGAGCATGAAAGCGAATTTGCTTTTTAGATTTTTATGTTTTTAGTCGAATTGGTAGTCGGGTATATAGTCGAGCAGGAAACAGAAATTTTATCCTTCATAACCTTCTGTTTTAGGTCGAGTTAGTAGTCGGGCATATAGTCGAGCATGAAAGCGAATTTGCTTTTTAAGATTTTTATGTTTTTAGTCGAGCTAGTAGTCGGGTATATAGTCGAGCATAGACAGAAATTTTGTTCTTCAGACCTCTTCTGTTATTGGTCTAGTTAGTAGTCGGGCACATAGTCGAGCCAGCTTATTCGTTTATTGTTTTCATATCCAACCTTGTGTTTATGGTCGAGTTATTAGTCGTGTAAGGAGTTGAGCATGAAACAGAATGTTTAATTTTCAGAACTTTTTGTGTTATTCCGAGCTATTACCAGTTCTAATTTTCTTTTATTTTGCAAATTTATTAATCAGGACCCTCTGAAGGAGCAAATGGTCGTTCAGTGTGATTTCTTCAATGCAAAGGTTTCGCAGTATTGCTACTATGAGGCTAATATGCAGAGAATTAGGCTCAAACCAACACAATCGCAAAGGGACATACTTAGAAAGGTGAGTAGCCTTGCTGGAATTGCGCTGGATCATGAGCATACGTTTTGGTGCAAACAGATGATCCACAGCGTCCTATTGAGGCAACTTAAGGTAGACGTGGAATCCCAAAAGGACGGAAGCTTATTCTTTAATTTCGCTGGAAAGAAGGTTAAATTTGGGCGGAGGGAGTTCGCACTCATCACTGGGTTGAAGATGGGCGACTTTACTCGTGAATACGCGAAATTTCAGGCACCCGATGTCCCAAGCCTGATTAGTAAGTATCTAACTGGAGAAGGTAGGCGCGATGAAACAACATACACTGATGTTTTCAAAGCCTACGATCAAATAAACGCAAGCAATTCGGACGAGGTTGTTGTGTTCCTCACCTTGCTATTGCTATACACGTCTATGATTGGGGAGCAAAAGAGGAACCATATAGACGACAAGGTGGTCCATTTGGCCTGTAATTGGCAGAAGTTTGATGAAATGCCGTGGGGTGAAGAATCTTTTCGTGTGACTACGGATAGTGCTGGAAAGGCTATGGCCAACGCCTTGAAGCAATCGAGGGATCTCGATAACAGGACATACACCGTTGGCGGATTCCCAGTTGCTCTAGGGGTAACAAATTAATAGTGACAAACGATTTTTTTTTAACTATGTTCTGAAGTTTACATAATTAATTTTTTCTATTCTGAATCGCAGGTGTTCGCCTATGAATTGATGCCGCATTTCGACCGATTCTCTTTAGTTGAAAAGGTTGAAACCCCTAGAGGTAGGCCAAGGATGTTCAGGTGGAAGGCGGTGAAGAGTCACCGATCTGTCCAAGAAAAAAATGCCGTATGGTCCAAAAAGCTACTTAGCGGAGAGGTATTAGTTGATAATAAGATGAAATAATTTCCTCGTATGTTTGCGTTTTAAATAATGTGAGGTATCAATTATTTCCACATTCAATGTGCTGCAGAGAGTTAAAGTCACACCAATAACTCCAACTCCAGAAGAATTTGCCAATTTTTTGAGTTGGGAAGAAGAAGAAATCGGAGAGGCCGCCAAGGATTTGCTGTTTGCCAAAGAAGAAGAAGAAGAAAAAGACGTGCATCCTCCCAAAAATGCACGAGAGGCTCGTCGGCCTTCAGTGAGTCAGATGATCGAACGGCAAGAAAAAGCGGAGGCTCGAATAGCCGAATTGGAATCCACAGTTAACAGGCTAACCGCAACCGTTCAACATCTGACTCGCACTCTCGAGCAAGTGATGGTGGGGAAAGAAGGCAAAGCTGATGGTGGGGCAAATTCAGAGAAAGATGAGGCGGATTTGAAAGCGTTGGTACCTGTTCACCAACCTGAGGTAGCACACAAGACTCCATCCGTTCCCGTCATTGTTGAAATCGAGACTCCTCCCCTAGCCCCGATGAAGGACAAAGGCAATAAGGATCATGGGGTTTGTCAGAAGGATGTTTCGGGTGGTATCAACTTGGCACCGGTCCTTGCCATTGAGTATCCCACTCCCCTCCCCATCTTTGGTTCCGGCGCGGTTTAATTTCCATGATTTCCAACCTGGGCCGGAAGATATTCAAGACATGCTGAAGTGGTTGAAACCGACGAAGCGGCAATTCTTGTGGACTCCAATTTTTGACCTTGATTCGGATTTGCTCAAGAAGCTTCTTCTTGAAAATGAGTGGCTTTTCAATGAGGTAATACTCTCTTGTTCTTCCATTCATCGTTAGGCAATGAGAATATATTTGTTCTAATCCATGCAATTTGGGTGTTTTTTCCAGCATTTGGATTTGTACACATCCATGCTTCGTAAAAGGATCCTCATAATGGGCCGAAAAGATGTTTCCATTATGGAAACGCATTTTTATGTAAGTTATTTGTTATATTCCTTATTTTTATGAGGGCTTGTATAACTAAATTGAAATATTGTGGTCTTACCTTGTGGGCACAGATTGGAATGAAAACATTATATACGGCCCAGCAGGATCCCACGCACGAAGATTTGGCCTTGAAACAATTTGTGGGTTCAGTTCCGTACGAAATTAACTGTCGGACAGTGGACCAAGTTTTGTTCCCGGTCCATGTCGATGGGAATCACTGTATATTGGTGAGGATGGATATCCATCAACACACGTTCCACGTGTATAACTCACTGGACCAAGAAGGGATGGGGCCAAAATTGGAGCATCTCGTGCAAACCATGTCGAAGATACTAAAGGCATGTGAACTTCAGAGTATGGATACTTGGCAAATCGTCATTGAGCAGGGTTTGCCACGTTAAGAAGCAAGGTTAGTAATTCCGGCTGCGTTAATATGTTTGTGGTGCTTCATTGTTTTATATTTTTCTTTGCAACTAACAATATACGCTCATCGTTTCCTTTAGCAGTGGAACTTGCGGGATCTTTGTCTTGAAATGGGCTGAATACCTGATTCACGGGGTCCCACTGGGGACGTTTACTCAGGACTGTAAGTCTGTAATGGATGCGCGTACCGAGATAGCTACCATACTATTCATCCATGCACGACAAGAGGACCAGCGAAGAGGAAAGCAATCCAAAAAAATACGTAAAAAGTAGAGTAGTGTTGTAATTTTTTTCCAAAACATTTATTTGTATATAGCTAAGTCGACTCATAGTTGAGACTTGTAAATACATTTATTAATGTGAAGTGTCAAATTGTCCAATTATCGCTCTATACAATGGCACAAACATTTAGTTGATGGTACATTTAGAAGTACTTTTTGGTCTAGTTTACATTCGATCACATGAAGCAAGGAGAGCTATTATTTAGTCGAATTTATAGTCGAGTACTATATCGAGTAGGAAACAGAATTTCACGAATAGTAGAGTTTAAAGTCGATTTTATAGTCGAGTTAAATTCACAAATTTAGTCGAGCTTTTATTTAGTCGAGTTAACAATCGAGCAGGAAACAGAACTCCCCAAACTTTGGCTTCAGTAAATTTAGTCGAGTCTTACATCGAGCATATAGTCGAGTTTAATTCACAAAAGCAAGTCAAGCTTTTTTTTAGTCGAGTGTTTAGTCGAGTCAACCTTCGAGCAGGAAATAGAACTCCCCAAACTTTGGCTTCAGTAAATGTAGTCGAGTCTTAGGTCGATCATATAGTCCAGTTTAATTCACAAAAGTAAGTCAAGCTTTTATTTAGTCGAGTGTTTGGTCGAGTCAACCTTCGAGCAGGAAACAGAACTTCCCAAACTTTGGCTTTAGTAAATCGAGTCTTACATCGAGCATATAGTCGAGTTTAATTCACGAAAGCAAGTCAAGTTTTTATTTAGTCGAGTGTTTAGTCGAGTAAACCTTCGAGCAGGAAACAGAACTCCCCAAACTTTGGCTTTAGTAAATGTAGTCGAGTCTTAGGTCGATCATATAGTCGAGTTTAATTCACGAAAGCAAGTCAAGCTTTTATTTAGTCGAGTGTTTGGTCGAGTCAACCTTCGAGCAGGAAACAGAACTCCCCAAACTTTGGCTTCAGTAAATGTAGTTGAGTCTTAGGTCGATCATATAGTCGAGTTTAATTCACGAAAGTAAGTTAAGCTTTTATTTAGTCGAGTGTTTGGTCGAGTCAACCTTCGAGCAGGAAACAGAACTTTGACTTTAAAGTAAAATTTGCTGAGAGCAATCATTTCTTCTTGATGAACAAAACTTCTGTTAATCCTTCCCGATTAAAATGAAATAAAAACCAACAAATTGTTGCAACGTGGGATAACAATAATAATTGCAAAAATGGCATAAATTGTATGTAGCAATCACACAAGACACCAAAAGTTTACAATGTATTGGTTTATTGCGGAAGTGTATTTACAATGAACGCAGGCTAATCACTTTTCTGCCCTAGATTGGAATGGATTAGAGCAAGTTTTACGGTTATGACCAGTCCCTTCACATCGACCACATTTCTTTGGAACTCTTTCCTCACCCGTTGAAGGGATTCTCTGTTTCTTGCGTCTACCACTTTTAGACCTCAGTTCAGGAGGAGCTAATTGAATAGCCGTAATTTCTTCAGGCACAAGCCACTCCTGAGGTTCACCAACCGGGATAATGGGATCTGCATAAGCGGATTTGAGTGCTTCAGTAAAATAAAATGGCCAGCATAGAGAATAATGGTCACTTTGCCGGTGACGGGCTGCAGCCAACCCATGAACACATGGGAGTTGATCCATGTCAAACACTCGACACGTGCACGATCTTTGAAGCAAATCGACAGTATAAGTACGATTTGCTATGTCTCGCACACACCACCGGTGTATATCGACTGGTTCAACGACATGAGATTGTGCCGCTCGTATTCTAGATGAAAGCTCATTCTCAATATAAGGGGTTGTATGTGTTTTCATTTCGGCTGCAGCTGTACGCCTTTCATGGTACCATCTTTGAAGCGTGCTCCGAATGTACTCGACCAAATAATGAATTGGTAGTTCCCGTGCATCCTTCAACAATGCGTTCAGACATTCAGCAATGTTAGTGGTCATTATAGTGTATCGCCTCCCATTAGAATGTGCCCTTGACCACCACTCAATGCCGACCTCTGTTAAATACTCGCAGAAGCGTGAATCTTGCAAGGAAAGAATTCTCCACATCTAATTGAATTCGGCAAGAATGTATGCCTTTGCTGCCTTAAAGTATATAGGGAAGGCCTTTTTGTGTTTGAACATTGCTCTCAAGTTGTTGCTCAAATGATAGATACACACTCCATGGAAGGCGTTGGGGAAAACACGTGCGATACCTTTGGCTATGCTTTTATGCCTGTCGGACACAAACACCAATCCATCGATTTCAACACCTATTGCAGCTTTCAACTTTTCCATAAACCATTCCCACGAGGCGTCATTTTCTGAATCCACCAAACCCCAACCGATCGGGTACACCTGGTTGTTACCGTCTATGCAAGTGGCAACAAGCAATGACCCTGGGTATTTCCCCTTCAGAAAGTAGGCATCAACGGCAAGAACCGGTCGCATACAGCTGCGAAATTCACGAAGTGATGCTCCCATTGCAAAAAAAGCATATTTGAAACTATGATCTTCGTCCATCTCGAGATTAGTGAATGTACCCGGATTACACGCCCTCAACATGTGCAAATAAGATGGTAGTATTCTATATGAATCCTCAAATCCACCACTCATTTCGTCGAGTGCCGATTCCCTTGATCTCCAAACCTTCTGATATTGTATATTCACACCCAACTCTTGACGAATGTCTACCATGATTTCGGCGGGTTTATATGGCCGACAAATTTCTGGATGCTTACATTTGATCCACGATCCTATTACTTTACTGGTTGCCTGACGATTATCACAATGCTCAAGTGATAACTGACATGTATGGGTATTTTCAAATTTATTGACCTTCCGAACACCCGAGTTTCCAATGGAAGATGCATTTAGCTTCCATCCGCAATTGCTATGCGTGCATCGTATGTACCAATACTTGCGACTTGCTCTGACCACCTTCCACTCGTAGAAATATTTCACAGCAAGCATACTCATTCTCAATTGCAATTGCTCTCTCGTTTCGAAAACATCATTGACCGCAACATCGACGATGGCGGCTAATCTGTCCGAAGAAGTCCCACTATTAGCATGCGATGACCTTGTCAGCTGTTGGCAATGGGGGGTTGCTCGCGCATGGGTTTGAACTGGATTAACAGGCACATTTGTCTTCGGTTGCTTGGACGAAGTATTTACATCTTCCACAACTATGATTTTTTCAACCGGAGTATTTACATCAATCCTGGGTCCAAGATCATGAACTTCCTCTTCAAAAATTGGTTCAACAAAATTGTTTGGCGGAAGAGTATCATTAGTCTATAACGGACTGTCGCCACTTAATCGCTTTATTGGTGAATTGCTAGCACCATCTTCAGCACCTAATGCTTTGGTCTCAGCACGAAGGGTAACACATATTGGAATCCGTGCATCTTCAGACCGTCTAATAATCTCATTCAAAAAGCTTTTGACATGGTAATCAGTCTTGATGAGAAGAGGGGAAATTTTTGGTAGGTATTTGGGTACATATTCGAGGACCAATCTATCTTCAATCTCCATATCTAATTGTATAACAGAGATGATGAGATTCACTAGTTCCTTGAAACTTGTGTCTTCTGTCAACAAAAGAGTTTCGACCCTCTTGTAATTTATGAAGCTTCGTTCATTTGTACTAGGATCAACGTTCCATTTTCCATCATAAAGAACGTGTACAGACCATGTAATGCCGCGTGACATCCCTACATTCAAAACCAAAACAATCAATAAACAACGATTTTACATCAAACAAAAGAACATTTTAAAAATTAAGGCTATCAACAAAGCAGCAGGATCGTTGAAGGGCTCTCAATAAATGAGAAATTCATTCCAACCACAGTACTCGACTAATAGCTCGACCTTGCACTCGAACTACTATAATGTTGGACACTTTATATCGCCCTACTGGATAACTCGACTAATATATCGACTAAATACTCGACTTCCAATGACTCGACCTAATACTCGACTTTCCACTCGACCTATTATAAAGCTGGAACTTTATCTAACCCTATCAGAGTGCTCGACTAATATATTGACTATATACTCGACTTTCCACTTGACTCGACTTAATGCTCGATTGAATGATCGACCCAACTACGTGCGCAACTTTATGCTCGACCTAGTGATGGATATATTGCTCGACTATTTTTTCTGTACCATTCACAAACCCAGTTTAAAAAAACGCAATAAATCAAACTAACCTGCTAGATGGGCGAGAACAAGTGCGATTGCTTGCAGACTATTTGAAACGTGATTGCCTGCAGTACGAATAATGGCGTGAGAGAACAAACTTTGTTCACATCCGATGGGGTGTGACAACAAATTCTTGAAGTATTTATAACTAAGCTCTAAAACCTTGTGGCGAAGACTAGTCTATAACGTGGTAATTGACCAAAGAGGCTCTAAAACGTTGAAGTCAAGAGTAGCAAAGCAACAGGAGTAAAACAATCTGTGGCGTTAGAGAGTGTTCTTTAACTCACAGAAGAAGAGAAGGGTGTTGTGGTCACTTTTTTATGGAAGTGCTATAACACAAAAGAAAAAAAGCAAGGTGCTATTTTTGTAAAGTCAATGGTCAAAGGTGTTATTTTTGTAAATTTCCCGCGCATATATCTTTGTAATTTAATAATAATAACCACAAAAGTGCAAACTTATTAGTGAGTAATAATTAGGCATTGGTTATTATTAACTTAATAATCACAAAGTTTTATTTATTTAGTAGTTTTTACTTCTAATTTCTGCTAATTACTAATAATTCAAAACTTGAAAGTTTGAAATATAAAAAAGTGCCAAATAATTGAATGTGTGGTTTTATTTACTTTTAAATTTACAATTGTTGTATAGAACATGTATTTATTTGCAAATCAGATACAAATAAGGTGTATGTAATGTAGATAGTGTAACTATTTACTTCTCTGTATTACTAATTGCTATAGAGTAAAAAGATATATATAATAATCATATTAGTACATTACATCATACAAGGAAAAAACGAAATTTATTAAAAAATGTAAAACTTATTTAAAAATAAGAAAAATATATGGAAAAATAGAGAAAATAACATGTGTAGTTGTGTACATATGACTTATGAGAATGCAAACTATGCAATTATCTTCTTTAATAACTCATCCCTATTTCATTTGATTGTGTAACTTTATAATTAATCACCACGAAGTGATTGGTGAATATTAATTAAATATTTGTTATTATTAGCTTATGAGAGACTGAGAGAATATTAAATTGAATGACAGTATTAGCTTAATAACTTTAGTTTAATAGTGATTTAAATTTTGAATTTTGACTCTATACATTTTTGAGAAAAAAAATAGTAGGGAAAAATTTGATCATGATAAATTAACAATTATTCAATTTGCATTTAGAAATTCTAATTGATCATACTAATATAAAATGATATATTGACTGGCTAAATTTTATATCAACATATTAACTTATTAAGGGTGTAATTGAAAGAAATAAATATATTTTAGGGATGTGATTGAATAAAGTTAGATTTATTGAAAGATTAAAATTAAAATAGAAAGAAAGTATGGGTGTTAATATAAGAATAACTATTTTAATTGGGTCAAATTGAGAAAAAATTATTTTAAATTAGATGATTTTGTAATTTTACAAAATTAGAAACTTTATTTGGCAAATAATATTCCAATTGCAAAATTGCAATTGCCAATTTCCTTTGCTCGCTACTCGCTAGGTTTTCTATCCTAAATTAATTGCTAAACTTTCTTCTTCTTTGCTACACGGCTGTGTACCTTCCTTTCTTCTGCCGCTTTCCTTATTCCTTTGCATCACCTTCCGCCGCCTTCCTTCTTTCTTTGCATCACCTTCCCCCTCTCCCCCTCCCCCTCCCTCTCTCAGTCACTCATTTGCTCGCATTCTGCCTTCTGTCGTTGCGTTTTGGCCCTTGCCCTCTGCCTACCTCTCGTCTTCAACTTTTCGCGTGTCGCTTTCCTTTTTCCTTTGCTGAGTTGCTCCACCTTATGCCGCCGTTGCCACTCATTTGCTCGTGTTCTGCCGTTCTGCCATTCTGTCGCTTTGCTGATTCCATTCTACTTCTGCTGCTCACTTTCTACTGTAGCTTCTGCCTCGTTCTGCCACCACTTCTGTAGCGTTCTGCCCACTTTTCTGCAGGATTTTGTCACTGTTTCTACAGTGTTCTGCAGCTAAGGTTCTGGCTCTCGCCGTCTACAACCTTCTCCTGCTCGAGTTTTGCCGCCTCCTTCTGCAGCTCTCTTGGTATTTTATTTGTTGTTTACCCTTTAATGTTAAAATTCTTTGAACTAAAAATTGAATTGAAATGAAGATGAAAATTGGGAAGACGTTTTTGGGTTCTTGGATGAAGAAGCACCAAGAATGAATTTTTACTGTTTACTAGGTTCTGCATTAATGTCAACTCTTTTTGGTTTTGGATAAAGTGTGATACTTGAATTGTAAATTTGAGTTAATTGGTTTTGGATGAAGTGTGATATTTGGTTTTGGTTTTGGTTTTGGATGAAGATGCTTAGTTTTCATTTGCTTGCGTTCTGCGGTTCTACAATAATTTGATCGGTCCGAATTCGAATTCGAATCGAAAACTGAATTTCGAATTCGATCAATTCAAATTCAAATTTGGCTGAATTCTGTTTGATTTTTGGTTTGACTATTAAAAATGGCCACACTGAACAACCTGAACTGAACAAACCAAAAATCGAGAAACTTGACCGGATTGCACCCCGACTCACATGAGGCAACAAGAGGGATGGCACTTGCCGGATTTTATACTAGAGTTAGAGTTTGATCCCTAGTGTGGCACCTCACCATGTTGGATGTTCGGTGAATTGCACGTGTAGAATATCAACAAGTAATAAAGTAGTGAGTAAAGTATCGTTCCCACCAGGATTGAATCAAATTAACCAATTACTTACCAACTTGATTAATTCTAAAACAAAGATAACCAATCAAAGTGCTTTCTTGTGATTTAACTAAACTAACAAAGAATATAAATTTATAACAATAAACAAATACTGAAACTTTACCAAATTAATTAAGATGTTAGAGACTTCGATTTCACTTAATCAATTCTAATTAACTCTCTTGACTTGCCATGCAATTAAATTAAATTCCAAATTATGATGGTGAAATTTCCCTAATGTAAATTAATAGCCGACGTCGGTCTAATAACTCTATTTGGATTAAAATTAACTCAAACTTGGTGTAGGTGAATTTAGATTTCTAAATGCATTAGAAACTACGGAAATTCCCGTATTCAATCTAAGTAGCCATGACTTAGTTCTACTACCGAAACCACATGAACAACCTAGATTATTACCTTCTAAATTGAATTCACGGTTTAATATCACATGCATGTCATCTCCACACGGTATCAAACAAGCATAAAAAATCAATTGGGTGGTGATCAATCACCTAAAAGCATTAAGAACATGATATTGAACTCATAATTGAAATATAGGTTGCATGAACAAGTCTTAAGAATTAATTATTCATGATTAAGATCCATCTAATCTCTAACAAAAGAAATTAGAACATAATAAAATTTAAACTAACAACAAAAATAAAAATAGACATATTAAAATTAAAATAAATTCTGAAGATTAAAATAAATATTATTCAATAAACATAAAAATTATAAAATATTTAATGCTTGAGAATAAAACACAATCAAAAGTTTCCCAACAAAACACAAGAAATCAAAAATCAATTGCTAAACTAACTAAATAAAACAAGAAAAGACAAAACCCGTAAAAGTGAAGTCCAAAATTCTGCTGCTTTTGGCTTTCAACTCTGCACCCAAGTCCAAATTGGCGGCTAAGCTTTGTATTCTACTTACTAAACTACTAAAGACAACAAAAAGAAAGACAAAGAGTTGACGGGAAATCTAGGAAGAAGACACAAGAGGACACTGCTTCTGAAATTCTGCTAAGAAAACCGAGAACAAGATGACTAAAATTCTAAAGAAAAATTGAGAAAAACTACTACAAAATTCTGAAGAAAAACCGAGCTATTGTAATTCTGAAGAAAAGAAAGCAAAGACCGTGGGTCTTGGAGAAGAAACAAGATTGCTGTCTAAACATAATTCTACACTAAATTGCTAAACTAATCTAAAACAAGAAGACAAGAACGAAATAAGAATACGAAGAACAAAGAAAAAAAACTGGCTGCTGAATTTAAACTAAAGCTAAAGAAAAAGAAGAAAAGAATAAAGTGCTGCTCTCTAGCAATTTTGCTACTCTTCTCGGGTTTTTTATAGTTTTCTCCCGATGGCTACTTTCCAATCTTGTCTTCCAGTTGTAGTCGTATTCTGCTTCCTAATTAGAGTTGTCTTCTGTCTCCTTGTTTCCAAATCCCAGCCGTATGTTGTTTCCAAATTTCAGTAGCCTTTTTATCTTTGTTGCTACCCGATTTCTTGTTTCTTAATTTGTGCTCAACTTGGTTTTGTTTCCTTGTGCTCGGTTTCTTCTTTTTGGCTTTCCCGATTCTTTTTGGTCTTCAAATTGTAGTTGTCTTCTATTTCCTAATTCTTGTACAGCACAGCTTTGTCTTCTTACTGCTAAAGGAACTGCATTTGTCCTTTTGTTTCCTAATTGTGCGGCTAGCTTTTGCTTCTTTTTTCTAGCTAAAGAAGTTTGTCTAATGCAGCACGGTTTCCTTTCTCTTGTTGTGTTGTTTCTTGAGCTAGTCTTTCTTGTCCCGTAGCTCCTTGTTTTCCTTTTTGGCTTTGGCTTTTGATAATAAAATAGTCCCAAGATAATTGGTTAGTCTTTTGATCTTCAAATTAGAAGAAAATTTGGGATTAAACTCAAAAGTTATACAAAAAATTTAGATAACTTGGAAATCACAAAATCAAAGGAAAATTTGGCCAAAATATGTAAAAACAAATCAAAACACAAGCCAATTTCTAACCAAAATTAATAAAAATACCCTATATAAAATAGAATTATCATTGGATGAGTGGCCATTGGGGCAGGCCTCGAGTTTCTCTCACTTGATGTTGGATTAAAGAAATGTAAAAGGCAATGACAAGCAAAGAGATATAGTTACAAATTTTATATTGAATACTTTTGTCTAATTCAATTGTTTTTCGGTTGAAATTATTCTTATAAGTTCAAGCCGTTGCATATCAAAGGTTGATAAATAACACTTAAGATTCAATTTAGAAAATCAAACATGACATGCAATGAAATTTTAAAATTTTAGATTTCCTCTGAGGATCCTTATGAAGTGATTTCAAATTGGTCATGAAAAGTTTTACCTTTCATCGGTAGTGGATGATCTTTCTTGTCTGGAGTTGTTTGCTCGTCGAATCATAGCAACACCCAAAAGAGCCTTGCCTATACGTTATCCACACGATCGTCTCCAAATCCTAAGTTAATTGTCACACAATTAACTAAGGAAGAAGCAGCAAAGAACCATTGGTGCTAGCCTTGGAACTTTGCTTCTGGTTTCAGTTTTTGAAGCTTCTCTGAACTCCGGTTTTTCTTGCTCTTTCCATAGAATAAGCAGCTGGTTTTTTTTTTCCCTAAAATTCAGCAGTAAGGCTTCTTATGTTGCGAAAAATTCAGCTGCAAATCTTCTCAAGAAAAGGGCCGAAATTGATTTGCTGAAAACAAGAAGATAGATTCGGGTTTTGGTTTTTTGTTTTGCTACAGAAATTTTTCTTCACCAAGAAAAATTGTTTTGGTTGTTTAATGCAGCAAAAGAATGTTCAACCTTGTTGCTCATGTATTGGTTAGAGGCTACTGAAGTTTATGTCCAAATTTATAGAAAAAGATTAGGGCAAAACTTCTTCTAAAGAGTTTTACTTGAACCATCTATTTTGGAACTTTCTAAATTTCAGCTTTCCAAATTTCATTAGTTGCTAAAACAAGAATCCCATTCTTATTTTGCTTTTAATTTTTGGCCATTACATGAATTAATAAATCCAAAAATATTTTGGATTTATTAATACAAAAAAAAATCATTTAGAAACCAAAACCAAATACCGATTTATACCCGAACCCATATAGAGTCATATTTGTAATAGGATTCTTAAATTAACCAAAATTCATCACATAAATTTTATATTTCTTTTGGATACGATCTAAGTGTGACACCCAATAGGTTCTTATAATGTTGGTAATGACGTAAAATCTATTTTATGTCATAAACATTGAGTGGTGTGTAGCAACACATCAATGCTACCCGAGTTATAAAAATATTAGTAATTCGACATTGCTTTTCTTGTGATAGATGTTACCATGTAATTCAATCCCTTTGCCCTAGATATCTTGATTGAACACGAGCCATGGCGTGTGTCACACTCGCATAGATCAATCTTTGCATTTCTTGATTCCCTAGTAGATACATTTAAGCAAATGAGCTCGATATTACATATCGAAACATTTGAGCACGGCCATGCATTTTATGGTCTCACTTGATATCACTCACATTATATAGGAGGGGAAAGTTCTATCTTGATCACTCAACATCCCACTACATGACTCAGTACATATTCAATTGCCACTTTTATAGTTCACCTAGTTACGAGTAATGTTTAGTAGCATCAAAACATGCAACTACTCATGTTGGGATCTTTGGTGACCTCAAGTCTAAGGATCACTTACGCCGTCATCAATATGAGAAATGCTTGTGACACTTCATATGATAACTCATGTAGCATTTCTCACGATAGATCGATCCAGTATATAGTTCTCTAATATGTACTTATGTGTTGACTTGATATCTCATATCATGATAGTTTTCATCAGTCACTACATACTAGTCTTAATGTATTATCATTGTCTCATTTAATGATAATACTTGACTAAGGATATTTTAGAATAATTAAATTATTGGGACATTATTATATTTATTTATAAAGTGTAGATATGGAAATAAAAATAATAATAAATTGCCATAAATTATAAATATTATGATACAATATATGCCTAAACCATCGTCACATAATTGGTCCTTAGGGCATAATCCAACAAACTCCCACTTGCACTATGGCCAATCAGTCATGTCACTAATGACTAATGATCTAGCATGACGATCATGTCTTTGCTATATCAGAAGCTTTGTCAATGGGTTAGTGATGTTATCATCAGTTGGTATTTTGCATATCTTCACATCTTCTCTCTCAATAATCTCTTAGATCAGATGGAAGCGCCATTGTATATGTTTGGAGCGTTGGTGGGATCTGGGTTTTCTAGCCTACGCAATGACTCCATTGTTGCCACAATAGAGCTCAATTGAATCGGCAATGTTGGGTACAATCCCATGTTCGGTTATGAACTTTTGATCCAAACAGCCTCTTTTGCCACGTCTGATGCAACGATATACTTGGCCTCTATTGTAGAATTGGCTACTGTAGCTTGCTTTGAACTTTTTAGCTAACATCACCACTATTTACACAAAAGACATAACTTGATTGCGATTGATAATCATCCTTGTTGGTTTGGAAGTTTGCATTGGTGTAACCAATTACATTGAGCTCTTCCTCACCTCCATATATTAAGAATGTATCCTTAGTCCTTCTCAAGTATTTAAGGATATTTTTGACAGTGATCCAGTGACGCTCAACGAGATCTACCTGATATTTGCTCATTATGCTCAAAGCGTATGAGACATCAAGACGAGTACATAGCATGGTATACATGATAGATTCAATAGCAGACGCATATGGAACTTTACTCATGCGTTGTTTCTCTTCTTGTGTTGAAGGACATTGTTCCTTCGAGAGAGTAAATACCATGCCCCATAGATAAGAAACCTTTCTTGGATTTTTGCGTGATAAACCTTTTTAACACCTTATCTATGTATGTACTTTGACTTAGGCCATTCAATCTTTGATCTATCTCTACAGATCTTGATACCTAATATATAGGTTGCCTCACCTAAGTCTTTCATTGAAAGCAACTTCCCTACTAAGTCTTTACAGATTGTAAAGATGAGATGTCATTCCCAATAAATAGTATGTCATCCACATACAATATGAATAAACAACAGTGCTCTCACTAACCTTCTTGTAGACATAAGGTTCATTTTCGTTCTTGATGAAACCAAACTCTTTGATTGCATCATCGAATCGAAGATTCCAACTTCGAGAAGCTTGCTTCAACCTTTAAATGGATTGTTTAGCTTGCAAACATTTCCAACATTTTCAGGATCGACAAAACCCTCAGGTTGTGTCATGTACACATCCACTAGAAGATTTCCATTAAGGAAAGCAGTTTTGACATCCATTTGCCAGATTTCATAATCATGGAATGCAACTATTGCAGGTAAGATCCTGATGGATTTAAGCATAACAACTGGTGAAAAGGTTTCATCATAGTCTATAGCATGAACTTGTTTGAAACCTTTAACGACCAATTGCCCCTTAAAAGTGTGTTCTTCACCATCCATGTCGGTCTTCTTCTTGAAGACCCATTTGCCCCCTATGGGTTTTACCCCTTCAGGTGGATCAACCAAAGTCCATACTTGGTTTGTATACATGGATTCCATCTCGGATCTCATGGCTTCAAGCCATTTCTCAGAGTCTAGTCCCGATATAACTTCTTGATAGGTCGTAGGCTTATCTTGATCCATTAGCAAAATGTCACCATTTTGAGTCACGAGATATCCATATTTCTGAGGCTCACGATGAATCCTAGTGGACCTACGTGGGACTTGTGTAGCTGGAGCAGATACTTGTTCCACAATGGCTTGTGGTGTTTGCTCAATTTCCATCTCATCATGTTCATCGCTGTTTTGTGGTTATTGAACTTCTTCAAGTTCCATTTGTCTCCCACTGGATTTTCTATATACTCTTTTTTTAGAAAAACACTAGTCCAAGCAACAAGCATTTTGTTCTCATTAGGATTATAGAAATAATATCCTTTTGTTTCTTTAGGGCATCCCACAAAATTGCATTTATTAGATTTGGGTCCAAGTTTGTCGGAGACTTGATGTTTAATGTAAGCCTCACATCCCCATACCTTCATAAAAGACACATTACGACGCTTCCCAGTCCATATCTCATATGGTGTCTTTTGAATTGATTTATAAGGAAAGCGGTTTAGTGTGAAAGCGGCTGTAAGTAAAGCATGTCTCCAAAAGGAATTTGGAAGATTTGCATGACTCATCATGGATCAAACCATGTCTAACAAAGTTTGATTTCTCATTTCAGATACACCATTCCATTGTGGTGTTCCAGGAGGAGTGTGTTGTGAGACTATCCCACACTCTTTTAGATAGTCATCGAACTCTTGGCTTAAGTATTCACCTCCTCGATCAGATCAAAGTGCTTTAATACTCTTGCCAAGTTGGTTTTGTACTTCATTCCTGAGTTCTTTGAACTTTTCAAATGATTCAGACTTGTGTTTCATAAGATACACATAGCCGTATCTACTGAAGTCATCAGTAAATGTGATGAAGTATTGAAAACCACATCCAGCTTGTGTGTTTATTGGTCGACATACATCCGTATGTATTAGTTCTAATAAATCACCCACCCTTTCGTTATGTTTTGTGAATGGGGTTTTAGTCATCTTACCTAATAAACATGATTCACATGTCTCATACAATTCAAAATCGAATGAGTCCAGGAGTCCATCTTTATGGAGTCTGGAAATGCAATTTTTGTTTATGTGGCCCAAACGATAATATCAGAGATAAGTCGGATTAAAATCATCTAATTTAAACCTTTTTGGTATTTACATTCAAGATTTAGAACATAAAGCCATTAGCCATTTGTACACTACCATAAAACATTTCATTTAAATAAAAGGAACAGGAATTATCTTTTATCATAAATGAAAATCCACTCTTATGTAAACAAGAAATAGAAATAATGTTTTCGTAATGGAAGGCACATAATAACAATTATCTAGTTCTAAAACAAACCCTGAGGGCAAGTTCAAGGCATAAGCCCCTATAGCTAATGCAGCAACACTTGCTCCATTTCCCACTCATAAGTCGACTTCGCTTTTAGCTAAAATCCTACTTTTCAATTTGTGCACATTTACACAATTTTGTGAACCATATCCGGTATCTAATATCTATGATGAAGAAGTAGATAAATTAACTTCTATAACATGAATACCTAAAGTGGAATTTTCATTCCTCTTCTTCTTTAGATCCTCCAAGTAAACTTTACAATTTCTCTTCCAATGTTTGGTCTCACCACAATGGAAGCAATTCCCTTCCTTAATTACCTTCCCTTTAGGTTCATCAGGTAAGGGTTTTTTTAGGACATACCATTTTTTCTCTTGCATGAGGACTTTCCTCAAGTTTTTGTACAAATCCAGAAAGTTCGTCCCATTCAACTGGTCATTCTCAAGGACAAATCGCAGTGATAGTGTATTAGTGTTATTGTTTGATGCCATGATGGTCTACGATAGAAATATGCAAAATAAGTATCATGAATGCTAACATTTAATATGGTATTTTATTAAATGTTACTCCCACTATTTCTCTTAAAGTAATAACCATTGATATTAATTTGGAAAAATTAATCTAATTAACTTTCTAGTGGGCCAAGATCCATATTTGACCTAATTTTGAGTTAGCTTTGGCTAATCGCCCAAAACTTGGCTATTTAGGCAGACAACACTTTGTCAATTGTATCTCATACAACACTTGGATAGTTAGGTGAACAACTATTGTTCTAGCTTATCTAATAAGCCAAGGCCCAACTCGATGCCTCTAGGTCTCAATCCTATTAAGTCTATCTATTAAGTTAGACCCAATGATTAACAGTCAGATATTACTATTATCCCATTGCGTCTTACTAAGATTGACTATGGTTCGGTACCTTGCTTTGGCAAACTTACATGCAATCAATCAAAGCTTTGACGAGTACTAGGCATTGGAAGGCATCTAAGACTTAATATTCGTTTGAGGGATTTGTTAAATTCTCACCATTTTATTTAAATTAGTTATTGTAACTATTAGTTCAATTAATCACATAAATTGATTAACTAATCATTACAATCATAATCACATTATGCATTTAACCAATGAATATAAATATCATGCATCTCATACATTAACAATAAAGTAAACGTGACATAGTTATAGCCCAAACTAAGTTGATTCTCTCAAGCCAATGAGAGAACCAAAAAGGTCAACCTAAGGGTATTAGCATCTTCTCCAAGTGCCTCATTGGTTCTTCTTGTATGGTCACCAACTCCTTGCCTCCTAGTCTAGTCTTATCTCTAATCTAACTATTACATCTTTAGAGAAACCTCGAGTTACATTCGAGGAAGAGTTAGGTGAGAAAAGAATTTACAACCAGAAAATAGAGCAAGGCATGACGCGCAAGTCATATTTAAAAACCAATACAAAATTAATATCGAATCACATTGGGCTAAGGGCTATAACTATGCACCATGCTCAAATATCACATCATGGCATGTCACATGTAATTATCATTCATATTTAACACTTAAATATATTAATCTAATTAACTTATGAAAATTATTATTAAATAAAAAATTAGGGTTTCGAATAATAATATATTATGCATGGAAGGTTTGGGTCAAAGTACAATTTTTTGGCCATTAGTCATGAGAAATTTATAAAATATAGCATATATATTTTTCCAGCCATATCATGAAATATCACATATTCCATTCGGCCAACTCTTGATCGTGATTAATTTTTGAGAAATATATCTTATACATTTTTGGTCAAACTAGAAGCCGAACTTATGTATACATCCAAAACAAATTTTTGGTTGTTACATCAAAATTCCAACAGTTATATTTCACAAATATATTTCGGCCTTGCTCATTAGAAATTTGTGAAAAATATATCTCATATATTTTCGACCTTTACATGATACATATATCGAATTTTGGCCATAATAAATTTCAAAGCTATGTTCAATTCGGCCAAAGATGAAACACATCATATATATTCATTTCTGGCTAAACATGATCATTGAAAAATTTGTGAATAATATATCAAATATTTTAGACCTCAACTTAATATATCATATATATCAAACTTTGGCCAGTCATAAACAAATTCAAAATCATGTGCAATTTAGCCAAAAAATTCAAAAAATTGAACCATTAAAAATTCAAAAATCCAAGCTTTCCAAAGTTTCAATAAACTTTTAAATTGGAACTATTATATATTACATATATAATTTGGCCTTAATATTATATATATCACACACACACACACACACACATATTACATATTAATTTCAGTCCCAAAATAAAATTTGAAACTGAATTGGCCTCCCAAAATTGCAACAGAAACAGCCGAAGCTATGGTTTTCTGAAAAACCAAAACTAGCATAAAGCACAAAACCGAACTTGATTGGATTTTCTTGAAAACATCTGAAACCAATTTTATGAATCATGTACATATTTTTCCTCAATATGATTCAACACATATTATTTTCAGTTTTAATAAAATTTATCAAAACTAAAACACAAGAAAATTTTGCAAACCCGAAGCCAAGCCAGAAAAATTCAAAAAAGCTGAACTTTGGTTCTTCCACAAAAATTTTCATACCCTAAATTGATTTAATAAACATAAACATATCATATATGTTTAAGGAACAACTTCACAAATTCAGATTTAATGAACAACTTCACATAATCTAAATTTTCAGCATACTTATTCATAAACAATTTAAGAAAATAAACATGTTTTCTCATAAAACCAATTTGAGCCTTCGTAAGTGGCTCTGATACCATTGTACGAAATCAAACATGACACGTAGTGGAATTTAAAAATTTTTGATTTCCTCAAGGTATCCTTACGAACTAATTTCAAACCGGTCTTGAAGAGTTTTACCTTTTACCGGTAGTGGATGATCTTTCTTGTGTGGAGTTGTTTGCTCGTCGAATCACAGCAACACCCAAAAGAGCCTTGCCTCTATGTTATCCACACGATCGTCTCCAAGTCCTAAGTTAATTGTCACACAATTAACTAAGAAAGAAGTAGCCAAGAACCGTTGGTGCTAGCCTTGGAACTTTGCTTCCAGTATTAGTTTTTGAAGCTTCTCTAAGGTCTGGTTTTTCTTGCTCTTTCCACACAAGAAGTGGCTGGCTTTTTGTTTTTTTTTTTTTCTAAAAATCAGCAGTAAGGCTTCTTATGTTGCAGAAAATTTGGCTGCAAATCTTCGCAAGAGAAGGGCCAAAATTGATTTGCTGAAAACAAGAAGATAGATTCGGGTTTTCGTTTTTTGTTTTGCTACAGAAATTTTTCTTCACCAAGAAAAATTGTTTTGGTCGTTCCATGCAGCAAGAGAACGTTCAACTGTGTTGCTCATGTCTTGGTTAGAGGCTGCTAAATTTTATGTCCAAATATATAGAAAAAGATCAGGGCAAAACTTCTTCTAAAGAGTTTTACTTGAACCCCAAGTTTTAATCTATTTTGGAACTTTCTAAATTTCAGCTTTCCAAATTCCATTAGTTGCTAAAACAAGAATCCCATTCTTATTTTGCTTCTAATTTTTGGCCATTACAATAATTAATAAATCCAAAACTGTTTTGGATTTATTAACAAAAAAAAAACATTTAGAAACCAAAACCAAATACCAATTATACCCGAACCCATATAGAGTCATATTCGTAATAGGATTTTTAAATTAACCAAAATTCATCACATGAATTTTATACTTCTCTTGGATATGATCTAAGTATGTGACCCAATAGGTTTTTATAATGTTGGAAATGACAAAATCTATTTTATGCCATAAACATTGAGCGGTGTCTAGCAACAAATCAATGCTATCCAAGTTATAAGAATATTAGTAATTCGACATTACTTTTCTTATGATAAATGTTATCATGTAATTCAATCCCTTTGCCCTAGATATCTTGATTGAACACGAGCCATGGCGTGTGTCACACTCATATAGTTCAATCTTTCCATTTCTTGATTCCCAAGTAGACACATTTAAGCAAATGAGCTCGATATCACATATCGACACATTTGAGTACGGCCATGCATTTTATGGTCTCACTTGATCAAGGGGCCCAAAGATATCACTCACATTATATAGGAGGGGAAAGTTCTATCTTGATCACTCAACATCCCACTACATGATTCAGTACATATTCAATTGCCACTTTTATAGTTCACCTTGTTACGAGTAATGTTTAGTAGCGTCAAAACATGCAACTACTCATGTTGGGATCTCTGGTGACCTCAAGTCTAAGGATCACTTACACCATCATCACTATGGGAAATGCTTATGACACTTTATATGATAACCCGTGTAGCATTTCTCATGATGGGTCGATCCAATACATAGATCTCTAACATGTACTTATATGTTGACTTGATATCTCATATAATGACACTTTTCATCAGTCACTATATATACTAGTCTTAATGTATTATCATTGTCCCATTTAATGATAATACTTGTATAGGGATATTTTAGAATAATTAAATTATTGGGACATTATTATATGTATTCATAAAGTGCAGATATAGAAATAAACATAATAATAAATTGCCATAAATTATAAACATTATGATACAATATATGCCTAAACCATCATCACATGATTGGTCCTTAGGGCATAATCCAGCAAAATTCAATTTATATCATGAGTTATACATCTTTTCATTTGACATTGAAGCATTGGAAAATTAAGAGTCAAAGATACAGCTTTCCCGAGCCATCAATGCAAAACTCAGTACTTTAGAATCAAGCGTCAAGAGAGTCCCAAAAAGAGCTTCTCAATCTCAACGAACACACCAAAACCCCATGTTTAAAGAGGAGGAAGAAAAGCCTAATGCCTCAAATAGGGCGAATTCAATGCGTGGGGGTTATCAAAACCAAGAGTTCGAGCAAGTTGATAATGTTTTGATTGTTCGGGCCATAAATATGCAAGCTAAAGATGACAATGAGCAACTTATTTTACACTAGATGTATAGTGAATGGCAATTTTCCACACATTGACTTTGTGTTTGGAGAAAGAAAATTTTACCACACTCCGATACAAACTTGGAGCTTTCAAAGATTTGTAGTAAAAAACTATTACAAGAGTGGCTAAAGAAGAGTTAAAAAGAAAAAACATCGTTATCCCTGACCAAACTATTCCTTCTACTCCCTAAGGTGATCAAAGTATGTTTATTTCATCCCAAGGGTGATGTTGAAGATGCGAGGACGAATCTTTTCGAGGAAAGAGGGAATGATGCAAACCCAAGTGCTTGATCCTAAAGGGACCGATTTATGTAGCAAATTTTATTAAATATTTTGACATGAATTTATCAGCCTATAAAGGTAATTGAGGGTGTCCTCAAAAGTATATTTTGCATACAATTACAAAAAATTATATAGATTAGGAAGTGGAATCAATATACACCTTGCATAACGACTTCACACAGATGAACTGCAATTCTTATATGTTTACACTTGGCTTGCAAATTAGGGTATTTTATGATCCTAAACCCTAATTAATAAGACATATTAATATACTAGAATTGTTGTATCAGAGGTAATTCCTTAACACACTTTCTTTACACGTTTATTAATATGTACTTCCTAAGTTTCATGTGATGGTCGCATATTTGGGTTTAAGAATATGTCCTAATTTTTTCTTCTTAAGTCACAAGGATTTTGATCTATTTATCATAACTTAACCTACTAAATGGTAGCAAAACAATCATAGGCAACAATGGATGTTAAAAATTACCTTCCATAGCTACAGGGTTTGGAGAATTGCTACCAGCTGCAAAGATTTGACACTGGAAAGTTTATAATCTTTTTTTTTTTTCTGTATCTTGGTTCGTGGGCAGGGCAAAACAACATAAAGGAGTGGAAAACGTGGAAAACAAGGTAAATAACTAAGTAACGTATAGGAGTAAAATGTCTAGAAAAATCAGAATATTTTTGAGTGGGAAATTTATAAATGATGGAAATGTTTTAGCCAATTAATAATTAAACAAATTTTAAATGATGTTGATACTAAATAACTCTTAATTTCACTCATATCTCAGCCAATTTTTATGATCCTAGTTTTCTAATTATTGTCTAATTTTTTCCGGTTTTTGTAATTTCTTTAAGAGTTAAAAATCACCCAAAACCTTAACAAAAAATTCTTCACCAAAAAAAAAAAAATCAAACTAACTTCGATTTTTTCACTACTACTAATTAAACTGACACTAAGTAGAACGTATAGAGAAAAAAAATATTAGTAGCATTTTTAGTAATTTTCATATGTTCATGTTTACATTGTATATTATGCATTAAAAAGTGTAATGAGATTAATAATATCTATTCAATATTTGTGTTACAGAAAATGAGGAAATATATATAAAGCTAGTTAGTCAATATTAAATGAGTCTATCTATTACAATAATTAAATTTTGAGTACTAGCTAATTACAAATAATTTGTTGTAAGGCCAATATGGGTAATAGTAGTTAATTATATAGCTTTTAGTGCATAAAATAATGTTAGAGAAAATTTTAAGATTTCAATATATCTAGAAATAAATACAGTAATAATTAGCAAATTCTTTCTCAATATAAAAATACTTAATTTTTCGTCAATATATATTTTTAGTAAAAATATTAAAAATGTATAAATTGAAAAATATAAATTAATGTCCATGCTTCACAAATTGTTGAATTAATTTTAATTAGATTCTAACTACGAATTATTGCATTTCAAAAAAGTTATATAACTAATAATAGTTCTTTGATTTGACAATAAAGAAAATAAAATAAGAGCTTTTAAAGCGAAATAAAACTTAATCTATTTAATTGATGTAGGACTTATATAAATAATAAGTATTTTTTCATTTTTTTTCTATGACTAACTACTAATTGTATAAGAAAGTAGTTGCCACAATTTAAGTGACTCATATATATATGTGTCTGTGTATATAGATACGTATTATAAAATATACCAACTTATAATTGAAATGATTTTATATAACATTTAAAAGTAGTACTATATATCTTTTCGAGTCAAAATGTTCAAAATGATAAATGATTGCAAGCAAGATATATGCTCTTTTTAATACTTATATATGTTCGACATTAACTTAGCTTTATTTTCTGATAATGCACAATTTCTTTTTGCATATGTGTGTGTGTTTATAATTAACAAAACTTATATGATAATGAAAAAAAATGAATAAAATTAATAAACAATACAAGCAACAAAATTATTGCAAAAATTAAAAAATTTACTAGTCAATTAATACAAAATTTTTATAAGTTAGTGAGCCTTAATTTTAAAAGCTTTTGACATTAAGTAATTTTAAAATATTTTATTCTAAAACTATTAATTTTCAAAGATGATGCTATATTAATTGTACTCCAAATTTGCTACTCAAAATTTTAAATGATGTAAGTTCGTTGCCAATTATTCAAAACTAGCAGGCACTTTCCACGCAATGCGCAGTTTTTTGAGTGCCCACTGTATTGCACAGTTTATAAAAAATTGAGGAAAAAATTAAGATAAAGTTGACGAAATAAATCACAATACTATTAAAAAGGAAGAAATATTTAATACGAGAAAACAAAATTACATAGTAGGAGTTAATTAATGTAAAACAAAAATAGAGTAAACATATTCTAATTTATTTTAAATTTAAATTGCCATGGATATAATTTTTTTATCCCATGACTGTTAAAAATAATAACAGTGAAAATATCTTGTATTTGTGGTATGAAAACTAAATAGTCATTCTCTTCCAAATTATGATCTTGTACGAACTGATGCCAATTTTGACGAAGTGAAGAATGCCTAACAGTGATGTCATATACTCGATTTCCATATTTCAAATGCATGTCACATTGTTTTGCTTCTTCCAAATAAAAATTTGAATATTTTGGAATATTCTATGTGACAACAAGGAAATTGTATGAAGTTTGTAAAACGAGAAGTGCAAATAAATTTGTAGAATAAATTTGCAAAATAAGAAACAAATTGTAATATTACCAATCTAAAAGTATCTGATGCTGTGAACTGCTAGAAGAAAGATTAGTGTGGAGTTGAACTGAACTTTTGAAATGGATGTAGTGAAGATGACAGGACATTATGTTGAAGATTCATTGTTTTGAAGACTGTAAATAATACATAGAGTTCATTAAGACAATTACACATTATTTAATTAGAACGAAAAATGTATATTGTTAAATGAACAAACCTTGTTTTGGCAATATAGGTAATGGCATTGTCCATGGCATCATTATTTCGCCTTTGAAATTGTTGAACGTAAGACTGTCAAATTTATTATTTCCACGAAATCTTAATAAGATTGAACAGTCTTGATTGAGTAAATTATCATCAAAGAATTCAGTCCAGCCAAATGTGAAAACATGTTGATTGATTGTTAACTTTCATTGCATTTGTGCTTGTTGGATTATGATTTCATCCTCATCATCAAAAATTTGGATAGCATAAAGACCTATTGGTACTACCTATATAAAAGGACAAAAGTTTTTTTATTGTGTTAAATGCAATAAGAAGTGATAGTTGTAGTAAATATAAAAGTAAAATTTATAAAGATTTAAAGTTTAACCTAATTCTCTCTTTGAAGGGATTTCAAGAATAATCAACATGGCATTTCATTTGTACCTTGGAAAGGTGAGTAAAAAGATTAGAAAAAACAATATAAAATTATGTTTTTTGTATGAAAAGTATCATATCAAAAAATTATGAATGAAGTTTATAGAATTACCTTGTAACTGAAATAGCCTTGTATTAGCAATTAACACATTTTGCATCCAATCTTGAATTGATTTTTCTGATTGTGCATTTGGATATCCAATGTATTTAAATATCGTTGGATAAGAGACGAAAAAATTATAACATATTCGATAATTGATCTGATTGTCTCGCACATATGTAAAGGTGCCAGCATGTACACATGTATGGAATTGAGTAACAAAATAAAATTTTTGGTTATGACCATTTTGTTTGGTCAACCATTTTGTAAATGGATTATTTGGCGTCGTTATCACCTATAAGAATAAGAAATTGAATGAAATAATTTATTTTAAAAAACTCATAATTCATACTCAGAAACTAATAGAAAATGAAGGAGTAGGAAAATTAAGTACAACCAATCTTATTACTAGTAATTATAGACAAAAATTCAGGTAAACAAATGGTATTTTAGCTTATTTGCAACTGGCAGCATTAAAATGTACCGGTAAGGATTTGATTGTGGGAACATGGAGTACAACATAAAAAAAGGAATAGGAAAATGAAGTAGAACCAAACGTAGTAGAGGAAATCTCAGTTTATTGCAAATGGCAGCATTAAAATGCACCAATCAATCCATTTATTGTGGGAAAAAGGAGTACAGCATTAAAAAATCAGTAGGAAAATGGAGCATAACCAATTTTATTAGAGGAAATTGTACACAGAAATGCAGGTAAAGAAATGTTATTTCAGCATATTGCAAATGGCGGCATTAAAATGCACCAATTAATCCATTTTTTGCCGGAAAATAGAATACAGAATTGTAGAAATCAGTAGGAAAATGGAGGACAACCAATCTTATTGCAGCTGCTTTGAAAATGGCAACACAACATGGTCAAAATGCACAAATCATTACAAAGTTGGCAAAAAACGTATCCATACATACCATTATATGTAAATGGCATACATAAATTCAGGAAAATGTATCCATACTAAAAGTTGTC
This sequence comes from Gynochthodes officinalis, assembly GCA_020080225.1. Classification (NCBI taxonomy): domain Eukaryota; kingdom Viridiplantae; phylum Streptophyta; class Magnoliopsida; order Gentianales; family Rubiaceae; genus Gynochthodes; species Gynochthodes officinalis. The sequence goes on along the minus strand of CM034618.1, from coordinate 42,354,252 downwards.
AAGATCTGAAATAGTGCAATCTAAAACCAATATTATTGTAAATTTCAACATACATAAATTCGACGTCATTGCAAAGGAAAGCCATTTCTTTCAAATGAGAAAGCAAATCAACGAAAAAACCACTTCTCTATCCTATGTACATTAACAGTGTGTATATATTTATGCCTATTTGAAGAAAAGCCACAACAGGTGCAGACCATTCAGAAGAGGTGCAAACCATTTAATATGAAATTTAATTCTTATAAATACAATAATAGATATACCTTTGTGATTGATAGAGATTAGCCCTAGGATAGCACTCCTACAAAATAGAGGCAAAAGAAATTGAAATCAGTTTTTTAAAAATATGATGCTTTTGGAGGATAAGTACAAGTTTAACAAGCTTGAAGCATAGAATTATTGAGTGTAAGTTGTGTAATAGGAAATTTAGTGAATTGTGACCAGAATGCACCAATAGTAGATAGTCATTGCCACAAATGTAGTTCCACAGATACAGCAGACCAAAAGCAAACCTTTTTCTAGCATATTTTAGATAGAAATACAGGTTAAAAAATGTAATCAGAATGTAAACATTCAAACTCATGTAGCACATAAATGCAGTTTTGTGCAGAAAAGAAAACTTGAACTTTCTGTTAAAATGCATGGAAATAGTTGGAAGAAGCAAAACTAAATTTGCCTTTCACATACATGCATTTGAAAAAAACAAAGTGGATGATTTAATAGAAACAGGTGGATAACGATAAATAGTTCAAATCCATACATATGACACTTTTTCGAACAATTAACATTGGGCTGCGATAGGACACTTAGAAATCGTACAAAGATAACAACAAATTGCTTTTCTACAAGTTTTTCTGTTTTTATGTGATGTACTTAGAAAACTAACTGCCTACAATTAAGTTTTCATAAGTACACCTATAACCACAAAGACAAGCAACACGATAGAGCAGTCCCAAAATACAAAATGTTGAAATACATATTCGCAAAATGTGCAAAGTAGAAACAGGCTAATCTATTTTCTGTTTTTTTTTTGTGGCATTGGCAGGGTCTTTGGTATCCAAATTATCTTCTTCTTCTGATGGCACAAACTTGTCAAGAAGGCAAAGGTGGGCCTTTGGTGATAATTTGTTGGCAAGTTGTCCTGCAGGAAAAATAAGGGATGAAAAGTACAATTGGATTTGTAATATCTTCCAAGCTATGGATATAGTCAGAATTTTAGACATAATAAATCATTGAAATAGTACCTTTAGATTGTGACATTGGCTGAACTTCAAGAACATTTGCGGATGTTACTTTTGTTGCACTTGCACTTGCACTGTTCTGCTCAATTGACGAGCCTGAAACCTGACCTTCATTAAATTCAGCATAGGAAGTGATGGTGTAGCATTGTCTACCATCTGGAGTCTTAAGTTTGATTGGCCTAATTTGCACCAAGAACAATTTGAACTGTAAAGCCTTGTGAACTTCTTGTAAAGGAAGTTTAGTGTTCTAGCCAAAAAGAAAAATAAAAGAGTTAATGCTAAAGCATTTGCACGTGTGGAAGAAAAGCAAATAAAATCATAATGTAAATAGGTAGTTTGGCAGTAGGAATGACCTTGTTTGCATATTCTATGACTTCACTTGCTGAAAATGTTAATAATTTTTTAGCCAAATTTCCAAATATAGAGGCTGTAATGATACCATTATCCTCAATCATGTCAATCTCAAACCTACACCTGTTAACAAACCAATAATCAGTTAGGCCACCATACAATCAAATTAAAATGAAACTAAAAAGGGAATAAGAGATAAATTTACCTGGGTTCTACCATCTGCTTTGATTCACACAAGTTACAGGTGTATTATTCATATTGAAGTGCAAATGTTGATTGGAAGCATTTGGGACAAGCCATGTACCAATACTTCTGGCAAATATTTTTGAGGGAAAGTTGTGCCTTGACAAGTACATGCTGCAAACGGATTGCAATAAGTTAGGAGCAACAAACAATAAAGCATACATGGAAAAAGAGATACTTGTTTCGATAATCAGCAAAGCAAAACTAAATACCTTGGCCATTGGTGTTATGTTAGCAACAAGACAAGTTTTCTTGTATGACTCTATAGATATCTTTGAAGGATTCTTGAAATAAGTCTTGTTGATGGCAAAGTCAGACAGCATCTCCTTGTTTCTGTCAGCCCTGGTACATAGCAAAATACCATTTTCAGTAAGACAACAAATAAAATGAGTAAAGCTATAAATTAATATAGGGTTACATCACCAGTTTTTCAAACGAAGTGCACTTTCTATTGGAGGGTTCACCAGAATAACTGAATCATATTTGGTAGTCAGAGCTGTGCCTACAAATTGTATTTTTTTAGTTTTATTAATAGATAGCTGTGGAATAAAACATTGAGGGATGAACCAACAGTGTTAGCAAAAAAATTAAGGTGAACACAATGGGATTGACAGTGGAATACAGTACCATTATAGTAAACAACTTTAATCTTGCGACAAATGATTCCAGGAAAATTTTTCAAATTGTCAACAATATTAGCTCCTTCATTGGCAACAAACTCGTTTCAAATGGATAATATGACTGTTTTCATACTGCAACAAAGAATAACGGAGTTAACTTAGCAAAGATATAAATTTCATGTGGCTAACATTATAAAAGGGAAATTTCTTTTTTCACATTCAGTAATCGAACAAAATACCTAAATTTCAAATTCAAACAGATTGGATATTGGCTGGAAAACAATAAAAGAGAAATCCCATAGTAGTTTGGCAAAACACCACACGGCAATAAAACACATGCTCTTGTTATCAAAACAGTTTTATGTACTAATGAAATTGCTTGTTAATCAGTTAGATTGAAGTAGTCATTAGCTAGGGAAATGAGTACATTAATGTAATGGCTATAACAAATTCTGAAACACAGGTTTATGCAATGAATAAATATTTTCAAACTCATCTGCACAATTAATCAGTAAATAGCTTGGAATGTGATGACACGACGACAAGGCTAAAAATATAAGAATGAACGGGAAATTTATGTAGGAAAATAAACAAAATAACTTACAGAGAATATGTATTTCATACAACATCGTGAAGATAAATTGTAGATATTTGAATGCGAAATTAGGAGGATAGATTCTATAACCTTTGATTAACAAGGATGAATTTCTGAACCATTGAATCACCTACGTCACCTTTGATAGTCTTAGCAAGTAGACTATCGATCACCACGGCCAACACATCTACATAATGAAAAACTATTTTACATGATCAGACCTAAATAGCAAGGTAAAACAGCCACAAATACAATATAAATTTTAGGACACTATCAACTAACATGAAAATTGGCCTATATAAATTGAGATATCCATACTACTTTGATATAAAACAGCCACTAGAAACCTAATCATTAATGATGGAAAGAGGACTTTACCAACAGATTCTTTTTTTGCATCAATGAACCTAGCTAGGTTTTGAAAATCTGTATATTGATAATTGACCTCGAGCACACTTTTAGAATTGTCAAGAGGTTCAAGGATGGTCCTTGAATTGATTATCCACTGTGCAGTGATCCCTTCAAATTGATACTCTATTTTCAGTTGCTTCACTTCAGCATTTTTTATTATATATTTTTTGTACACTTGCATTTTCTTCCCCATGCGCTCGATCTCATGGTTAAAAACTATGGCTTGCACTTTTGAACCCTGTTAATGCAAACAGAAACTATTTCAGTAAAGAGGGAAAATATAACTTATTCTATGAGAAAAACCTGAAAGTAGTACCAACAAAATTTGCACCTTTGAGTCTACCAAAATGAAACGCTGGTAACATGAAGGACTGTTAATTGCAGTTGTTGGCCGAAGCCTTTCTTGGACGGTAACAATACATGACCATGTTGTCATGCCCTCAACAATATCTTCAATTTCTAACAAACGGTCCATTTGAAAAGAACAAAGACACAATGTAAGTGATATTCACAATAAGAGGTAAGAAAAATCTCAAAAAAAAAGGGATTAGGAAAAACTTCAAACCTGGAGCAAAGACAGCAAAATTGATCATCAAGTATTTGCTAATTCAAATATTTCATTATAAACAACATTTTGAGTTTTGCAATCTGTCTTAGATTCACTAAAGGTGGAAGGGAGTATTAACACTTCTACTAATTTGGATGTTCTTGCTCTTGAAAGGGCAACATAGAGTTGATCGTGTGAGAAAACTTGTTCTTGTAAATAAACACCGACATAATCTAACGTTTGGCCTTGGGCTTTATTAATTGTCATGGCAAATGATAACCTAACAGGAAATTGAGTCCTCTTAAATGAAATTCCATTCTTTTCTTTGTCTGAACTATGCAATGGAATTTTTGGTATGAAGACAACCTTGCCTTGGTGCTGACCAGAAGCAATCTTTGCACAAATTGTATTGGCTGCTAATTCTAGACAAATCAAACGTGTCCCATTACAAAGACCTTCAGTCGGATTAAGATTTCGTAAAAGAATTATTGGACAGTTATTTTTGAGTAATAGTATATGTGGAGGAAGACTTGATGGATTTAAGGAATTTAGAAAATCCTCATAATCCCCTTGATGTTTTAGATCAATTGTTTGATCTGAACTGGTGTATACTACTAAATTCCCAGGAAATTGTTCTATTAAAAGATTGTTAATATCATGAACGGAAGTATTTTTTGGTGAGAAAATGCACCTATTTATCATTTCCTCTGGCTTGGTAGAATACAAAAGCAAATTTGGGAAGACACAATCAATCAATCTGTTTAATATGGGAAAAAAATACAGAGAAACAGCACAAGTAATTAGATCAAAGAAGTTTAATACATGTACAAAAAAAAGAAAAAAACCACATAAGTGGCATGTCAAATACTTACTTATGAAGAGAATCTTTTTTCTCAATATATGGAATGACAATTTCATGTGGTAATGTAATATTACCACATTCATCCATAGGTTCGGAATTTTCCCCAATATTGAGAAGGAATTCAGAAAAATTAGGGTCTACGAAAGCACGCATATTCTGTTTCAATTGAATTTTTTCCATTGAACACCATAGCGGAGAATTCACTATGCTGGCATTAACTTGTGACTTTATTGTTCCTTTTTGAATAACTGGAAGAGTTTCTCGAAAGTCACCCCCAAAGACAACCACTTTTGAGCCAAATGGTTCATTTCTTCCAGTTATATCTCTCAAAGACAAGAACAAATGCTTCTAAAGCATCTCTAGTTGCCATAGAAGTTTCATCCCATATTATAAGTTTACCAGTGGAAATAAGATGGGTTGTACTGCATTGCTTACTCAATTGACAAGCTTTAGTAATAGAGAAATCAATTGAAATTTTGAATCTCGAATGAGCGGTGCGACCGCCCGGAAGAATGAATGCAGCAACATCTGATGTTACCACAACAATTGCAATAAATCCTTTGGATCTAATATTAGCCAACAGGGCACGATATAGGAAAGTTTTTCCAGTTTCTCCGGGACCATCAATGAAGAACGCTTGCCTTTCACCTAGATGAATTTTCCGGAGAATAGATTCATAGGCAAACTTCTATTCTATGTTTAACCTAGTTGGAATCAAAATATCTTCTTCACTAACAATTATATTCAGTTCACTATCCATTTCTTTTGTTAAATTACCAGACAAAAAGATTTGTTCATTTTTAGGAAGAATATGGTACTCATTTATATTTTTATTCATCTCTTCTAAAGAATTGTTAATGTCTATTAAGACTCTATTCATAACAACATGGATGTCAACATTGGAATAAAGTGACCTTCGAAAGTCACTGATAATTCGAGCTGGAACTGGTCCCACAATTTTCTTGGTTCATTTGGAGAACAAAATAATAAAATAATAGCAAAAAGGGACCTTAGAGCACTTGGCATCTGATAAAGAGATGCCTCTTTTAAAGTATCCTCTATGTAAGTATTAGATTCTAGCAAACCTAATTTTAGTGCTGCATCTCTAAAGGTTTGGCATTTTATGCCTGAAATAGTTAAAAGATCAGCAAAGCAAGTAGGAGCTCTAACATTTGAAAGTAATAGCGTAAGATAATATTGATCTCCCTCCTGTGGACTAATAGTAACCACTCGCCCGATTACATTTCTAAATTTTCTTTTAGTCCAAATTCTAAGGGTAAAATTCCATACAAAGTGTTGAGGAAATTCTTTATAAAGACATTTCAACTACTGAGCTGTTTGATTCATACGATTCATTTCAAAAAATTCAGTAAGCATAGTTTTTGAAAAGTCAATTTCTTCTATCAAAGTTGAAAGAGTAGATTTGTCTTTAAATGCAACAACTTGCCGACCATCAAGATGGACTTGCAAAACATAAACGGTGAGGGTTTTTCACTAAGATTGAATCCATAAATCCTCGAAAGAGCTTCTGGAGGACCGATCCAACGGGCATCTTGAAACTGTTTAATTTCATCAATGTCTTGATGGCATTGGGTTTAGAAATTTGAAAACTGACCAAATCATGTCCCTTATAAATGTATTTATAAATGAACTTCATGAGTTTAATGGTAGAACAAATTTCAACATTCAAATGGCAATCAAAAGTAGCCAATAAGTATGGATTATATGGAATAACCCAACGGTTATCCAATACACACTGCCTAACTTTAATCTGTCTACCATTATTTCTTTTTCTATAATAAGGATAACCATCTTCTACATGCATTGTTTGTTCACAAAAATTTCTAGGATAGTGATTTTTGAACTTACCATTTCGCATACATAAATTAGTCTCATTCATTTGGCCACATGGACCATGAATCATGTGTTTAAGGACAAGATTATATAAATGAGGATACATGTCTGGATCAAGAATTTATGCACATACAATGTTATTATATGCTTCAGGATTCAATAGCTTAAATTATGGTTTGAGAATTAATAATAAATGAGCATAAGGCATGCCTCTTTTTTAAAATTCAATCACACTAACACATGTGGCTACTTGTCCGAAGATACTTTTGTGCAATAGTTCTTTCCTAAGCATTTCAAATTTTGCTCTAAACACTCTTGCTAACAAATCAGGCCTATTAAATGCAATTTCTTTGTTAGATAGATTTTTTTGTATCTCTTTCCAATTAGGATTACAAGTCATGGTAATAAAAAGATTAGGCTTACTATAGTTTTGAACTAAAGCCATAGCATCCAAGTATCTACGGCGTATATCTCTAGGTCCACCTACAAAAGAAGCTGGCAAAATAACCCGACGACCCACATTAGAGCTATCTAGTTGGCCATTTGAAATGCTATCAAGGAAACCTTGTAAAATTTCTGTTCTAACTTCTTTTTCTTTTAATCTAAGAAAGTCTAACCTAGATGTTTCTATTTTTATGTACATATGAACAAAAAATTGTTGGAATAAATGCATTGCATGTAATAGCATCGATTCATCATTTGTTCTCATCTGAAATCTGTAACAGTATTACTCTCTAGTGGACACATAATCTTTTCTCTTCTTTCTAGTTTCGATGGTTGATGAGAATCAAATATTCATAAACTTAGATATGTGTTTTTCATGCTTTAGCATAGATTTCATTGAGATATGCCATGTTTATTAGATAAATCACATTATATTTGTGATTCTCATATTTTATGTGTTTTGTAGGAAAAAGGGATAAAAACCACTTATCTTCTAAAGTTCATAACTTTTGATGCAAATGTCCAAATGAGATGACTGAAGATGCTATGGAAAGATGAGAAAGAGATAGAAAACTTTTATGAACAAAGGTTTCTCAAATTCCGAAAGCAAATGGACCAAAACTGGGCAAAAGCAGAACAAGGCAGAACCGAAGAAGAGGAAAACAGGGAGAAAAATCAGCCATCTTCCGGAGGCCATAACTCTTGATTCAGACGTCCAAATGAGATGATTCAAGATGCTATGGAAAGCTGAAAAAGAGAGGAAAAACTTTTATGCAGAGAGTTTTGTCAAAATCCGGACGAAAAGGGACCAAAATGGGACGAAATCAGTACGACGCCTGAATCCTGAAATTTGCAAATTTCGTCCCTAATGTTTTGGAAGCTTTACATTTTCTCCCCAACGCCCCTAGCTGTATTAATATCCCATTTTCTGCAGAAAAACACAAGTAGGAAGTAGATGAGGAACATAGAATAGGTTAGAGTAGAATAGATTGTAGGGTTAAAGTTAGTTTTTACATTTTTTGCACATTTTCCCCAACTCACACCCGTGAGTTTCATTGGAGGCTAGGGTTTGGTTCTTTTTGTGGCTTGAAAACTGGAATCCTTGGAGTTGTTTTGGCTTGTAAGGTGTTGGGATTTGGTTGGAATCATCACTCTTTTGATTAAGGGGAGTATTTTCTTTCAATTCCTTGTGCTTTTAATGGCTATATTTCCTTGTGATTGTTGGTTGTTTGAAGCCATGAGAGGCTAAACTATCTTGGGTGATTCTTGGTGTTTGATGTATGGGTTAGGTTTATTTTGATTTCTTGTTGGTTGTAGAGTAATGGGCTTGCATTAATTGAAGTTTTCCTACTTGTATTTAATGAATTGACATGCATTGAATGGTGGCCACATTTAGTGTGTGTTCTTGGTGTTTGTGTGTGTTTTAGAATATACATGAATTTAGACCAAAAGTAGGAAGAACTACCTAGCATTCTCTAGATTTAGGTGTTTGAGACAAGAAACAACTACCATATGAATTTAATTGTGCACTAAAATTGTGTGGAAGCCATAGGTTTTAGTGTGCAAAGGTAGAAGTGAGACCGAAAGGAGATCTTCTATTCTTTAATTCCATTGAGACCGAAAGGAGATGTGGAGTGAAAAATAGGTGGTTTTCTTGAATTAAACACTTGAACTAGGGAGTGTGAAGTAGTTGGCTAAAACATCTAGGGCAAGAATTGTGCATTAGAGTTGTGTGGAAGCCATAGGCGCTAATGTGCTCTAGGTGGGGATGAGACCGAAAGGAGATTCCTCATTCTATAATTTCGATGAGACCGAAAGGAGATTCGGAGTGAATGGATGTAGTCACTTAGTTAAGATGCCCTACACTCGGTTGCCTTTAGGAGTCAAAATAGCCGACCTTTGCATTGAACCCAAGGATCACCCTCCTTCATCATTTGTGTGTTTTTCTCTTTGTTTCAATGGTGTTGTTTTAGTTAGTTAAATATCACTGTCTAAATCATTGCTTTAAGACACATAGATAGCAAATAATTAGTTGCGCTTAAATTTTGGTTTTGTCCCCTTCCCTGTGGAAAATGATCCCTATACTTTACTACAATTGATTAAGTGAGGTTTAGGTGTATATTTGTGTGAGTTTGAGCTTTATTTTGACGCACTTTTACACACACCCAATCCGCTCACCAATGGCTACAATGGAAGGATTAGAAAGTAGTTACTTGTACTGAAAATATGTTAAGTACTACATAGGTAAAGTTTCCTAATAACGTACTCAAAAGGAACTTACTTGCATCTTCATATGTTAGCAAATCTTCTGGGGTTTCCATAGTCGAAACATCAATGCTAGAAGCATTTACATTAGGATTTATTTTTCTATGTTTTTTATTTCTGTTGGGTGTTTTCTGTATATTATTATGCCAACCAAATTCCCCACGAGGAAATAACAATGGGTATTGAAGAGGATCATAACATCCAAAATAGTGTCGAATTCTATTACCTGTATTAGAAGTGCCATATATTTGAATATGTGTGCTTCTAGTATCCGAAGAAGTTTCTACACCATCCTTAGAAAATATAGCACCCACTTGGCTACAATTGGGAAGATTATATCGATGTTGATCTAAATTTGGACAAAAATTAAGGACAATCCTATAATCATCCAAATTGGAAACATGCCTAAGGTTTTTCAAGAACTTACAATAAGGATTGTCCTCTAAAATCTGCGTAAGTAAGAATAAAGTTATTTACTTAATTTATCACAGGACTTAACTCGTTGGGCCAGTTCCTACTCAGTGTCATAGAAGTAGAACTGGATCCCAACTGTTTTTTCTTTGTTATGTGGTGAAAGACTATCAAGAAAATGATAGACTTGCCCCTGAACCTTGAAAGTATACATCCCTCTATTATTTTTAGCTAATTCCCTATCATATTTCGCCCCAAGGGATGTGAATGCCAAATTGTTGTTATAAGTTCTAATGTTTTTTCTAAAATGAACATATTCGTCATCTTCAGCCATAAGTAAATGACAAAGTGCATATGGCATGGAAGGCATCACAAAAGATACCCCGCCTCCTGCATAGCAAAAAGATGGAGGTTGCAAATAGAACCTCTTAGCTCCACAATGAGAACAATTAGGAACAGTAGAAAGAATCATAGAATTTTTAGGAATTTGGTTAAGTGGTGAAGCATTTTTTTTCTTCTTTTATTGGTTATCCTCACATTTCCTGATACGTCAAACGTTCATATGTTATTGTAACCATAACAAAGAACAAGTATAAACAAATACATTCCATCATAGTCATTTAAATTTACCTTTCGAATGAGAAGAAGACTCAAGGAGAATATGCTCTACTGTTTGAGTCGTCAAAGATGCATGACTCAAGGGAAACAAATTGCTGGTTTGTTTGTTTCGGTAGTACTTGCTACCTAAATTACGAGAAATCCTAGAATTACGCAAAATTTGATATCTTTTCTACCTAGCAAGTTTTGCTTGAACATTAATGCTAAACGATTCAGAAGGAAAGAGTCACACTGTCACTACGTGACAGATTATCATGAGGAAAGGAAATCCCTATTTTCACATGGCCTAAAGATGTAGTCATAAAGGAGTATAAATCTTTTTTTCCTTGATTCACTACTTGTCTTGTGTTAAAAGGGCAATTTGATTCAGGCAATGGATTGATAGCTTGACTTGAATCAGTCAAGCTATGTTCACAGTCAATAAGTTCAGTAATAGGTTCAGAATTAATCGATTTTTGGTTTTTCTTATGTATGCATGTCTGGCCACAACAGGGATTAACTTTTCTCTTTCTATGTGACGCCATTACATTGTAACACTTTTTAATACTTAGGTTTCACATCTATTTAAACTGATACATAAAAGGCATGCACAAGTGAAGCAAAGATAACCAGAGAATGAATTAAGACCGAAACAGAATTCGAAATGGGAAATAGCACAAAAAAAAAAGGCAACAAATAGCTAAATAGAAGAAGAACATAAATGGTGTTGTGTAACAAATAGAAAAAGAAAGAGTATAAAGACCTTGTAAATCATTGCAATCCAATATATAATCCTAGAAAATTTGTTTAGAATACAAGTAGCATTAGTCTTATATAACAAGGAGTACTAAGGGAACGTACTTTTAGATGACAAACACAAGCAGTCTAGGCAGAAGTCTGCGGCAAAATGCTCTGCCTGCAACATGATACACACATTCAGCACAGAAAAATCTAAATGGACAATGAATACATACCCATGAAATAATTGATTTTACTATAAAATCAGAAGGTTTGTATTTAAATCTTTAGACTGTTTTTAAACTTTGGCATTTATCCAATCAACAGTGTCATAATAGGGAAATAATAATTTCTATTACTTCATTTCATAAAGACAACCGTTATATTTTAAAAAGGAAAAGTAAAATGCAAAGAACACATACAACAACAAATTGGAGAGAAAGGAAAGAGAGAGCAAAAGTAACTATACCTTTTGAAGTGCAACTATATCAGCCAATCAGTTTCCAACATCCATTGAGAATCATAGTTCATTCAATGCAAATACAGAAGGAAAGAAAAGAGTTAGAATTTCTTTAAAAAGAAACAAGGAACAAGTATTACGAGAGCAAAACATTAAAAAAATTATATCCTACAAAAAGATATCCATTTTTTAACTATAGAATGACAAATACACAAGTGTAAACATATTTGCAATATACAATTAGCACTTGCATTCGACAAACGCACTAAGCCGATGAAGTATAGATCATGATAGCAGCCTAATAACTAAACAGAAACTTCCATAAGTATTACACACGTACACCAAAGAAAAGAAGGTAATAAGCTTTCCATTGAACTGGTCTAGTTACAAAGCTAAAAGAAGAATGCACAGTGCAGTAACACTTTTCAATTTGCACAAAACAAAGGACAGCTATTTTCCTTTGACACAAACGTTGAAAAAGCAGACAGATTGCTCTAAAACTAAACTGTTTGTATGAAATACATATTAGTAACATTAATGGAAATGCATGTTATTTAGGAAGTGAAAAAATGCATGATACATCTACAACTTATCCATTTGGAAAAGATGCAAAACAAAGCTAACAGATTCATTGGACAGATGCACTAAGCAGGTGTAGTGTATATCACGACAGTGAAAAAAAAAACAATCATGGGATAGACTGTTTTATAGTGACATGACTGCGTTGCCTGAGCGCAAACTTGTAAAAACATTACACATGCGCATTCAACATAAAAAGATACGAACCATTCATAGGATAGACTGTTTTTTCTTTTTTCCAAGGAGGAAATGCAGAAACCAAATAAAAGTGCAAAATTGGAGAAAGAATAGTTGAATGCATTTTTTTTGGCAGTGCATTAAACAAATTTTTTAGAATATATTGCATGCTTCTTTTCAGTAAGCACAACTCTAAGCAGCGAGAAAGATTGCATTAATGGATATGTCTTTCTTTTATTGAAACTGAAAACACACAACACTGTACTATTTATCCATTTTAGAAAACACTACAATGCACATTAATGCACTTCAGAGATTGTACGAAATAAAATTCATAGACATCACCCCTTTTTCATGAAAACAAAAACCATATAGTACTAAATAGATATAGTATTTATTATGTGAGTGGCCTACTGACTAATGACAACTAAGAAACAGGTAGGAAACAACTATATATAAAAAAAAACTATTAGCAGATGCATCAAGCAACTGCAATAGGTAAATGAAGTATATATCATGACATTGCGCGGCGTAATGACTAACAACATAACAAAGAAGTAAGAAGGAAACTAATAGGAAAAACACTGATTTTTTCATCCATGGTAACATTATCCATTCATTTAGGCCTGTTAGAAGGCTGAAGAAAAGTGAGAGTATAAAAACAAAAAGAATCCAAAGGTTCAAAACTGGTAGGAAAGCATTTTTTATATATAAAACCTTTTAGACACAAGAGAGCACTATATTTTTATTCAAAGTGCTTCATTATCACATACAAATCTACATGAAGAAACAATGTTTTTCCAAATGACATTCTATGTGTAAAAGTTCATATAAACCAAATAATAGCATGAAAACAACCAGGCAGAAATAAAACAAATACATTGTAAAAGTTCACAGCATCTAGAACACCACAATCTCAAGACAACGACCAGTAACATTCAACCTACCAAGCACATTTCATCACACACGCACATTAAAAACTTATATTACAATAGATAAACATATATATTTCTCAGAACAAACAACAAAGAACAAATATTAACAAATGATTCAAGGACATGCCAATAAAATAAGGCAATGGTTTGTATTAAGGTAAAATAATACATAGCCATGAACTAATTGTTTTAATGTAAAATCAAAAGGTTTGTATTTAAGTATTTAGGCTGTTTTTAAACTTGGCATTTATCCAATAAACAGTGCCATAATAGGGAAATAGTAATTTCTATTACTTCATTTCATAAAGACAACCATTATATTTTTAAAAGGAAGTGTAAAATGCAAAGAATACATACAGCAACAAATTGGACTGAAAGGAAAGAGAAAGCAAGAGTAACTGTACTTTTTAAAGTGCAATTATATTAGCCAATCAGTTCCCAACATCCATTGAGAATCACAGTTCATTCAATGCAGATACAAAAGTAAAGAAAAGAGTTAGATTTTTTTTAAAAGTAAACAAGGAACATGTGTTACAAGAGCAGAGCATTAAAAAAAATTATATCCTACAAAAAGATGTCCATTTTTTAACTACAGAATGACAAATACACAAGTGTAAACATATTTGCAATATACAATTAGCACTTGCATTTGACAAACACACTAAGTCGATGAAGTATAGATCATGACAGTGACCTAACAACTAAATACAAACTTCCATAAGCATTACACACGTACACCAAACATAAGAAGGTAATAAGCTTTCCATTGAACTAATCTAGTTACAAAGCTAAAAGAAGAATGCACAGTGCAGTAATACTTTTCAAATTGCACAAAACAAAGGACAGCTATTTTCCTTTGACACAAACTTTGAAAGTCAGAAAGATTGGTCTGAAACTAAGCTGTGTGTGTGAAATAGATTTTAGGAAGCGAAAAAATGCATGATACATCTAAAATTTATCCATTTTTGAAAAGATGCAAAACAAAGCTAACAGATTCATTAGATAGATGAACTAAGCAGGTGTAGTGTATATCAGGACAGTGAAAACAAAACCAATCATAGTACAACCTTGTTCAATACAAAGGCATTTTTTTTTTTTGAAGAAGGCAAAAATGCATAAAGTAGGTAAAGTCGCAAATTCATAGGAAGAATAGTTTGAAGAAATTTGTTGGCACTGCAAATGCACAGTGCAATACACAAATTGTAACATGTGAAAAGAAAGACGAAGCAAAAATAATGCACTATTCACAATGACATGACTACGTTGCCTGAGCACAAACTTGTAAAAACATTACACATGCACATTCAACATAAAAAGATAAGAACCATTCATGGGATAGACTATTTTTTCTTTTTTCCAAGGAGAAAATACAGAAACCGGATAAAATTGCAAAAATTAGAGGAAGATTGTATTAATGGACATGTCTTTGTTTGATGGAAAATGAAAATGCACAACACATGCACTATTTATCCATTTTAGAAAACACTACAATGCACATTAATGCACCTCAGAGATTGTATGAAACAAAATTCATAGACATCACCCTTTTTTCATGAAAACAGAAACGATACAGTACTAAATATATATAGTATTTACTATGTGAGTGGCCTACTAACCAATGACAACTAAGAAACAGATAAGAAACAACTATATAAAAAAAAACCATTAGCAAATGCATCAAGCAACTGCAATAGGTAAATGAAGTATATATCACAACATGGGGTAATAACTAACAACATAACAACGAAGTAAGTAGGAAACTAATCGAAAAAAAACTGATTTTTCCATCCTGTTAGAAGGCTGAAGAAGATGAGAGTACAAAAAGAAAAAGAACCCAAAGAACAAGCAGTAAACAATCAGCAGCATTAATACAGTAACCAAAAAGGAAGAACTGTCTTAAAATTCATTTAATGCAGTAAACAACAGGCAGCATTAATACCAGCAAAGAAAATGATGCAGAGAACAAAGGGATGAAAAGGGTTAGGAAAACGAGGAACAAAACCATATCTAAAGACAATGAAAAAGCTTGAAGCAATTGCTAAACACACGGTTAGAGAAGTAACAAAAATAATGGCAGAAATAAGAAGAGCAAAAGTAGAAGATGGCCGCGGAGAAGTTATCAAAAATACTTACAGATGATATGAGAGTGATTAGAAAGAAAGTGGTGTAATAAATAAAAAGTTAATGTTTACACACTGGAAGATAGCATGAATCAAATATTTACACATTGGACAATACCTATAGATACATAGGTAATAGTGAAACAAAAGACTTGACAGAAAGCACCCGATGAAGAGCTAAAACAGCACATTTTACACCCAAAAAAAAAACAAATAAAAGGCAATCAAATTGCTTAACTTTTTAAATAGGTGGTAGCTGATTCTTGGTGACCTAAGCAAGACTGGGGATATCTCTATTACCGAAGAGAAAAAAAATGAGATGACGTGAAACAAAAGACTGAAAAAAATAAGGAAGCTGTTTCATGGTTACCGAAGTACGAATGTGGCTGCAACGGGATATCTGACTAAGATGGAACTCCGACAAAGAGAAACGAAACGAAACAAGACACTTGGATACTTGCAACCAATCTAGTTAGTTTCTTTGGACCCAAAAAATTTCTGAAAGTAAAAGCAAAAATAAAATATTAGTTCCTTCTTCTCGGACCGAGCCCTTCACCGGCCACCTGTCGGAGGACAACGGCCAAAAACTGCAAATCAAAACTGGTTCTGGTTAGATCAAGCATTTTTTGGGAATTTAAAACAATTTATAAAAATATGAAAGTAAAAGCGAAAGAAAATCCGGAGGCCCGCGGTCGAAAGCTGCAAATCAAAGGGAAGATCCAGTCAGGTCACATAAGAAAGAAAAAACCAAAAAAACCCTAAAAAAAAACCAATACCATAAGATGCGAAGCAAGACAAAAAAAATAGTGGAAGATCTGTGAGCATATCTGAGGGAGGCGCTCTCACAGACCACCTGCCGGAGGCTCATAACCGAAAGTTGCAAATCAAAGAGAAGATTCGGTCACGTCACATAAGAAAAAAAAACCAAAAAAAGCCTAAAAAAAGCTATTAACAAACCCGCACCGTAAGATGCAAAGAAAGACAAACAAAAGAATGGAAGATTTGCAGGCAAATCTGAGGGAGAAGAACAAGGTTCGAAAGACACGGCTGCTGGAAGATCTGTGAGAAGAAAAGGAACGATGGACGCGGCAGAGAGTCGGCGGATGTAGGAAAGGAAATGGCAAGGTTTGGAAAGTGTTTCGAAGGCTGGGCTGGGTGACATGGAGAACACATGTATACACATATACTAACTTAGCAAACGTGGCGAGTAGTAACCGCGCAAGGCGCGGGTAAGTTTGTGTCCACGTGTCTTCATTTGGTAGTTCATGTTCATGCATTATTACTATATGTTAACAAATAGGCTATAGTTCACTTAATAAGGTTGCAATTTTGTCTTTGAGTAATTTATAGGGCTGTAAACAAACCGAACATAAACGAACGGGTCTTGTTCGTTTACTGTTCGTTTATTTTTTAGACTGTTCATGTTCGTTTATGTTTGTGAAATATGTGTTCGTGTTCGTTTATGTTCGTTTATTAGTGTTCACGAACAGTTCACGAACACTTATCGAACACGTTAACGAACACTTAAACGAACACGTTCGCGAACAAATAAACGAACACATTTGCAAATTGAAAAAATAAAATAGCATTATTGAGAATTGAACCTTGGTCTCTAATGCGGAGAGCATAACTACTTACCACTATACCACAACAAATTTGTTTATAAATGATCAACAAACATTATTATTATATATATTATTATATTATATTATTATTATTATTTTAATATAAAC
This sequence comes from Gynochthodes officinalis, assembly GCA_020080225.1. Classification (NCBI taxonomy): domain Eukaryota; kingdom Viridiplantae; phylum Streptophyta; class Magnoliopsida; order Gentianales; family Rubiaceae; genus Gynochthodes; species Gynochthodes officinalis. The sequence goes on along the minus strand of CM034618.1, from coordinate 42,337,069 downwards.
GAACAATAAACGAGCTTTAAATGAACGTTAACCGAGCTTGTTCATGAACACTAAACGAGCTTGTTCACGAACATAAATAAACGAACGTATACTTGTTCGTGTTCGTATTCGTTTATTAAACGAACACTAAAATGTGTTCGTTTATTGTTCGTTTAGCTTAACAAACGAACATAAACGAACGTAACCGATCTTGTTCACGAACTGTTCACCAAACGTACTAGTTCGTTTACACCTCTAGTAATTTATGGCAACAATTGTGTCATAATGTTGTTCCACAAATAAGATTATGGCATAAACTTAAGGTGATTAAATACTAATGCCACAAATAATTTGCCACAAATTTGTGAGCTCCAATTCAAATGATGCAATTGTGCCACAAACTAGTCGCAAATTATAAATCTCACGCAATTGTGCCCCAAATTTGTGGCACAAAAAAGATTATGCCATATTTTTGCGACACTACATTAATATGCCACCAAAAAAAAAACCACAAATTTGTAACACCACATTTTAATGTCGCAAATTTGCAATGAAATTGTGGCTTTTTACGATACCGACGCAATTGCGGCAACAATTTGCGTCACCCAAGAAACTATGATGCAATTATAAAACAATTGAATATAATGCCACAAATATAATGTCACATATTTACAGCACAAAATTCAAATGACACATAATTGACACAAAATTGTGGCATTTTCCTAATCTGACACACTTTTGTCACAATATTGTGAGACAATAAAATTTGTGCATTAATTTATAAAATTTAGTTGAAGTGTCACAAATAAAGTGTCATAAATTGCTAGCACAAAATGAAAAACAAATTTGTGTTGTCCCATTTATATGAAGCAATTATACTACTAATTTGCAGCATAAAGACAATTATGCCATACAATTACATCATATTAGGGCGGTGCCATAAAGAAAGTAGTGCAAAAGCCTAATATTGTTGTACTAGTCCCCCATTCCCATCTATTCTAATCATAGATAGCAATACCCCCTTCAAGTGGCAACCATCAAACCCAATGTATGGTTGGCAGCCACCAAGAAAGCCTTGCTTCATTTCATCAAATCCTATGAAAAATCTCTTAACTGGAGGGATTGTGGCACCAAGAGACGTGATAATAAACTTTGGCCACACTTCTAGGATTTGTTCTCATGCTCATAAAATAGTAGTTAGGCAACATTTTATAAGATTTAGCATGATTCCCATTTACCATTTCTATGACTTTCTATTTTAGCACCTCGCAATTGCATGTTAGTTGGATTAATACCAAACTTAATTAACACATTTTTAGGGACACTTCTCTTCACATGAGCGTTTGATCTAACTAAGTCCTTAATGTTTCCAACTATCCATTCTACTGAAGCCCTAATATTTTCAAAACTTTTACAAGTGTGATTCGGATTAGCTATCTTAAACTTATAGGCCACTCCATCCAGCATTAATGAGGCATGAACTCTCCACTCACATGCATCTTCACGACAAACTACAATAACCCTTTGCTTTTCCTTTTTCACCCTACTAAGTGTAAATCCCCATCTAATTGAGTATTCATAAAGTACCTTCTTGATGTGTTTATATCTTCAAACATGATCCCTTGCAATAGCTTAAATTTCTCTCCCTCAGGCATTTTGAATTCAGGTCCATTCAAGCATGATCCCATTACATCATTCTTGAAGTCATTGTTAGAATCATTTTTAGTAAGGGCTTTATCATTTGATTCATAATTTGATAACCCACTCCCACTAAGACCCTTTATCTGCTACCCCTTCAATAGCATAATTCATAAAATAGATCATCATCCACATAATGATGCATTTCATTCTCATCAATTACTACATACAATTCATCCCTCACTTTTTAATTCAACCAGATCATCTTGAGTACCTCTTACATTTGTAGTTACCCTTTCTACTCTGAGCATGTTTAATTTTTTGTTTCCTTTTACCCTTTCTACTTCGAGCATGTTTAATTTTTTGTTTACCCTATTTTTTGTTCACATTTTTAATAACAGCAACAGTGGTACAACCATTCCCATGTGGATCACCAGTAATCACTAAAATAATAGGATAAATTACATCTACTACCTTTGTGGTTTGTAGAAACTACCAATCGAACCCCAAGATTTGAAAAAAATACCAATACCCCTCAAATTTGATAAATTCATAATATTTAACCCCCTACCGTTACTTGACTAACGTTGACCATTGACTTTTGACCAAGTCAATGGTAAATTTGTTTGAAATTTCTAAACTACCCTTCAAACTATAATATTTGAATTACATTTAACCCCTTGAGGTTTGGTTTAAATAAAAATGAACCCTGAGGTTTTAAAAAATAGGTCCCTCACTACTTTTTCTTATTTAATTAGTGTTGCAAAAAGGTTAACAACAACTACTGATGAACAAAATTTAGGTACAATTTAGACAATTCTCTACAAAATTTAATAATATAACATCTTACCAAAGTAGATATAAAGTTTAGATGTTGCAATGTTTTATTGTGCTTATTTTATCATTTCTATTCAAATAATTTGAGTTTAGTCTAATAAATATAATTCTTAATTTTACGACCATTACAACAAATCATAATAACCAAAATAATTCTTAATTTATTTACTATTACATCAAATTCTAATAACTAAAAAAAATGCAAGAGATTTAAATAAATAATTATTTCTTAAAAGTTTATAGAGATACACAAATAATAAAAATAATCATTTAATCATTTAAAGGGACAGTAGTGATAGATTAATATTGAAGGTATAGTAAGAAATTTAGAAAATAAGTTTTTCAAATGTGAAGATGATGAAATAGTAATATGGTAAAAAAATTTTAATTTTACTATTCAATTTTCAAAAATTCTAAAGGTACGTATTGATATTATATTCTTATTGCCTTTTCCATTTATTGGTTTATGATATAAAATAAGATTATAAAATTATTCTTCTTGTAAAGAAAACAAAAAGAAAATAAGAATATAAAATAAAGAAATAGAAGTTATTAAATTTTATTTAATAAAGTTTTAAAACTTTTAGGGTCATTTTCTAATTAGAACAAACTTCAAAGGGGTAAATGTTATTTTTTTTAGACTAGTTTTTTCGTCTTTTTGCTTATTCTATTAGTTGACTTTAATGGTCATTAGGTCAAAGGGAATATTGGTAGTTTCTCTAAATCTCGAGATTCAATTGGTAGTTTTTACAAACAACTGGGGTAATTGATGTAATTTACCAAAAATAATAATACCCTCATTGCCATGCAACTTAAACATTACTTCTATATCACTAATTGAATTTATATTCAATTCACCAACCTTTTAATGTAACTCATATGTAAAGTTAAATTTTGTATTTTTTTTCATGTATTAAGATTATTAAAATATTTCTCAAACACATCATAAAGTAAACACTATATGAGAATAGATATTTGGGTCAATAACATCTATGGAAAACATTTGATTTCCACACGTCATTTCAATTTTACAAAAACCATCTTAAGAGTCCTGAAACCAATAAAAAAAATCACACCTTATTACATTGTTTTTGGACTATAAGGTATAGTAAATAAAGAAATTTGTAAATTACACAAATGCATTATATTTTTGTCATCCACTCACATTTTGCAATATACAACCACAATTGCCATAAAAAAAATAGAACCAATATATGATGAAATAATGATATAACTTAATTTGTATATATTTCTTGTTATTATTTTCCCTAGTATTTGGTTGATGTTAGGATGAAATTAATTGATTTAGTTATGTTTTGTTTTTTAAATGTTGAAAGTAGAGGTTTGAAGAAAAATGGGGTTAAAAGAAGGATTTTTGTGAAAAATCTGCGTGCGACTCCGGGTGCGATAACGGTGCGATCCGTGCACTGTAGCTCCTGTAGCTACAGTGCTACGGATTTTTTTTTTTTTTTTTAGGTCTGCTTACGGCTTAGATTGTGGTTTCCTATCGGCTCGAGTGGTGTAGGATGTGCGCTAGGGACCACCACTGTGCGTTCAGTTTTGCTCATCTCATACCATTTGCGGTACCCAATGGAGTCACTCGCTTTCGTCGATCACAGTAGATCCTTTTTGTTTAGTATTAATGTCCCGATATAACCGGGCTTTTGTATTATTGGTTGATCCTAAGTCGTTTAGGCTGGTGTGTTTTGTTTTGTGCCCCTTGAGGGCTTTTTGTTAGGGTTGTACCAAATGTGATAGTGGTTTTTAACCTCTATCACATTCTCCTCCTTGGCATTAATGTAAGACCAAGGTGATTATATTGCCTTCATTGGCAATCTCATTGTACAGTTTCATTTTATCAATGAAATTTCTATCGTTTCAGAAAAAAAAAAAAGACCTTCTGGTGTTAGGCGTGGGCAAGTTTAAAGCACTGACAGGCTGAGTGAGATTTTTTATAAAAATGAGGAGTCATTGGGCTACTAAAAGGCAATTAAAGAAAGAGAATATTGCAGCCAAGACTTTAGGAAACAAATCTTTCATTTTAGTTAGGAGTCATTTTTCTATTCTTATTATATTTCCCTTTTAGAATAGAATTTAACTTTTAGTATTAGAATTAGGATATTTAGCAAACTTTAAGGAAACAACTTGGGTTATAAAAGGAAAACCCTAGAGGTGCAAAAAGGTGAGGAAGGCAGCCGCCACACACACATCTCTTCTCTCCATCGCCTCTCACTCTCTTTTCTACTTTTTATTTTTGTTTTACCGTCTACCATTTCTAGGAACTAAACCCCTATTCTAGTTGAAGGATAATTTAAAGCTGGTTCTGTAACAATTGTGAGAATTATTGTTTTTAATGTTTTTATAAATTCATGGGTATTTGTTTATTTCCTGCAACTTATTATTTATGATTGTGTTGTTTAATTGGATAATTGGTGCCATTATTTGATTGACAATATAATCTACTGCTAACTAGGACGTCAATGTTTGATTGTTTTAGTAAAATGGCAATTGGTATGATTATTACTTGATAAGTGATTCAATTGTGTCACTGTATAAACAATCTAATTGAAACAAGCACAGTGTGAGTTATTTGGTTAGAATTAGATTTCTCTAATTCTTAATGCTATCGGTAAATTGAATTCGATGGTGGTACTAAGTTATTTACTGACAAGAGAAGTGATTAATGAGGGTCTCTTAATTGCTAACAAAGTATGGAGAAATTGGTTGCTTGGTGGTAATAAGTGACTATAACCAGTTTTATTTATGAATTTATGAGATTAACCTTGTGTCAATGACAAATTGAATGAACCAGTTCTAAAATTATTCCTTTGACTAGAGCTTGTTAATTATTGAATTTTACCGCTTCTAATTCTGTGTTAATTACTACATTTAGTTCTAATTTGTGCTTTGGCATTTTTAATTTTTTAAGTATTGTCTAAAAACAACCCCCAATTATTATGTTGAAAGATAAATCCACCATTTCTTGATGAGTTGAGTTGACTCCCCGCTATACTACAGAAGCTTTAAGAGTTGGAATTTATTTTTGGTAGTTTAACGACATGCCAAAACCTATCAGTAAACCCTAGAACATGACCCATATATGCAAATGTAGATAACCCATGAAATAACTAGACATTCCACATTCATGAACAACGAATAAGAGTGAACATTCAGACCACTGCTTAAAAAAAGTGAAAATTACCAAAAACATCAAAATTCCCCCAAAATAGACATTGACACTTTGTTCTAATTTTCAATCTAATAGGCTCATTAGCCTTTACAACACGTAGAGATCAAGTTCAAGTTACCTTTTTTTGTGATGAAGAAGGTTAAAGATGACCATGCAATACATGAATAGCCACATACACTTACCATTGAAGTAGATACCCTTCACTACTCCTATCCTAACCAAAGATTGTTTCTAAAATACTACCCTTAATGTAAATGTTCTTGTTTTGGTTTGGAAGAAAACATAGTGAAATGTTAAAACTCATGAAACTAGAGAAGTCTAATGGGCATATTTGGTTGTGATGGAGACAAAAGTTTTCTAGTTGGTAGTATATAAAAAGTGAACTTTGGTCCCTTTTTATTTCTCTCCTTTTGGCCTTTTTTAGTTTCATTATTTTTTCTTTTTTTAAGTCAAAACCATGGCTAGTTTTTTGGTCATTTCTTTTATTTCTGTTAGTTGACTATTTTGTTTGTCCAGTCAAGTGGTGTCGTGATAGTATTCTAAAACAAAGGGGTTGGATTAGTAGTTGACATAAATTTTGAGAGAGGTGGATGTAACTTACCCATTCATTCTTAGAACTATAATTCCAAACAAGCCAACTTATAAAGGTGATCCTGAAGAAACAAAGGAATTGCAAAGGCAAGTGGATGAATTACTACCCAAAGAATATATTCATGAATCCTTAAACTCGTGTTCTATTCTTCTTATTTTGGTGCCTAAGAAGGATAGAAGTTGGCACGTGTGTTGATTGCCAAATTGTAAACAAGATAGTGGAAAATTATAGGCATCCATTCCTCAATTAGATGATATGTTTGATGAGTTGCATGGTTCATACGTTTTCACAAAAATAGACTTAAAATAAAGTTATCATCAAATTAGAATACATGAAAGAAGGAGATGAGTGAAAGAGAGCTTTTAAAACTAAGTTTGGGTAACGTTGTATGAATAGTTAGTTATGCCATTTGATTTAACTAATGCTCCTAGCACATTTATGCAACTAATGAACCATGTTAAAGAGTTCAAATTGGAAAATTTGTTAGTGTCTATTTTGATGATATTTTGATCTACAGCAAAAACTTAGAAGAGCATGTTGAACATCTTAAAATAGTTTTAAGTACTTATGTGAGTTGAATGGATTTTTTGCTAACAATAAGATCTGCTCTTTTTGTTGTGTTTTTGAAGTTGTGTTTTTTTATTTTTGTTATAAGTGCACAAAGTACAAAAGTTGATAAAGCAAAAGTCAAGGTCATCAACAATTGGCCAACTCCTTCTAACATTTATGAGGTACATGGCTTCAATGATTGAACTAGCTTTTATCAATGATTTGTTAAAGATTTATCTACTAATGATGTTCTACTAACTAAGATTGTCAAGAAGGATGTAGGTTTTTGTTGGGGAGCTGAGCAAGAGAAGGCGTTTAACCAACTTAAATGTGACCTTAACTACACCTTTATTTGCATTGCCTGACTTTGATAAAATTTTTGAATTAGAATGTGATGTATCAAGTATAGGTGTTGAAGCAGTTCCTTTGCAAGGTGAGCAGTTCTTAAGTAAGAAGGCCATCCGATTGCATATTTTAATGAAAAGCTTATGATAAAGAGCTTTATGTTGTAGTGCGTTCTTTGGAGGTTTGGCAACAATACCTTTTGCAAAAGAAGTTTGTCATTCACACCAACCTTGAATCCCTCAAGCACTTGAAAGGATAAAATAAATTGAACAAAAGGCATGCCAAATTGCATGAGTTTCATTGAGACTTTTCCTTATGTAATCAAGTACAAACAAGGTAAAGAAAATATATTAGCTGATACTTTGCCTAGAAGGTACACTCTTATCACTATTCTAAATACTAAATTGTTAGAATTTGAACATATTAAAGATTTATAGCCAATTGATCTTGACTTTTTTAGTGTCTATGCAGTGTGTGAACAGTCTACATTCAATAAGTTCTATAACATAAAGGTTACTTGTTTCGTCAGCATAGACTGTACATCTTCTTGTTCTTTATGATAACTTCTAATATATAACGTAGATGGTGGGGGTTTAATGAGATATTTTGGAGTTCTAAATACTTTTAATGTTTTATCTAAACATTTCTTCTGGCTTAACATGAAAAAGGATATCGTAAGAATTTGTGAAATGTTCATAACTTGTATGCAAGCTAAATCTATATTCCAACCTCATCGATTGTACATACTGTTACCCATACCTAGTTCATTGTGGGTCAAAATCTCCATGGACTTTGTTCTTAGGCTACTGCATTCTCAAAGAAGTATGGATTTTGTTTTAGTTTTTATAGATTACTCTTTCCAAAATGGCCATTTCATTGCTTGTAAGAAATCAAATGATGCAAAGCATGTAGCAGACTTATTATTCAAGGAAGTGATCTAATTACATAGGGTTTAAAGAAGCATAGTCTTTGTTAGGGACGTTAAAGTTTTGAACTACTTTTGGAAAAGACTCCGGTTAAGTTGAGTACTAAACTACAAGAATTTTGACTTTAAGCGGTGCATTGATTGTGCCGTGAAAAGTAAATATAATATCACAAATATGTTTTTGCGGCATGTTTGCAGCACTAATTTGTCATGTCGCAAAAACTCATGCTTCAAAATGAAAACGAAAAATATTTAGTAGTGACATAGAATATAAGGTACTTTTGCATCACAAGTTTAAGTGACGCATTAATATTTGCGACACAATGTGTAGCAACATGTTTGATGCCACATAGTTTTTTACGACATATTTTTGCGGTATTACATGTAATGCCGCATAGTTATTTGCGACACATTTGCCGTCACTATATAGAATGATGAATAATGAATTGCGACATATTTTTACATAATTTCATATAATGCCATATAGTTATTTGCAACAATTTATACGTCACTATATGTAATGCCACATATTTATTTGCGGCACTATGTTGCATTAGTTCATATAATTCCATATAGTCTTCGGTGACATCTTTAGCGTAAGCATTTTTAGGGTCACATTGTTATTGTGGCATATTTTGCGAGAATTATTTTTGCCACAATTATATGAAAAGAGCGTCAACATTGCAACACTAAACTTTTTTTTTTTTTTGCCAAAATGTCAATAAGTATATTAACTTTGTAACAGTTAACTCTTACAAGCAATGTCCAAACTTCGGACTCTCTTTAGCCCAGCCAGAGGCTAAGACAAACGAGACCTCTCGCAACGAGACAACCTTCCCACAAAATAGCACACCAAGAATTTAAGAGATAGACAAACCATAATTACGAGGGAAAATGGGAGACCTACCCCAAGATTCACAGCAATGCTCACCCAAAAATCAAAGTCTCGTAGGTAAAACATCAATATATACTTGTTGAGCTTCCACCCATTCTTGTATTGCCCTATGTACCACCTCCACCTTTTCTCACCACACACCTTTAAACACCCACTCATTCCTCCGCTTCCAGATCACCCACATGATATAGACCATAATTTGAGCCCTTTTTTGCCAAAACATAGCTCTTTCTTCCAGATCACCTCTCGCAATGAGACAACCTTCCCACAAAATAGCACACCAAGAATTTAAGAGATAGACAAACCATAATTACAAGCGAAAAAGGGAGACCTACCCCAAGATTCACAGCAATGCTCACCCAAAAATCAAAGCCTTGTAGGCAAAACATCCATATATACTTGTTGAGCTTCCACCCATTCTTGTATTGCCCTACGTACCACCTTCACTTCCTCTCACCACACACCTTTAAACACCCATGCACTCCTCCGCTTCTAGATCACCCACATGATATAGACCATAATTTGAGCCCTTTCTTGCCAAAAGATAGCACTCCAATGTTCACAGACAAAATACCACCAGTCCTTAAAAGTAACACCCCGCCGTCCTAAATGATCCCATTGAACTAGAGCCAGCCTCCAAATTAGCTGAACCCTGGAACAATGGAAGAAAAGATGCTCCAAATCTTCTTCCTCTAGCCTACACAGCGCAAATAGGATCTACATCCATTTTCCGGTGTAGCAACCGCCTTTAAAGTTGCAAAATATCATGCCAACAACGCCAGACAAAGTGACGCAATTTATCTTTAATCTGCAATCACCAAGTTGTACGCCATATTTGCAAATTAGTCCTAGAGCTACTGGACCTAGGATCTTGATCCGCAGCTTGCCGGCTCTTTTGCAATTGCATATACCCAGACTTGACAATATTGTCCTCATGTGGAGAGAAGTGCCAAATAAGCTTATCCTTTGTACCCAGCACTGCCAATGACATCCTCAAAATCTCATCTGCCACAAGCAGCTCAAACAAAGTTGTAACTTGATCCCTATTCCATGCACTTCCACCAAACTGTAATAACTCACTCACCCATGTTCCTGAACGCTCATCTGAAGTACTTCTCCTCGGTCTAAAACCCTGTTGCCCAAGAATCCATGGCGAGTCCCATATGCGAATTGACCTGCCATTATTTACTTTAAACCGTGCCCCAAGCCTAAGAACACGCCTTGTGCCCATCCAACCCTTCCACAGGCATGAAGCATTGCCTTTGTGATCCATTTGCAACACATCATCCTTAGGGAAATATTTGGCCTTCAACAGCTGGCTCATCAACAACTATGGTTTGGTGATAACACACCAAAGTTGTTTAGTTAGCATAGCATCATTAAATTGCAGAATATCATGAAACCCCATTCCTCCCTCACCCTTCGCTCTTGTCATCCCAGCCCAAGATTTCCAATGTATTTTCTATTCTCCGCCCTCCTTCGGCTCTCACCAAAATTCACCAAAAGTCTGCAAATCTCCTTACAAACCCACACAAGCAGCTTAAAACAACCTATGACATACATTGGAAGTGCATTCACGACTGCTTTGAGAAGAACTTTTTTGCCCACCAGGTTAAGAAACCCATTCTTCCAACTTTGTATCCTATGCCTAACTTTTTTAACCACAAAATAAAAGACCTCCCTCTTACATCTTCCAATTCGCATAGGTAACCCCAAATATCTAGTATTTTTTTGTTCCTGCACCCTCTCCAACACTTGACAAATCTGGTATCTCCGATCGCCTCCTACATTTCGGCCAAAAAATAAGGAGGACTTATTCACATTAATAGGCTGACCAGAACTCTAACAATATACTTGGAGAGCTTGCAACTGCTGTACCTACCACACCTCTGCCTCACAAAACAACAAAGAGTAATTAGCAAAAAACAAATGAATTATGATCGGGCCATTCCGACTAGCTCTCATTCCCTTGTAATCCGCTCTCACACAAGCTTGTTTAATGACATTGGATAACGCTTCCGAAATAATAAAAAACAAATATGGAGAAATAGGATCATTTTGTCGAATACCTATAGATGGCTGAATGAAATCACGCTGCTCACCATTAATGTTAATAGCCATTGTCGCTGTACTAATACTCTGCAAAACCCAGGCAATAAAACCCCCAGCAAAACCCATTTTCTCCATCACCCACTTTAAAAACTACCACTCTATTATTCATAAGCCTTAGCCATATCAATTTTCAAAGCCATATACCCTTTCCTACATTTCCTCATAGAATTCAATGTATGAAAGCACTCATGAACTATAACTATATTATCAAGAATTTGGCGACCCTGAAAAAAGGCTGATTGATGTGGGCTAATACACATCTGCAAACAAGGCTTAATTCTATTGGCCAAGATTTTAGAAATAATTTTGTAGATCACATTACACAAACTTATTGGTCTATATTGAGAGATAGAACTAGGCTGGTGCACCTTAGGGATCAAAGTAATCAACGTATGATTTAATGCTTTAAGCAATCTTCCATGAGTGAAAAATTCCCTAACCGTATTACACACATCAGTGCCCACCACATCCCAATAAGTTTGAAGAAAGAAAGATGTCATACCATCAGGTCCAAGAGCTTTAGCCAAATTCATCTAGAAGAGAACATATTTGATTTCAGCATCCTCCACTGGTTGCATCAACCTCCTATTCATACTCGATGAAATAGACTTAGGCATGCCTTCGAGCAAAGATAGACAAATTTGTGACTTCGCAGAAGTATACACCCTTTCAAAATACTCCACGACCTCCTTCTACACTGCACTTTGTGTCCTACACATCTCTTCTGTAACCGACCGAAGAGACTCAATACAATTCCGCTTCCTCCACTAGATAGTGGATGCACGAAAAAACTTGGAGTTCCTATCACCCTCCTTAAGCCATTTAATCCATGATTTTTGTTGCCAAAATACTTCTTCTTCCTTATAAGGCCACTGCAATTGACTCCTCAACCCACACCATCTACTCCAATCCCTTATTCCACACCCACAATCCAATGCCCCAATCTGATCTTTGAGCACCTGGATCTGCTTTGCTGAATTAGTCCCATAATGCCTACACTAATGTATCAGATCCACTTTTGCCTTGTGCTTGCTCCCTCTCTTAGTTTTTCTATGTCCCTAATCATTTCAATAAAAATAATATAAAGTGCAATGATTGTGAAAAAATTTCTAATTAGTTAAAAGAACATCTTTAATATAAAGGCAATAATAGTAACATTTTTTAACATATAATTGACAATCACAAAATTTAGTATCACCTTTAGTGAAAGAGGTTCTTAACCAATTATTGCATTGTCTTCATTTAGTATGTTTCTCATTTATTCAATTCAATAACATGAAAACATATTAATGCAATAAAATAAAATTGAAAAATGTGCATTATAAAATTTTGGCATTACCTTAATGGATTCATTAGCTCTACCAGAATTTGATGGTTGTAATAATCCATGTGATGATTCAACATTTTGAGTAGATGGTGTAGGATGTGAATCTGATGACTCCAATACCTTCAAATATTATAACTTATACTATATGATTTTTTTTTAAAATTAAATTGAATACAAAATATTAGATTATGCTTATTGAACGTACAAGTCTATTTGGATTCTAAAGATGATAAATTTTCTCTTCTAGTTTTGACACCCATTCCTCTTTTAGTTTGGAGACTTTTTAATCTATTTTAGCTTTGATTTTTTTCTCCAGTTCTATTTGGATGTGTGTAACTTTTTCATCTACTACACAATCAAATTCTTGTTGTGAGTCATTCCTCTATCATTCCTTCAAGTAATTTGACAACTACACAAGTGGCCTGGTAATTTATTTGCAATAGTATCATCATAAAATTTATCATTAGCAGCAACATCATTCTATAACTCATCAGGCAACTTCCTTTTTAGCTCCTTTAATGTGCTCTGATGGTAACACATTGAAAATACAATAAGCATGACCACGAAAAAGAAAACCAAATTTAACAATATTTCACTTAGCAAGTTGAGTTATGTATGTATTTGTAAAAACTAAAGTGTATAAACATTGTAATGTAAAAATTATGTAATTTACAACATGCAATAAAAATCATGATTGCGACAACGAAAATCTCAATTACCAAGAATTATTAACAATACTTAACAACACTAAATCATCTATTTGAATTCAACAAGGTACTATCATAGGAGAACTTACAAAATTTTTGGAGGTGAAATCATCAAGTGGTTGTCCACCTTTTAATCTCTCTTGAATGTATGAACAAATCTAACTTTGATGGCAATGTCCCTTTCTTTTGACGAAACTACAAAAAAAGAAAAGGAAAAAAACACACAAAGTAGAAGCACATTATAGCAGTTTTCATATGATATATTACACATTTGTATATGTAAAATCTAGTGAAAATAAATTTAAAAATTTTAATAACTTCAACAACAAATACCTCATCTCTAAGGTTAGGGGGATTTTTTCTCCCCATTCTATGTGGCAACTTTAACCTTTTTCAATTCTTCGTATTCTCCTTACTGAGTTTCTAAGACAATTCATTCAAATGATATAAGTTAGAAAAAAAAGAAGATGAATGTGATACAAAGACATTTCAAGAAGAAGAAAGTGAATTAACACTATAAAAGTTTCGTAAAAGTCTTTGCATCCTCTTAGACCCAATATTCGATCAATATAAGTCATTGATTCTCTTCAACTCTTCATGGACAATGGTATAAGAAGTATATGTTATCGTGTCTTTATGGGTAATAGTACCTAACTTTTAATCATATCTTCCAATCCCTCCAAAGGTTACTAGTTCTCTTGAAATAGGTTTTCTTGTAAATGTCATTGAGATTTGTATTTGCTTACATTGACCAAATTGTTATACCATACAACAAATAAAAACAATCATATAATGTAAGCTATATTAAAATTAAAGATGTCCACATAAAATATATTTAAAATTGAAAGTAGACAAAATACCTTAATTTCTGTCCAAATTGAAAGTAGTCATAAGTGTTGCCCTCTAATCTGTATATGCACGGGGTAGCTTGTTTCCATCCCTAGCAATAATCCCCAATTGAGAGGCAAATGCGGAAGAATTATTCACAACCACTTGATTATTATCATCTAACTTCAATATCATAATTTTTACAGTACTCCAATCAAATTTCATTTTTGCAGGTCCTTTTCTAGAAGTATCTATAATTTTTTACATTTTTATATATAAAATCAAACAACATAGAACACATTTTTGTCTAATATATAGTTACATACCTTGTTTATTGGTATCATCACCTGTATCATGTGATTCACTCGCTTTTGAAGTTTTTGATGTATGAGAAGAATCAAAGTTACTGTGTGAAACTGAATTCGATGAGTCTGAATTATGCATGTCATCATTTTGGGATTGAAACTTCTACCTTGGAAGCTCATGTTGCTCCATATTCATATCAGCCATTGATCCAATAGTATGATGATATTTTTTCCCACGTGACACCATTACTGACTATAAATGAAAAAAAAAAGGAACCTAAACTATGAACAGTGAATAAAATGAGAAATATTAAGCACCAATAAAATAAATTAAAAAAATAAAAAATCACAAGTAAATGATAATATATAAATGAAATGAGTATAAAGAACACAAATGGCACAAATTATTCATACATCCAATGATTAATATGTATATATATTTAAGAATAAACTAATTTCACAACATAAATATATTTTTAAATCAATTCAATAAAAGTTAGAACAACTTCTAAAAATATATAAACTTTATTTTAAATCTCATTATCCTCATTTGGTGTAATAAATTCTTCAAAAAAGTCATTGTTATCATTGGTGTCATCAGGGCTATCACTAGCAGAATCTTTTGTTTCATCATCTTGACTTGAGGTGCTTGTATTATCATTTTCAGGATCCTCAGCAATTATAGGGTTATATCCTGGAAGCATAGTGCTAGGTGAGGTTATTGTCAATCGTTCACATCTTCTCTTACCCAAGACATATAATCGTTCACATCTTCTATATTTTGTTGTTGACTAACGTAATCATCTTCTTCAAAACCTTCAATAACAATGACTTAAAGATCCACATTGAAAAGGTCTCGAGGAGTCATTTTCAAAGCTATCTACCAATTTGGATCAATTGGATCTGGGACATACCAAGCTTGTTGTGCATGAGATGCCAACCTTATTGTGCTGGACATATTAGTTTTTTTTTTTTTTTTGCCTATATAGAAAGTGGCTGAAATTGACTAAAATGAAATTAAATTCATCATGCTTCAATCCAGAGTTGTAGTCAACCCATACAAACTTCAACTCTTTGGTATATGTTAATTCAATTATATCCGTCAACACACCATAAAATGACACATATCCTGAAATGGGATTTTTATCCTTTAAACTTGAAAAACTACTTTTCATTGCATTCAAAAGCACTCCATTGTTTTGAGTTTTCATTTTAGTCTCACACTGCTTTGTGTGAAAATGTAATCTATTTATGGTATAGTCAGAGTAACTTCTAATCCATGTACTTTGTCCAACGGCTAAGTGTGGAATGTTTTTATGAATGTCTTTACAACTATTAGTTTTCCCCATTTCAGCAACCTATGAGTTTTGATAGAAAATGTAGTTAAATTAATTATTGATTACACAAAATTAAAAAAATACAAAATTAAATATTTTGAGATATGTATTTATAAACTTACATGATTTTTAAACCATTTATGAAATGTGTCGTTGCGAATTTTCTCTGTCTCGTAACTTGAAATGCATGGTTTTTATTGTCTTAGTACACATAAATGTTCACAGCCAGTATATTATTTTTGATAAGAATATCTTTAATAAATTTAACATAGGTTAAGCTAAAATATAAATATTATACCTTCTACATGGGTTGACAATCGGTGAATTATTAATCATGTATCTGTGGGTTTGAGTTCATGCAACATCATCTAAATACACAATTTCTTCTTTTCCTAAAAGATGACCATTTCCTCTATGAATACCTTCACCACCATCATAATTTTTGGTTGGTTGACTTAATTTTGACTCAACATTGTTCAAATACATTGAACAAAATGTCATCCATTTTTCATCCAAGTACCCTTTAGCTATTGAACCTTTTGGGTGACTTCTATTTGAAGCATAATTCTATAATGTGAATAAATATCTACATTTATAAAGTTGTTAATATTTAATATTATTTCACTAATAATTGATATAATAATTCTTCCAAAAAATATACCTCCCAATAGGGTACATCGAACAAAACTAAATAGATCTTGCAAGTTTTGCCTCTTTAGGTAAGTGAATAGGTAAATGCTCCATAATATCAAAAAATGATATTGGAAATATTTTCTTAAGTTCACACAATGTTAGAGCAACCTAATCTTATAAAACTTCAAAATCAGCAAAAGTATGGACTTTTGAATACAATTGCTTGAATATATCACATAAATCAATTATGACTTTACAGACATTTTTAGGCACTGCTATTCTCAAAGCAATAGGTAGCAACTGTTGTATGTGTTGAATTATGCCCTAAAGACCAATCATGTGATGATTGTTTGGGCATATATATGTATCATAATGCTTATAATTTATGGCAATTTATTATTATGTTTGATTTCATATATGCGTATTATGAATAAATATAATAATGTCCCTAGAATTTCATTATTCTAAAACAATCTCTAGTCAAGTATTATCATTAAAGGGATAATGATAATGCATTAAGACTGGCATGTGTAGTAACTGATGAAATGTGTCATGATATGAAATATCAAGTCAACACATGGATACATGTTAGAAAGCTATTTACTGGATTGACCTGTCATGAGAAATGCTACATGGGTTATTAAATGAAGTGTCATAAGCATATCTCATAGTGATCATGGTATAAATGATCCTTACACTTGAGATCATCAAAGATCTCAACATGAGGAGTTGTATGTTTTGATGCTACTAAACATTACTTGTAAAAAGGCGAACTATAAAAGTAGAAATTTGATATGCAATAAATCATGTAGTGAGATGTTAAATGATCAAGATAGGATTTGCCCCTCCTAATTAATGGGAGTGATATCTTTGGGCCCCTTGATCAAGTGAGACCATAAAATGCATAACCGTGCTCAAATGAGTCGATATATGATATCAAACTCATTTGCTTAGATGTGTCTATTTGGGAATCAAGAAATACAAAGATTGAACTATACGATAGGTTGTAGGCTCATTTTGATCGATTATCAAAACGTCACCGCTTTGAGTCACCAGAAATTCATATCTCTGTAGCTCACGATGAATCTTAGTAGACCTATGCGGGGCTTTTGTCTCTTGAGTAGGTACTTGTTCCACAACAGCTTGTGGTGTTTGCTAAATTTCTATCTTATCAAGTTTAGCGCTGTTTTGTGGTTCTTGAACTTCTTCAAGTTCTATTTGTCTCCCATAGGATTTTCTGGAAATGAACTCCTTTTCTAGAAAAACACTTGTCTGAGCAACAAACACTTTGTGATACAAATTCTTTACCAAAGTATAAAATTTGAAAAAATACCAAAGTGTAGATTCTAGTATCATTCTTTAGGTTGAACTAGTTCTTTGTTTAGCAAGACACCAACTCCAAGTTTGAAGAAGGACCTTGCTTTTGTCTACTTGATACCCGAAAGATCAATCCAAAACCCAGTTGTGAGTTGGACTGTTTCCTTGGAACCAAGAAGCACGCTCAAATTTTTGAGGGAAAGAGACTCAACAAGATAGCTTAAACATGAACCTAAGAGATTATCCTCAAAGAATCAAAGAAAGTTTTGAAATTAGAACTCAAAGAAAAGCTACAAGCTCTCAAGTTTGTATTGATAAAAATTGTGTCTTCTTTGTGTGGCGAATGGCCTTATTTATAGATGTTAACAAGGTTTGGCCAAGGAGAAATCCATTCTCTAGAAGGATTAGAACTCCTTACCTTTTAGGAAACTAAAATACTTAAAGGAAATAATTACTAAAAGACTCCTATTCTAAGAAAAAGAAATAAACTAATGTGGCCTAAAACTAATCCAAGTGTAGTTCGGACTAGATAAAGTGGCGGCTGAGTTGTTTGCTTCCTCCTGAATTGAAACTTTCCAATTCTGATGAGAAGTGGCCTAAGGACAAGATCACACAAGTGAAAATCAGCCACACTTGATCCTTCATTCTCGAGTCTTCATTGATGACTAGTATGACATATGATGAACTAAGTTGGGAAGTCTTCCATGCTTTCCTTGCTGCCTTGACTTGAGCCTCAATTAATTCAATTATAAGAGATGTTAAGGCAGCTTGCATTCTCTTAATTGGTTACTTAGTCATAGGACCATCAATTCCTTTCAATGGAGCAAGTTGTGGATGAATTCTTAACTAAACATCGAACTTGTGCTCTTAGATTTGTCTCTCTCGGATTTGGTTGAGTTCTCTCGGCTGGATGGTTGATTACTTCAACCTTGACTCTTATATTTTCATCAGACCCCCTTCATTTGAAAGGACTCGCCCTTGAGTCCATAAACTCGTCATCCAACTCAAACAAAGAAAGATCAGAGACATTAAATGTAGCACTACCACCATAATCACTTGGAATGACAAGTTGGTATGCATTCTCGCCCATGCGTGCAATAATTTGGAAAGAATCATCTCCTCGAGGATGAAGCTTAGTTCTTCATTGAGCATGTAAGTGTTTTTTTCCTCTATTGGCAACTTGAGCATAATATTCATTCTTCTTGAGGATTGGAAGGCGTACCTTCGCATGCAAGTCTTGAACAAACTTAGCCTTTGCTGTACCATCAAGATTTATTTGCTAATTGCTTGGCAAGGGCACTAAGTCAAGAGAGGTAATGCAAGTCAAGAGGGGTAAGCAAGATTTATTTGCTCTTGACTTGCATTACCCCTCTTGACTTAGTGCCATTGCCAAGCAAAGGTTAAGTTTGTTCAAGACTTGCATGCGAAGGTACACCTTCAAATCCTCAAGAAGAATGAACATTATGCTCAAGTTGCCAATAGAGAAAAAAAACTCTTACATGCTCAAAGAAGAACTAAGCTTCATTCTCGAGTAGATGGTTCTTTCCAAATTATTACACGCATGGGCGAGAATGCATACCAACTTGTCCTTCCAAGTAGTTATGGTGGTAGTGCTACATTTAATGTCTCTGATCTTTCTTTATTTGAGTTGGATGACGAGTTTATGGACTCAAGGGCGAGTCCTTTCAAAGGAAGGGGGTCTAATGAAAATATAAGAGTCAAGGTTGAAACAATCAACCATCCAGCCGAGACAACTCAACCAAATCCGAGAGAGACAAATCTAAGAGCACAAGTTCGATGTTTAGTTAAGAATTTGTCCACAACTTGCTCCATTGAAAGGAATTGATGGTTCTATGACTAAGTAACGAACTAAGAGAATGCAAGATGCCTTAACATCTCTTATAATTGAATTAATTGAGGCTCAAGTCAAGGCAGCAAGGAAAGCATGGAAGACTTCCCAACTTAGTTCATCATATGTCATACTAGTCATCAATGAAGACTCGAGAATGAAGGATCGAGTGTGGCTGATTTTCACTTGTATAATTAAGATCCTTAGGCCACTTCTCATCACAATGGAAAGGTTCCAATTCAGGAGGAAGCAAATCAACTCAGCCGCCACTTTATCTAATCCAAACTACACTTGGATTAGTTGTAGACAACATTAGTTTATTTCTTTTTCTTAGAATAGGAGTCTTTTAGTAATTATTTCCTTTAAGTATTTTAGTTTCCTAAAAAGCAAGATCCTTCTAGAGAATGGATTTTTCATTGGCCAAACCTTGTTAACATCTATAAATAAGGCCATTGGCCACACAAAAAAAGACACAATTTTTATCAATACAAACTTGAGAGTTTGTAACTTTTCTTTGAGTTCTAATTTTAAAACTTGCTTTGGGTTTTTGAGGATAGCCTCTTAGGTTCATGTTTAAGCTATCTTGTTGAGTCTCTTTCCCTCAACAATTTGAGCGTGCTTCTTGGTTCCAAGAAAACAGTCTAACTCACAACCGGGTCCTTCTTCAAACTTGGAGTTGGTGTCTTGCTAAACAAAGAACTAGTTCAACCTAAAGGACGATACTAGGACATACACTCTGGTATTTGTTTCGAATTTTATACTTTGGTAGAGAATTCGTATCACAAAGTGTTTGTTGCTCAGACTAGTGTTTTTCTAGAAAAGGAGTTCATTTTTAAAAAATCCAGTGGGAGACAAATGGAACTTGAAGAAGTTCAAGACCCACAAAATAACGCTAAACTTGATAAGATGGAAATTTAGCAAACACCACAAGTCGTTGTGAAACAAGTACCTACTCAAGAGACAAAAGCCTCGCGTAGGTCTACTAAGATTTATCGTGAGATGCAGAGATATGAGTTTCTGGTGACTCAAAGTGGTGACGTCTTGATAATCAATCAAGATGAGCCTACGATCTATCAAGAAGCTATATCGGGGCCAAACTCCGAGAAATGGTTTGAAGCTATGAGATCTGAGATGTAATCCTGTATACAAACCAATTATGGACTTTGGTTGATCCACCTGAAAAGGAAAAACGTATAGGGTGCAAATGGGTCTTCAAAAGAAAACCGACATAGTTGGTGAAGTACACACTTTTAAGGGGCGATTAGTCGCTAAAGGTTTCAAGCAAGTTCATGGTATAGATTATGACAAAACCTTTTTGCCAATTGCTATGCTTAAATTCATCAGGATTTTGCTTGCAATAGCTACATTACATGATTATGAAATCTGGCAAATGGATGTCAAAACTGCTTTCCTTAATGGAAATATTCTTGAGGATGTGTACGTGACACAACTTGAGGGTTTTGTCGATCCAGAAAATGCTGGAAAGGTTTGTAAGCTACAACGATCCATTTATGGGTTGAAGCAAGCTTCTCGAAGTTGGAATCTTCAATTTGATGATGCAATCAAAGAGTTTGGTTACATCAAGAACGAAAATGAACCGTGTCTACAAGAAGGTTAGTGGGAGCACTGTTGTCTTCCTGGTATTGTATGTGGATGACATACTACTTATTGCAAATGAAATCCCTTCTTTACAATCTGTAAAAACCTGGTTAGGAAGTTGCTTTTTAATGAAAGACTTAGGTGAAGCAACCTATATATTAGGTGTCAAGATTTATAGAGATAGATCAAAGAGATTGATTGGCCTATGTCAAAGTATATACATAGATAAAGTGCTAAAGCGATTTAGCATGCAAGAATCTAATAAAGGGTTTTTGCCTATGGGGCATGGAATTACTCTCTTTAAGGAATAGTGTCCTTCGACACAAGAAGAGAGACAACACATGAGTAAAGTTTTATATGCGCCAGCTATTGGATCTATCATGTATACAATGCTATGTTGTTGTCCTAATGTCTCGTATGCTTTGAGCATAACGAGCAGATATCAAGTAGATCCCTGTGAACATCACTGGATCATTGTTAAAAATATCCTTAAGTACTTGAGAAGGACTAAGGATATGTTTTTGATATATGGAGGTGAAGAAGAGCTCAATGTAACTGATTACATTGACGCAAGCTTCCAAACCGATGAAGATAACTATAAATCGTGGTCGGGTTGTGTGTTTAGCCTAAATGGTAGTGCTATGAGTTGAAAAGTTCAAAGCAGGCTATAGTAACCGATTGTACAACAAAGACCAAATATATTGTTGCTTCAGACGAAGCAAAAAAGGTTGTTTGGATCAAAAAGTTCATAACCGAACTTGGGGTTGTACCTAATGTTGCCAATCCAATTGAGCTCTATTGTGATGACAATGGAGCCATCGCACAGGCTCGAGAACCCAAATCTCACCAATAATCCAAACATATACTTCAGCACTTCCATCTTATCCAAAAGATGATTGAGAGAGAACATTTGAAGATATGCAAAATACCAACATATGATAACGTCATTGACCCATTGACAAAGCCTTTGATGCAGCAGAGATATGATCGTCATGCTAGATCATTAGTCATTAGTGAAATGACTGATTGGTTTTAGTGCAAATAGGAGTTTGTTGGATTATGCCCTAAAGACCAATCATGCGATGATTGTTTGGACATATATATGTATCATAATGTTTATAATTTATGGCAATTTATTATTATGTTTGATTTCATATCTGTATATTATGAATAAATATAATGTCCATAGAATTTCATTATTCTAAAACAATCCCTAGTCAAGTATTATCATTAAAGGGACAATGATAATGTATTAAGACTAGCATGTGTAGTGACTGATGAAATGTATCATGATATGAGATATCAAGTCAACACATGGGTACATGTTAGAGAACTTCGTACTGGATTGACCCGCCATGAGAAATGCTGCATGGGTTATTAAATGAAGTGTCATAAGCATATCTCATAGTGATTATGGTATAAATGATCCTTAGACTTGAGATCATCAGAGATCTCAACATGAGGAGTTGTATGTTTTGATTCTACTAAACGTTACCTGTAAAAATATGAACTATAAAGTAGCAATTTGATATGCAATAAATCATGTAGTGAGATGTTAAATGATCAAGATATGATTTGCCCCTCCTAAGTAATGGGAGTGATATCTTTGGGCCCCTTGATCAAGTGAGACCACAAAATGCATGGCCGTACTCAAATGAGTCAATATGTGATATCGAGCTCATTTGCTAAGATGTGTCTATTTGAAAATCAAGAACTGTAAAAATTGAACTATACGAGCGTTGTAGGAAACCAAATCAAAGAACGCAGCAGAAATTTAAAAATTTTTGGTTTCCTCCAAGGATCCATACGAAGTGAAATTAAATTGGTAGTGAAGATTGTTACCTTACCGGTAGTGTAGTCTTGTTGATTGTTGGAGATTGTTGATTGTCGAATCACAAGCAAAACCAATCTAGCCTTGCCTCTATGGTATCCACACGATCGTCTCCAAATCTCAAGTCAATTGTCAAACAATTAACTAAAGAAAGAAGTAACAAAATCTCATAGTGCTAGCTAGGATTTTGTTACTCAGGTATTCTCTCAAGTTCTCAACTCAAGAATTGGTTTTCTTTCAATCTCTTCTTATAAATTCGTTTTTGGTTCTTATTTCTCAAATAAGGAGTGGTGTCTATATTGAACAGAAGAAGGAGAAAATAAAGAAATTTCGTGCACCAAGAAAATCACACAATTTTCTTCAACAAAGAAAGCTTAAAAAGAAAACTCTCTCAATGAAAGTGTCCATTTGGTTTCCTTGATCTGAATTCAATAATTCATCCATGTAAACAGCTGCCCTTTAACATTTCATATTTTAGAAATTGAATTGCAACATGTTGCACATGGTTGCCTTTCCCTTTTCCAATGAATGGCTGCCTTTTCATTTTCATAAAATGAATTGCAATATGTTGCATTTTCATTTTCCAATGAAAGGTTGTCTTTTCATTTTCCAATGAATGGTTGATTTTTCATCTTCCAATAAAAAAATCTATTTTGATTATTATTTAATTAATAAATCTAAAACTCATTTTGGATTTATTAATATTAATAGAACCAAAATCTTTTCGCCTTAAATCCAAAACCGTTTTTAAAACGAAACCCGATAGATTCATATTCTCAATAGAATTCTTAAATTAAACAAAATTTCATCACATGAATTTTGCACTTCTTTTGGATACGATCTAAGTGTGTGACCCAATAGGTTCTCATAACGTTGGCATTGACATAAAATATATTTTATGCCAAAAGTAATGAGCGGTGTCTAGCAACACATCAATACTACCCAAATCATGAGAATATTAGTAATTCGACATTACTTTTCTTGTGATAGATATTACCGTGTAATTAAATCCCTTTGCCCTAGATATCATGGTTGAACACGAGCCATGGAGCGTGTCATGCTCGTATAGTTCAATCTTTGTATTTCTTGATTCCCGAGTAGACACATCTATACAAATGAGCCCGATATCACATATCGACTCATTTGAGCACGGCCATGCATTTTATGGTCTTACTCAATCAAGGGGCCCAAAGATATCACTCCCATTATATAGGAGGAGCAAATCCTTTCTTGATCACTCAACATCCCACTACATGATTTATTACATATCCAATTACTACTTTTATAGTTCACCCTTTTACGGGTAACGTTTAGTAGTATCAAAATATGTAACTCCTCATGTTGGGATCTCTGAGGATCTCAAGTCTAAGGATTATTTACACCATCATCACTATGAGAAATATTTATGATACTTCATATAATAATCCATGTAATATTTCTCATGGCGGGTCAATCCATTACATTATTCTCTAACATGTACCCATGTGTTGACTTGATATCTCATATCATAAACAATTTCATCAGTCACTACACATACTAGTCTTAATGCATTATCATTGTCCCATTTTATGATAATACTCGACTAGGGATAATTTTAGAATAATTAAATTCTTAGGACATTATTATGTTTATTTCATAAAACGCAGATATAAGATAAACATAATAATTAGTGACATTAATTATGAACATTATGATACAATATATGCATATACGATCATCATATGATTGGTTCTTAGGGCATAATCCAACAAACTCCCACTTGAACTAAGACCAATCATACATCACTCTAATGCCTAATGATCTACACTTGAACTAAGACCAATCAGACATCTCTCTAATGCCTAATGATCTAGTATGACAATCATGCTTCTACTGTGCCAGAGGCTTTGTCAGTGGGTCAGCTATGTTATCATTAGTTGGTACTTTGCATATTTTCACATTCCCTCTCTCAATTATCTCATAGATAAAGGGGTGGTGCTAAAGTATATGTTTGAATCGTTGGTGAGATTTGGGTTTCCTAGCCAGTGCAATGGCTCATTTGTCCTCACAATAAAGCTGAATTGGACCGTAAATGCTAGGTACAACCCTAAGTTCAGTTACAAACCTTTTTTTGATCCAAACGACCTCTTTTGCTGTGTCATAAGCAGAAATATACTTGGCTTCTATTGTAAAGTTGGCTACTGTCGATTGCTTGGAACTCTTCTAACTCACAGCACCACCATTTAGGCAAAACACATTACCCGATTGCGATTGATAGTCATCCTTGTCAGTTTGGAAGCTTGCGTCAGTGTAACTAGTTACATTGAGCTCTTCCTCACCTCCATATATCAAGAATGTATCCTTAGTCCTTCTCAAGTACTTAAGGATATTTTTGACAGTGTTCCAGTGACGTTTACCGGGATCTAGTTGATATCTACTCGTTAAGCTCAAAGTATATGAGACATCGGGATGAGTACATAGCATGGCGTACATGACAGATCCAATAACTGATGCATATGGAATCCTACTCATGTGTTGTCTCTCTTCTTGTGTCGAAGGACAATGTTCCTTTGAGAGAGTAATTCCATGCCCCATAGGTAAGAATCATTTCTTAGATTCTTTCATGCTAAACCGCTTTAGCACTTTATCTATGTATGTACTTTGACTTAGGCCAATCAATCTCTTTGATCTATCTCTATAGATTTTGATACCTAATATATAGGTTGCCTCGCCTAAGTATTTCATTGAAAAACAACTTCCCAGCCATTTATTTACAGACTGTAAAGAATGATGTCATTCCCAATAAGTAGTATGTCATCTACATACAATACTAGGAAGAAAATAGTGCTCCCACTAACCTTCTTGTAGACACAAGGTTCATCTTCATTCTTGATGAAACCAAACTCTTTGATTGCATTATCGAACTGAAGATTCCAACTTCGAGAAGCTTGTTTCAACCCATAAATTGATTGTTGTAGCTTACAAACCTTTCCAGCATTTTTCGGATCGACAAAACCCTCAGGTTGTTTCATGTACACATCCTTGAGAAGATTTCCATTAAGGAAAGCAGTTTTGACATCCATTTGCCAGATTTCATGATCATGGAATGCAGCTATCGCAAGCAAGATCCTGATGGATTTAAGAATTGCGATTGGTGAAAAAGTCTCATCATAGTCTATACCATGAACCTGTTTAAAACCTTTTGCAACCAATCGTCCCTTAAAGGTATGTACTTCACCATCCATGCCAGCCTTCCTGTTGAAGACCCATTTGCACCCTACGGGTTTTACTCCTTCAGGTGAATCAACCAAAGTCCATACTTGGTTTGTATACATGGATTCCATCTTAGATCTCATGGCTTCAAGCCATTTTTTCAGAGTCTGGCCCCCGATATAGCTTCTTGATAGGTTGTAGGTTCATCTTGATCTTTTAGCAAGAAGTCACCATTTTTAGTCACAAGAAATCCACATCTCAGTGGCTCATGATGAATCCTAGTAGACCTACACGGGCCTTGTGTCTCTTGAACAACTTGTTCCACAACCTTTTGTGGTGTTTGCTCAATTTCCATCTCATCAAGTTCAGTAATATTTTGTGGTTCTCGAATTTCTTCAAGTTCTATTTGTCTCCCACTAGTTTTTCTAGAAATAAATTCCTTTTCTAGAAAAACACCAATCCGAGCCACAAACACTTTGTTCTTATTGGGATAATAGAAATAGTATCCTTTTGTTTCTTTAGAATACCCCACAAAATAACATTTATCAGATTTGGGTCCAAGTTTTCGAGAGACTTGACATTTGACGTAAGCCTCACATCTCCAAATCTTCATAAAAGACATACTAGGTCGATTCCTAGTCCATATCTCATATGGTGTCTTTTGAACCGATTTAGATAGAACTCGATTTAGTGTAAAATTGACTGTAAGTAAAGCATGTCCTCAAAAAGAATTTGGAAGATCTGCATGACTCATCATGGACCGAACCATGTCTAACAAAGTTCGATTTCTCCTCTCAGACACACCATTCCATTGTGGTGTTCCAAGAGGAGTAAGTTGTGAGACTATCCCACACTCCTTTGCACTCTTGGCTTAAGTAGTCACCTCCTCGATCATATTGAAATATTTTAATACCCTTACCAAGTTGGTTTTGTACTTCCTTCATTCTTGAATTCTTTGAACTTTTCAAATGATTCCGACTTGTGTCTCATAAGATACACATAGCCGTATTTACTGCAGTCATCAGTAAATGTAATGAGGTATTTAAAACCACCTCTAGCTTGTGTATTTAATGGTTCACATACATCAGTATGTATTAGTTTCAATAAATCACTTGCCCCTTCACTATGTTTTAAAAGGGGATTTAGTCATCTTGCCCAATATACATGATTCACAATTCTCATATGATTCAAAATCAAATGAGTCCAATAATCCAAATTTATGGAGTTTTGAAATGCAATTTTTTATTTATATGGCCCAGATGACAATGCCAGAGATAAGTCGGATTAAAATTATCTACTTTAATCCTTTTTTAAGATCCTCCAGGTAAACTTTATATTTTTCTCTTCCAATGTTCGGTCTTACCACAATGGAAAGAGTTTCTTTCTTTAGGTTCCTTAAGTAAGGGTTCCTCTAGGACATATCACTTTTTCTTTTACTTGAGGACTATCCTCAAGTTCCTTTACCCATCCAGGAAGTTTGTCCTATTTATCTTGTCCTTCTCAAGGACTGATCACAGTGATAACGTGTTGTAATGTTATTTGCCATGGTTATTAACAATAGAAATATGCAAAATAAGTATCATGAACGTAAACATTTAATATGGTTTTTTATTAATGTTATTCCCACTATTTTGTTCAAATTAATAACCCTCAATATTAATTTGGAAAAGTTTAATTTAATTAACTTTCTAGTGGGCCAAAATCCATATTTGACCTAATTTTGAGTTAGCTTTGGCTAATCGCCCAAAACTCGTCTATTTTGGTAGACAACACCTGTCAATTGTATCTTATACAACTCCTGGATAGTTGGGTGAATAACTCTTTGTTCTAACTTATCTAATAAGCAGCCCAACTCTATGCCTCTAGGTCTCAATCCTATTAAGGCTACCTAGTTAAATCTAAATCAATGGTCAACAGTCGGATATTACTATTATCCCGTCGCGTCTCACTAAGATGGATCATAGCACCTTGCTTTGGTAAGCCTACACATGATCAATCGAAGCTTTGACGAGTGCTAGGCATTGGAAGGCATCTTAGACTTAATATTTGGTTTGAGGGATTTGTTTAAAATCTCACCATTTTGTTTGAATTGGTTATTGTAATTATTAGTCCAATTAATCGCATAATTTTCTAACTAATTATTACATACATGATCTCATCATATATTTAACCAATAACCATACACAACATGCATCTCATACATGAACAAGAAAATAAACGTAACATAGTTATAGCCCAAACTAAGTTGATTCTCTCAAGCCAATGAGAGAACCAAAAGGTCAACCTAAGGGTATTAGCAACTTCTCCAAGTGCCTCCTTTGGTCGTCTTCATATGGTCACGAACTCCTTGATTTCTAGACTAATCCTATCGCTAATCTAACTATTACATCTTTCGAGAAACCTCGATTTACATTCGAGGGGAGTTAGATGAGAAAAGAATGTACAACTAGAAATTTAGCAAGGCATGACACGCAGGTCATATTTAGTTACAACCATTACAAAACCATTTCCAATCACATTGGGTCAAGGGCTATAACTATGCACCATACTCAAATATTACATAATTCGCATATCATATACAATTGTCATTCATAATGAACAATTAATTTTAAATCAAATATTAGGGTATTGAATAAGATATTGTGCATGGAAGGTTCGGGTTTAATATGCAAATTTCGACTATACTAGCTTATTAGAAATTTATGAAAAATATATCTCATATATTTCTGGCCTTAACATGATACACATACCAAATTTCAGCCATCATAAAATTCCAAAGCTATGTTCAATTTGGCCAAGAATGAAACACATCATACGTCTTCCTTTTATGGCCACACTTTGATTATGAGAAATTTGTGAAAAATATATCTTATATATATTTTTTTCAGCCACGACATGAAGTATCACATATTCCATTCAGCCAACCTTTGATCATAATTAATTTGTGAAATTATATCATATACATATTTTTGGTCAAACCCTAAAACCCCAACACATGTATATAGCCAAAATAATTTTTCGTTCACAAAGTCAAAATTTCAAAACCAATATATTTCACAAATATATTTTTGGCTCAATATGTTCAACATACACACGTTTCAGGTTCAACACAAATTAATTAAAATAAAACAGTACCAAAATTGGCAAAAATTAACTTTCGATCTCAACTTGATAGATCATATACATCCAATTTCGGCTAAACATAATCATTGAAAATTTTGTGAATAATGTATCAAATATTTTAGGCCTCAACTTAATCTATCATATATATTAGATCTTGACCAGTCACAAACTAGTTCCAATAATATGCAATTCGGCCAAACTGAAATTCAGAAATTTGAACCCTTCAAAAATTTCAGAAATCCAAACCTTCTTAAGGTTTGGTAAACTTTTAAAATTGGAATTATTATATATCACATTTATAATTTGGCCTTAATATTATATATATCACAAATATATATTTGATATATTAATTTCAGCCTCAAATTAAAATTAAAACCAAAATGGCCTCCCAAAATTGTAACAACCAAAACTAGGATTTTCTATCCAACCGAAAATAGCACAAAACACATAACCGAAGTTTATCAAATTTTTTAGGAAAAATCCGAAGCCAATATTATGCATCATATACATATTTGGACTCAATATGATTCAAAATATATTTTTTTCAATTTTAATAAATTTTTTCAAACCGAAAATAGGTGGCAAAATGACAAACCCGAAATTAAGCCTTAAAATTCCAGAAAAGCTGAAACTTTGTTCTTCCATGCTTATTCATATATATATCACATATATATATATATATATATATATATATATATATATATATATATATATCTCATATTATTCATATCCAGCAATAACACTTTAAAGCATACCCTAAACTGATTTAATAGACAGAAACATATCATATATGTTTCATTAAAATCTAGATTTAATGCAGCATACTAGTAATAAACAATTTAATCAAACAAGCATGCTTCTCACTTAAAACCAATTTGAGCCTTCGTAAGTGGCTCTGATACCACTGTAGGAAACCAAATCAAAGAACGCAGCGGAAATTTAAAAATTTTTCGTTTCCTCCAAGGATCCATACGAAGTGAAATCAAATTGGTAGTGAAGATTGTTACCTTACCGGTAGTGTAGTCTTGTTGATTGTTGGAGATTGTTGATTGTCGAATCACAAGCAAAACCAATCTAGCCTTGCCTCTATGGTATCCACACGATCGTCTCCAAATCTCAAGTCAATTGTCAAACAATTAACTAAAGAAAGAAGTAACAAAATCTCATAGTGCTAGCTAGGATTTTGTTACTTGGGTATTCTCTCAAGTTCTCAACTCAAGAATTGGTTTTCTTTCAATCTCTTCTTATAAATTCGTTTTTGGTTCTTATTTCTCAAATAAGGAGTGGTGTCTATATTGAACAAGAGAAGGAGAAAATAAAGAAATTTCGTGCACCAAGAAAATCACACAATTTTCTTCAACAAAGAAAGCTTAAAAAGAAAACTCTCTCAATGAAAGTATCCCTTTGGTTTCCTTGATCTGAATTCAATAATTCATCCATGTAAACAGCTGCCCTTCCACATTTCATATTCTAGAAATTGAATTGCAACATGTTGCACATGGTTGCCTTTCCCTTTTCCAATGAATGGCTGCCTTTTCATTTTCATAAAATGAATTGCAATATGTTGCCTTTTCATTTTCCATTTCATTTTCCAATGAATGGTTGTCTTTTCATTTTCCAATGAATGGTTGCCTTTTCATCTTCCAATAATAAAATCCATTTTGATTATTATTTAATTAATAAATCTAAAACTCATTTTGTATTTATTAATATTAATAGAACCAAAATCTTTTCGCCTTAAATCCAAAACCGTTTTTAAAACGAAACCCGATAGATTCCTATTCTCAATAGAATTCTTAAATTAAACAAAATTTCATCACATGAATTTTGCACTTCTTTTGGATACGATCTAAGTGTGTGACCCAATAGGTTCTCATAATGTTGGCATTGACATAAAATATATTTTATGCCAAAAGTAATGAGCGGTGTCTAGCAACACATCAATACTACCCAAGTCATAAGAATATTAGCAATTCGACATTACTTTTCTTGTGATAGATATTACCGTGTAATTAAATCCCTTTGCCCTAGATATCCTGATTGAACACGAGCCATGGAGCGTGTCATGCTCGTATAGTTCAGTCTTTGCATTTTTTGATTCCCGAGTAGACACATCTACACAAATGAGCCCGATATCACATATCGACTCATTTGAGCACGGCCATGCATTTTATGGTCTTACTCAATCAAAGGGCCCAAAGATATCACTCCCATTATATAGGAGGGGCAAATCCTTTCTTGATCACTCAACATCCCACTACATGATTTATTACATATCCAATTACTACTTTTATAGTTCACCCTTTTACGGGTAACGTTTAGTAGTATCAAAATATGTAACTCCTCATGTTGGGATCTCTGAGGATCTCAAGTCTAAGGATTATTTACACCATCATCACTATGAGAAATATTTATGACACTTCATATAATAATCCATGTAATATTTCTCATGGCAGGTCAATCCAGTACATTATTCTCTAACATGTACCCATGTGTTGACTTGATATCTCATATCATAAACAATTTCATCAGTCACTACACATACTAGTCTTAATGCATTATCATTGTCCCATTTTATGATAATACTCGACTAGGGATAGTTTTAGAATAATTAAATTCTTGGGACATTATTATGTTTATTTAATAAAATGCAGATATAAGATAAACATAATAATTAGTGCCATTAATTATGAACATTATAATACAATATATGCATATACGATAATCATATGATTGGTTCTTAGGGCATAATCCAACAAGCGTGACATGCTCCATGGTTTGTGTTCAATCAAGATATCTAAAGCAAAAGGATTGAATTACATGCTCACATTTATCACAAGAAAAGTAATGTCGAATTACTAACGTTATTATACCTTGGGAAGCATTGATGTGTTGCTAGACACCGTTCAATACTTATGGCATAAAATAGATTTTATGTTATTGCTAATGTTATGAGAACCTATTAGGTTGCACACTTAGATCATATCCAAAATAATTTTAAAATTCATGTAATGAATTTTGGTTAATTTAAGAATCCTATTGTGAATAGGATTCTATAAGGTTTCCGATTTAAAACAGTATTTGGTTTTGGATTCTAAATTATTTTGGTTTTGTGTTAATAAATCCAAAATATTTTTTGATTTATTAATTCATGTAAAAATTGAAATTAGAAAGGCAATTAAGAATGAGATTCTTTTTTTGGCAGCCACTTAAATTTAGAAAGCTGAAATTTAGAAAGTGCCAAAATAGATTAGAACTCGTAGTTCAAGTAAAACTCTTTAGAAAAAGTTTTACCGTAATCTATTTTCTATACATTTGGACTTGTAATTTTAGCAGCCTCCAACCCTAAAAATGAGCATAAAACATGTTATTATTTGCTGCATCAAAAAGCCACGAAATCAAATTTTCTTGTAAAGAAAAATTCTTCAGCAAAAGAAATCCAAAACCGATCCTTGCTTGCTATTTTGGAAAAATTCCTTTTGGCCTTTTCTTGTGAAGAAATAGCAGCCATTTTTAAGAACACAATAAGCAACACTTCATCTATTCTTTAGAGAAAAATAGAAGCTGCTTTCTTGTTAAAGAAGCAAGGAAAAACCGAAGATTGATAAGCTTCAAATTTGGAAAAATCGAAGGCAAGCACCATCAGGTTTTGCTGCTTCTTTTCTTGGGTTAATTGTGTGACAATTAATTCGAAACTTGGAGATGATCATGTAGATACTGTAGAGGCAAGGATTCACTGAGTGTTGCTATAATTCGACGAGCAAAATTTTTCAAAAAAAAGTTCAACCGCTACTAGTAAAGGTAAATCTATTCATGACCTATTTGAAATCACTTCATAAGTATCCTTGGAGGAAATCAAAAATTTTAAATTTCCATTGCATGCTATATATGATTTCCTACAGTGTGAGTATATGACAATCACGACTTTTTATTCTTGAGATATTTCACTGCACCAAATTAACAGATTCTGAGATATTTGATGCATATCCATTTGGCACCTACACATTCTTTAATACGTTTAAAAATTATCCTTTTCTTGGTTACTCATTGTGAAACAAGCAAGAGGCAAATAAACTGTATCACTTTTTGTCTGAAGATGAAGTGCCTTTCGTATGCCCAATTCTGGAAGTTCATATCAAGATTTAATATATATTATCCTTTATTTTCCTAGTAACACCAAGCAAAGTCCATGAGAGATTATCCATAAAATTTTTATCGATATGCATGAAATCAAAATTTTGGTGAATAAGATTCGTTTTCCAATATGGCAATGCGATATAACAATGCTTCTTTCCATTTTTCCACCAACGAGATTGTGCATTTTTATTACAAGGACATGCATATACACTTTTTTTACTCCAACCGTAGAGATTTGCGTGCAACAAGTAGTTAAAATACATGTTGTGTAGTTGCATCATAAGTTGGAACTCCAGAGTTCCATAATTCTTGGAATTCATCAATTAATGGTTGTAAAAACACATCTATATCATTTCGTAAAGACCGAGGTCCATCAGTATTTATGAATAATATGAATGATGACTGTTTCATACATCTCCAAGAGAGTAGATTAATGGAACAAGAATAATAGGCCATATGTGCAATGCTCATTGTTTTAAACATGTTAAACCCATCAACAACTAGTCCAGGTTGAACATGTCAGCAATCACTGCCAAAACTTGGATTTTTTCATCAAATTCTTTCCAAGCTTGAGAGTCTGCTGGATGCCTAAGTATACCATTTTTTTTGTGCGTTCTTTTGCATGCCATCTCATTAAAGAAGTTGTCTTTGAAGTATGGGTTTTAAAGGAAAGTAATGAATAAGTTTTGCTGGAAATTTTCCTTCTTTTTGAGTAAATTTTCTTGGTCACTCACAAATTGCTTATACCTAGAAATTTTGCAATATTTGCATTTATCATCATTTTTTGTCTTTTTCCAATACAGCATGCAATCATTAAGACAAGCATGTATCTCTTTATACTCGAGACCCAAGTCTTTAATTAATTTCCAAACTTCATGATAGGAGCCTGGAAACATGTTGTTTTGCTAGAATGCTTCTTTTAGAACTTCCAATAACAATGTGGAAGAATTGTTACTCCAACGACAAAGAGATTTAACATGCAACAAATGCACAATGAATGACAGAAATGTAAAACTTTTGCATCCTAAAAATAACTTAGCCTCAGCATGCTTTAATAGTTCAAAGAACCTTCCAGACTCTTCATCAAATTGTCCAACAGATTATTGGGTGCTTGTGTTTGGAAATTTAGGATTAATACCTAAATTGCCAAGAATATAAGAAACTCCACTCTAGGTATAAGAAGTCCCTAGTGTTTCATGTATCAACCCTTCTATGTCATCGGTCTCACTTTTTTCATGTGATGCACTAGCCACATTTTGCTCATTATACCATGGGTCCTCATCATGATAAACCCAATTAGTATAGGTCTTTAGAAAACCCTTAATCATAACATGTGTGTGAAATTCTTCTCTCAAGTGTCGTGTAGAATTCTTACAACTATTACACGGACATTTTATTCTAGTATTAGGCTACTTGTTTTGTTAGGAAAATTGGAGAAAGTTATGTAAACCCCTTCAAAAAGCATCACTAGATGTTTGCTCGTCAATGTGAATCCAACACTTATCCATCTATGTGTGTAAAAAGAAAATAAGTACAATAATTCAGATATTGACTCCTAATATAATAATTTACAAGATAAAACATAAGGAAAATTAAGCACTATTGTACATTTGTGCGAGCGAGAAAAGAAATTGATTGCTCTACTATTTCCTAATGACTAAAACATTCTTCAACAAAATAATTCCATATAGCACTTGACAAAAAAATCAAATGTATTGGCTTGATTGCTCTACTATTTCCTAATGACTAAAACATTCTTCAACAAAATAATTCCATATAGTACTTGACAAAACTTATGTTCTATTTGTTGCAAGAAGTTTCTTATTATTAGCTTTATAATATCACCATTTTGAGTGAAATAAGTAAATTTGACATTCTAAATTATTTTGTTAGAACTTAAGGCCTCATTTTTTCAAACATATTTTTAATTTTCAATTTTATTGCATCTATTTTTTCTCCGTTAACTCTTACACATCTCTTACTTTTTAAGTATTACTTATGTATTTTTATATTTTAATGATTATTAATTTTAATCTTTTATTGGGAATTTTTTTTATATTCAAATTAATAATTCATTACATTTGAAAATTATTATTTGTTCAATTTTTTCCCTAATTAAAATTTTGAAATGTGGTTTGACTTCATCCTAAATGAGGGTGTATTTCCTTTTATACACAATGGAGAATGGAGATTGTTATTATTATGTAACTTAACCAAGTCCTTTCCCGTGGCAGCAACATGCGTAGCAAACAGCATAATTGTCACAACAATTTGTGGATGCAGTTTCAAGCATTTACCAACTAAAGCTAAAGTCTAAAGACCTCAATTGCCCACAACCAATAAAAATCATCACGTCAACCAAAGAATCCCATTGGATCCAATAGCAAGTTTCAATCCTTGATTGGTAAACAGAACTCAAAGCTTAAAACCTTTTGAAATGACTTATACAAACTAGAATAATTCTCAAGTGTTGTCAACTGTGATTGTTTATTTACGTAATTAAATTGTAGCAAAGCTTTATAATTTCATAAGTCTTCTATGCAGGCAACGACAACTAAAACTATATATATTGACATGAAAATGTATGAAGGAAATATTAACCTCCTAATTTAAGTACCATAATAAATGGTAATAAAAGGAAAGGAAATGTAATGACCTGTCGTCGCTAATGAATCCTGGAGAAAAATCTAAAAATATACCAGATTCTAAAAACTAATGAGAATATGGTTTCGCAATGGCCCGTTCATATTTATTTATTTATTGCAATATACAAGTGGAATGATGCCACCCCTACCGCCAGTGCCACCCTCGCCCAATCCATGTGCAGTAGTCCCTCCCATTCCCAAGAACCCCCAAATTCTTGACAGAATCAATTGCTCGATCACAATCCCCAACACGACCATGATACTCCCCAAGCCTTAGAACCCATAAATCCCGCCATTCAATCCCACCCGGATCAGCAAAAATCCAATCTTGATCACCCAACGACCACAATGACAACAACAACGACGACCCAGAAGAGGAGGCTGAAGATGATCAGGAAGAGTAAAACAGGAAGAGACATCTCGAGCATTAGAAGGCGGCATAAAAGCCAAGATCATAAACAAAACTAGAATGTAGATTAGGAGCAGCAGTAGCATGAATTAAGTGCGCAATCATTGATCATTGATCATTCCCGTCATACAAACAAATTCATTAATCTAGTTGTTTGCATTAAAACTACGTACCATCCCCAAGTTCAACATTAAACCAACCCTGATCCCCTAAAGAAGAATCAAGAACTCATGAACATCAACCTTAGCATCACGCCTTTAATCTCAGCTTTTCTTTTTCTTTTTAGTTCTCACGGTTCAGCACAAGAAGTTGAACAAAAAATAGATAGCAGTAAAGAGTGTTTACCTAATCATGATAATTTTGCAGTAGATAGGGAGCGGATGCCTTATATCTCAGTAAAGCTTCAGCCGGTAAAGGGACCGATTTAACCTATATAGCGCCGATTTTTGTAGCAAAATTTCCTAAATGTTTTGATGTGAACTTTTCAACCTATAAAGGTAATTGAGGGGCGTTCTCAAAGCATTTTGCAGATAATTACAAAAAAAGATATATAGATTAGGAAGTGGAATCAATATACACCTTGTAGAACAACTTTGCACCGATGAACTACAATTCTATTGTATCAGAAGTAGTTCCTAAACACAGTTGGATTACACGTTTATTATTATGTACTTTCCTAAGTTCCATGTGACGGCTGAATATCCGGGTTTAGGAATATGTCCTCATTTTTTTTCTTCTTAATTCACAAGGATTTTCTATTTATCAAAACTTAATCTACTAAATAGCAACAAAACAATCATGCACAACAACGGATGTCAAAAAATTACCTTCAATAGCTACAGGCTTTGGAGAATTGCTATACAAAAGATGTGAGAACGAAAGATTTGCAATGTGCTTTTCTATACATTTGTTCGTGAGCAGGGCAAAACAGTAACATAAGGGAGTGGGTAAATAATTAAGGAACGTATGAGAGTAAAATGTCTAGAAACATCAAAATATTTTGGAGTGGGAAATTTATAAATGATGGAACTATTTTAGCCAATTAATAATTAAACAATTTTTACAATGTGCTACCTTAGTCCCACATCGAAAAGTTAAGAAATGAAAGTAATGTATATAAAACCCTACTTAATAAACTACTAATAACTTGACTTAATTGTTTTGGGTTAGTGATGATAAAATACCAAAAGTTATTGCGCCAGTCATTTAAACTGGGGGAGACTTGGTTCGGGAGCTAAGTGCTACATCTCTAGAGTCCCATTTTAGGGGAGAATAGGCCAAACAAAGTAATAGGATGGACCTTACAAGGACAAGCTAATTAAGTGCTACATGTTGGAGCCACCTACGTATGGGAACCGAACCACCTCTAGAGTCCCGTTTTAGGGGAGACTAGGCCAAACAAAGTAATGGGTTGGATCTTGCAAGGACACAAATGCTACACATGGGAACTACTTCTAGAGTCCTGACTGGACTAAACAAAGTAATGGGTTGGACCTTGTAAACTAAGTGCTACATGTTGAAGCCACCTATGTACGGGAACCGAACCACCTCTAGAGTCCCATTGTAGGGGAGACTAGGCCAAACAAAGTAATGGGTTGGACCATACAAGGACAAGGGGAGCAAAGTGCTACATGTTGGAGCCACCTACATACGGGAACCGAACCACCTCTAGAGTCCCGTTTTAAGGGAGACTAGGCCAAACAAAGCAATGGGTTGGACCTTATGATGTGAATCCGGGAGGACTCAATTTAATTGTAGAATCGTCCCTGAATTATCTAGTGCAAAACGCCAATCTCAAATGAACCCAACAACAATAGGATGAACCTATCACCTTTGAATCATACTTGGAGAAAGAAGTCTTGAAATCTTCCAAGCAAAAACAATCTAACCAAACTAGACCCAACAACAATAGGATGAAACCTATCACCTTCGAATCATAATAAGGCTAAATTGAATTCACTATTCCCAACACCTCTAATCTTTAAATCCAACAACACTAGGATGAACCTAACACCTTTGGATTATGAAAGGAAAAGAAAAAGCTGAGTAGAGGCGCCACAACTAAAAGGAAGAGTTTTAGTTGATAAGCCTTGTAAGTTTTGCAAGCAATTTTGCAAGACTCAAACTAGCTCCCTAAGAAACTAGTAAAGAAAGGAAAAATCCTTAAAAGTTTATTACTTCAATCTAATTGAAAATGCTTAACCAAGGCCCCTATTTATAGTGTTTCAAGAGGGACCAAGGTTGAAAATTACAAAAGGATTAAAGTAGTAAATCTGAACTTTTTGGTCAAGACTAGCATTAAATCTTCTCTTTGACCAAGAAAAGCTCTATGACCCAAAAAGACTCTTAAACTTAAAACACTTAATTTGAACATTAAAAATGCAGAAAACAACTTAAAAAGTCTTCAAAAATAGCTGGAAATTCGTCCAAAAATTCAGCTCCCAAAATGACCTTTAAACTTCTAATTTGAATTCTTTGACTAGTCTTCACCCCTTCACTTGCTAGTTGAATTTTGACCAAGGAAATCAGATGAGACCTTCAAAATACTCCATAATTTCATCCATTTCACCATGCTTTTGATCCTTAGAAGCTTCTTGAATGGTCTTGAAAATTTATCACTTGGTGAGTTGAATTTGGACTTGAATTGTGGGCTGTTTTTGGGCAGATTTGTTGACTGACTTTTGGGACTTGGGCTGAACGAAAATTGCATTATTTTGGACCAAATAAAGTGGTTAAGAATCAGCAACAACTCACTTAATTAGCCCCTCTTGAATCTAGGTCCAAGACTTGCAAAATGTTGTAACAAGTGGGCTGAACTTTTGTAGCATTGGTCCTTTCTTTGTCATGTACTTGAATGATCAAATTAGACAAAGATTCTTCCATCCTTTTCTTCCTTAAACGAGTCATAGGACCAGCCATGCCATCAAGTCATGAGGTGGAGAAGGAGTCTCATTTTGAGAAGCATTATTCACAACTTGATCTTCATTGTTCTTGTCTTTGTTGTTATCATGGGATCTTTGGAGCTCATCATCCCCTCTCTCTTGGAAAGGATTCGTCCTCGAATCCAAAGGATCTGCATCAAAGTCAAAAGGAGATAAATCAGAGACATTAAAAGTAGAACTTATACCATAGCCTCCGGGAAGATCAAGCTTGTAGGCATTATCATTGACTCGTGCCACAACTCGGAATGGTCCATCTCCACGGGGTGTAATTTAGTTCTTCTTGAGGCTGGAAATCTCTCTTTCCTCATGTGTATCCAAACCCAATCACCAGGTTTAAATACAACCTTCTTACGCCCTTGTTAGCATTCTTGGCATTTTGCTCATTTTTCTTTTCAATGTTTGCACGAGCTTGCTCATGCAACTTCTTCACAACTTCAGCTTTCTTTTTGCCATCCAAACTCACTTGATCCTGTATAGGTAAAGGAGATAAGTCTAATGGAGTCAAAGGATTAAAACCATACACCAATTCAAAAGGAGAAAAATTGGTAAAAGTGTGTAGTGTGCGATTGTATGCAAATTCAGCAATTGGTAAACACTCCTCCCAACTCTTCAAGTTCTTCTTAATTATGGCTCTTAGTAAAACACCCAAAGTTCTATTAGTTACTTCCGTTTGGCCATCAGTTTGTGGGTGACATGTAGTTGAAAACAAAAGTTTTGTTCCCAATTTTTCCCAAAGTGTTTTCCAGAAATAACTCAAAACTTCACATCCCTATCGAAACAATGGTCCTAGGGACTCCATGCAGACGACAACTTCCTTGAAGAACAAATCACCACATGCTTTGCATCTCGGTTTTTCTACAAGCAATAAAATGAGCCATCTTTGAGAATCACACAACAACAAAAATTGAGTCCATTCCTCTTTGAGACCTAGGCAAACCAAGAACAAAATCCATAGAAATGTCAGTCCAAGGAGATTGAGGAACAGGGAGTGGAGTGTACAATCCATGAGGAAGAGATTTAGATTTTGCTTTCTTACAATCAAGACAAGTTGCACAAATTTTCTCAACATCCCTTTTCATGTTAGGCCAATAAAAATGTTCATTCAGAATATCCAAAGACTTTAAAACACCAAAATGGCCCATCAAACCTCCACAATGTGCTTCACGCACCAAAAGCTCTCTAAGTGAACAATAAGGAATACACATTTTATGTTCTTTGAACAGAAATCCTTCATGCCGATAAAACTTATTAAAAGAACCCTTTTCACATGCAGCAAATACAATGGAAAAATCATGATCCTTATCATACAACTCCTTAATGTATCAAATCCCATGATAGAAGCATTGGCGGTAGTAATCAGAGTGTACCTTCGAGAGAGTGCATCAGCCACAATGTTCTCTTTACCTTTCTTGTATTTTACCACGTATGGAAAAGTTTCAATGAATGAAATCCACTTGGCATGTCTCTTGTGCAAATTCTTTTGTCCCCTGAGATACTTGATAGATTCATGATCGGTGTGGATCACAAACTCTCTTGGAAGAAGGTAGTGCTGCCATGTCTCCAAAGCTCTCACAACGGCATAAAGCTCTTTGTCATATGTTGGGTAATTCAAAGTTGCTCCATTCAGCTTCTCACTAAAGTAGGAAATAGGTCGGCCTTCTTGAAGTAACACCGCTCCAATCCCAATTCCTGAAGCATCACATTCAACTTCAAAAGTTTTAGAAAAATCAGGCAATGCTAAAACTGGAGCATTAGTTAAATCATGCTTCAATTGTTCAAAAGCCTTTTGTTGAGAATCTCCCCATTCAAATTTCACATCTTTCTTTACCAATTCATTAAGCGGGGCTGCCTTTGTTGAGAAATCTCTAACAAATCTCCTATAAAAACTTGCAAGCCCATGGAAAGATCTTACCTCAGTCACATTTGTGGGAATTGGCCATTCAAGAATTGCTGTCACCTTTGCTTCATCAACTTGTAGACCATTAAAATTCACAATATAGCCAAAAAAGATAACTTCTTCAACACAAAAAGTACACTTTTTCAAGTTTGCAAATAGTTTTTCCTCACGCAAAGTAGCAAGAACAAGCTTAAGATGTTCAACATGTTCATCCATGCTCTTACTATAAATCAAGATATCATCAAAATAGACAACAACAAATTTTCCAATGAAACGTCTCAAAACATGATTCATTAGTCTCATAAAAGTGCTAGGAGCATTAATTAATCCAAAAGGCATAACAAGCCACTCATAAAGACCAAATTTTGTTTTGAAGGCCATTTTCCATTCATCACCCTCTTTTATTCTTATTTAATGATAACCAGATTTCAAATCAATTTTTGTGAAGAACTTAGCACCATGCAACTCATCAAGCATATCATCCAATCTAGGAATAGGATGGCGATACTTAATGGTGATTTTGTTCACAGCCCTACAATCAATACACATGCGCCATGAACCATCTTTTTTAGGAACTAAAATCACAGGAACAGCACAAAGGCTAAGAGACTCACAATATGTCCTATGCTTAGCAACTCATCAACTTGCCTTTGAAGTTCCTTGGTTTCCTCTGGATTTGCACGATATGCTGGTCTATTTGGGATGGTAGCTCCAGGCAGGAAATCAATTTGATGTTCAATCCCTCGAATTGGAGGCAATCCTTTAGGTGCTTCATCAGTCAGCACATCTGCAAATTCATTCAAAACAGCAACAATTTCTAAAGGCAAATTGTTAGGTAACTCATCAAGGACAAGACATTCATCACTGTACAAAAGCATGATGATTGGCTTGTGAGAATTCAGGGCCCTATCTATATCTCTCATGCTTGCAAAAAAGGTGCCTTTTGTCTCACTTGCCTTTGGCTTCTCCTTTGTTTTCCCACTCTCACTCACTTTGCTTTTAGCCTTTTCATCTCTTGCTTTTTCACTCTCACTTGGCCTTTTCATCTCACCCTCCTCTTTTAGCCTTTTCTCTCTCATTCTCATTTGTTCTTGGTACACTTGTTGTGGAGAA
This sequence comes from Gynochthodes officinalis, assembly GCA_020080225.1. NCBI lineage: Eukaryota > Viridiplantae > Streptophyta > Magnoliopsida > Gentianales > Rubiaceae > Gynochthodes > Gynochthodes officinalis. Next base: position 42,294,816 of record CM034618.1, on the reverse strand, counting down.
AGTGGAACAAGAGTAAAAGCTTTATGATTATGAACAATATGATACTTGTTGGACTTTCCCTTGTGATCGGCATCATGATCAAACTCCCATGGTTGGCCAAGAAGAATATGGCCAGCATGCATTGGTACTACATCACACAAAACTTCATCCTCATATTTTCCAATTGAGAATTTTACCTTAGCTTGCCGATTCACCCTTAGCTCACCACTATCATTGAGCCATTGCAAACGGTAGGGACTAGGATGTACTATCATAGGCAATCCAAGCTTATCTACAAGATAAGAGCTAACACAATTAGTACAACTTCCACTATCAATGATAAGCATGCATACCTTATCTTGAACCTTGCATCTTGTGTGGAAAATAGTACTCCTTTGCTCTTTATCATCCAATCCAACTTGTGCATTCAATGCACTCATAGTGACTAGAATCTCATCACCACTTGATTCAAATTGTTCACCTTCATTTTCAATAGTCGGCTGCTCCACTTCTCCTTCACTTTGGCTCAAATAGGAACCATCTTCTTGCATAACCATGGTTCTAGAATTAGGACATTGAGAGGCTATGTGTCCCTTCCCAAAACACTTAAAACAAGTGAGCTTAGAAGTAGAAGAAGAGGTTTTACTTGAATCATTTTCAAACTTCTTAGAATCAAATTTCTTTGGTTCTTCTTTCTTTTTACCAACATCCTTTTTATTCCAACTATTGCTTTTCCAAGATGATTGGTTAGAAGAAAACTTACTTGAGCCTCCTTTTCTTTTCAATTGCTTTTCTACCTTTTCTGCCATGTGCATCATTTATTCCAAATCTATATAATGTTGTAACTCAACAACATCAGCTATCTCCCTCTTGAGACCACCTAAGAATCGTGCCATGGTAGCTTCTTCATCTTCCTCAATATTAACTCTTGTCATAGCCACTTCCATCTCTTGGTAGTATTCTGCCACCGTTTTGGATCCTTGGGTAATTCCCTGCAATTTGTTGTACAAGTCTCTATAGAAATGTGAGGGAATAAACCTTTTCCTCATGATAGACTTCATGTCCTCCCAAGTCTCAATAGACCTTTCTCGGTTGCTTCTCCTAGAAGACACCAACTTATCCCACCATGTTAGAGCATAAGACTGAAACTCAAGTGAAGCAATTTTTACCTTCTTTTCCTCAGAGTAATCATGAATGGAAAAGATTTTCTCCACCTTTGTCTCCCATTCCAAATAAGCTTCAGGATCACTTTTGCCATAAAATTCAGGAACCTTCATCTTAAGACCCATGAGATTGTTATCCATGCCACCTCTATGATTTCCTCTCCTTTCTCTTATTGGTGATGCATTTCCTACATCATTTCTTCTTCGCCGCATTAAGGATGATGCTTCTGATGATTGAGAACCTTCTTCATCACTATGGACCGATGGTGGTTTTCCTCCAAGCTCTTGGAATCTAGTTTCCATAAGTGCCATGCGTGCCATAACTGCTTCCATTGATCTATTGAATTGAGCAGTAATTCCTTCACCAATTGCTCTCAACTGTGCAGTTTGATCAACTTGATCTGCCATAGTAATCTATGAATCAAAAAAAAAACTTTGAAGAAAGATTAGTAATTCCTCACACCCTTGTACCCCTTTTCCCAATATGTCTCAACCCAAATTTGAATGTTGTACACTTGTTTTTGGCTAAATATAGTGGGGGTAGATACACTCTTTTCTTACCACTCTTTTCCTTTCACTAGCTTTTGGTGAGAATTGTTCAAACCTTACAAGATGCTCAACAAATGACTTACTTGGCAACAAAGAAATTAAGAGGTCAAAGAAAAGATAGAATGCAAAGATCATATAAAGAAACAAGTAGAAGAGAGAATAGGAGTAGAGAGAAACAAATGGTGTTAGGACAATTGTTAAATTTTTTTTTTTTTTTTTTGATAAGCAACAACCTTCAAAGCTCTTGCAAACTTTAACCTTCAAAGACAAAACAAAGGAATTTAATAGCAAGAATTATGATGATGAATACTAAATAGAGAAACGAAGATAAAAAAAGATATGATCAATTCAAGGAGACTAGCTCTGATACCAAACTGATGTGAATCCGGGAGGACTCAATTTAATTGTAGAATCGTCCCCGAATGATCTAGTGCAAAACGCCAATCTCAAATGAACCTAACAATAATAGGATGAACCTATCACCTTTGAATCATACTTGGAGAAAGAAGTCTTGAAATCTTCCAAACAAAAACAACCTAACCAAACTAGACCCAACAACAATAGGATGAAACCTATCACCTTCGAATCATAATAAGGCTAAATTGAATTCACTATTCCCAACCCCTCTAATCTGCAATCCAACAACACTAGGATGAACCTAACACCTTTGGATTATGAAAGGAAAAGAAAAAGCTGAGTAAAGGCGCCACAACTAAAAGGAAGAGTTTTAGTTGATAAGCCTTGTAAGTTTTGCAAGCAATTTTGCAAGACTCAAACTAGCTCACTAAGAAACTAGTAAAGAAAGGAAAAATCCTTAAAAGTTTATTACTTCAATCTAATTGAAAATGCTTAACCAAGGCCCCTATTTACAGTGTTTCAAGCGGGACCAAGGTTGAAAATTACAAAAGGATTAAAGTAGTAAATCCGAACTTTTTGGTCAAGACTAGCATTAAATCTTCTCTTTGACCAAGAAAAGCTCTATGACCCAAAAAGACTCTTAAACTTAAAACACTTAATTTGAACATTAAAAATGCAGAAAACAACTTAAAAAGTCTTCAAAAAATAGTTGGAAATTCGTCCAAAAATTCAGCTCCCAAAATGACCTTTAAACTTCTAATTTGAATTCTTTGACTAGTCTTCACCCCTTCACTTGCTAGTTGAATTTTGACCAAGGAAATCAGATGAGACCTTCAAAATACTCCATAATTTCGTCCATTTCACCATGCTTTTGATCCTTAGAAGCTTCTTGAATTGTCTTGAAAATTTATCACTTGGTGAGTTGAATTTGCACTTGAATTGTGGGCTGTTTTTGGGCAGATTTGTTGCCTGACTTTTGGGACTTGGGCTGAACGAAAATTGCATTATTTTGGACCAAATAAAGTGGTTAAGAATCAGCAACAACTCACTTAATTAGCCCCTTTTGAATCTAGGTCCAAGACTTGCAAAATGTTGTAACAAGTGGGCTGAACTTTGGTAGCATTGGTCCTTTCTTTGTCATGGACTTGAATGATCAAATTAGACAAAGATTCTTCCATCTTTTTCTTCCTTAAACGAGTCATAGGACCAGCCATGCCATCAAGTGCATGAGGTGGAGAAGGAGTCTCATTTTGAGAAGCATTATTCACAACTTGATCTTCATTATTCTTGTCTTTGTTGTTATCATGATGAGATCTTTGGAGCTCATCACCTTACAAGGACGGGGAGACTAGGCCAAACAAAGTAATGGGTTGGACCTTGCAAGGACACAAATGCTACATATGGGAACTACTTTTAGAGTCCCAACTGGACTAAACAAAATAATGGGTTGGACCTTATGAGCTAAGTGCTACATGTTGAAGCCACCTACGTACGGGAACTGAACCACCTCTAGAGTCCCGTTTTAGGGAAGATTAGGGTGACTAGGCCAAACAAAGTAATGGGTTGGACCATGCGAGGACACAAAGGCCTTAAGGGGGAAACAATGTGATACCAAACAAAGTAATGGGTTGGACCTTGCAAGGACACAAATGCTATGCATGGGAACCACTTCTAAAGTCCCGTTCTAGGGGAGTTTGGGCCAAACAAAGTATTGGGTTAGACCTTGCGAGGATGCAAAGACCTTAAGAGAAGGGTGGGGGGGAGAATGTGATACCTTAGTCCCACATTAAAAAGCTAAGGAATGAAACTAATGTATATAAGACTCTACCTAATAGACTACTAATAACTTGGCTTAATTATTTTAGATTAGTGAGAATAAAAGTTCGAAAGTTATTAACCTAGTTTATTAGACTGGGGCATTACAATAAATGATGTTGATACTAAATAACTCTAACTAATTTCACTCATATCTCAACCAAGTTATAGATATTTTAGACAAAGAAAAAAACCTAATAAATTATCCAAATTATCTTAACGTAGACATTACAAAAAATTGAATTGCATTGAAAAAAAAAATCTTTGTAGGCCAATTCATGATCCTATTTTCCAATTATTGTCCAATTTTTTGAGTTTTTTATAACTTCTATAGGAGTTAAAAATCACCCAAAAACTTAACCAAAAATTTGTTAAAAAATAAAGAAGTCAAATTGACTTCGGTTTTCTGCAGCCACCCAATAAACTAAAACTAAATAGAATATATAGAGAAAAAAAATATTAGTAGCAGTTTTAGTAATTCCCATATGTTCATGTTTACATTTTATATTATGCATTAAAAAATGTGATAAGATTAAGAGTATCTATTCAATAAAGCTAGTCAATATTAGGTGAGAATATATATTAAATAATTAAATTTTGAATACCAATTACAAATAATTTGTTGTAAATTCAATATGGGTAATAGTAGTTAATTATATAGCTTTTCGTGCATAAAATATTTTTGGAGAAATTTTTAAGATTTAAATCCATACAGTAATAATGAGCAAATTTTTATCAATATAAAAAGATTAATTTTTTCTTGAATATATATGTAGCAAAAATATTAAAGTATACATATATGTAGGTTAATTACAAATTCATATGTAATATAAATTGAAAAATTAAATTAATCTCCACGCATGACAAATAATTTGATTAATTTTAGATTCTAACTACCAATCACATTGCAAAAAATAAATAAATAAATAAATAAATAATTATATAGTTAGCTAATAATATTCTTTTGACTTGACAATAAACAAAATACAATAAGAGCTTTTAAAGCAAAAGAAAACTCAAACTATTTAATATACGACTCATAATATTAGAATACCAACTAACAATTGAAATGATTTTATATAATATTTAAAGTAGCAGTATTTTGGGTCAAAATGTTCAAAATGATAAACGATCTTTAAAAACAATTAAAAAATCATTGAGTGGCTGTGATTCCTTGTTCTATTAATAAATGAAGCAAATTACAGATAGGGGAGACCAAACCAGAAACCCTGCCAGGAAAGATAGACAAAGTACAAATAATAACACAAATAAAGAAAAAATAGTGAAATAGTTATAAACTCATGACCTAATATATGGACAATGAAAGTTATCTAGCCAAAGCAAACCTTGCACATAAGGAGGTAAATGAGCTTTGTTATGAAGAATTGGCAATTTTGGAAAGTCAACCTGCAACTGCATTTGCCTCGCGAAAAATATGCCGACTCTGGTGACCTGTCTGTTGAACCAAATTTCTTATCTCCCGCAGCTCAGAGGTATATCTCTCGGGCCATTCTGCATTATCCAACAACAACCACACCAATGCTTGAGAATCCATTTCAATTTGAACGATTTGGAAACCCTTGCAAACAGATAACTCCCTCCAATAAAGTAAGAACATCCACTCTAAAACTGGACCCGATACTATAATAAGAACTAAGAGCATCAAACCAAGCGTCCATCACCGTCTCTAATTACAATTTCTCTTCTCGAATGCCTAGGGTTTGGATTTGCAGGGCCATCAATATTAACTTCTAGGCACAGTGGCTGCAGCTTCATCTAGCTAACAACTTGGACACAATGACAAATCTCGTGGAAGCTCAAAAAATCAACATGCAAGAGATGAAAATCTTGCACATTAATTTGGATAGGATATTGGAATGTGAGATCATGGTACCTAGACCATTAGCATACAACCATAAGAAACGGACAGTTGCAATTCCTCAAAAAGTAGTAGATTCCTCAACCTCCAAATTACCAAAGAAACAAAGATAGCAAGCATATATATTAATGAACGGAGCCCTATAGATCCCTCCAAATAAAAACACTGCTCTAACAAAGAAGTAAAACCTGCATGATGTTAACATTAATTGAAATGCCAAAACTTGTAGCAAAATGTTGCCACAAGCTCACCGCTACATGCATACTAAAGGCATACTAAAGGCACATTTTGAAAGCAGTTGAAATCCAAATGAGGTCAAAATTTCAAGAAAAGGAAGTAAACCATTTAAAAGCCTCCAAAAGAAGGTTGAGATCTTTAGAGTTTTTTTTAATAGTGTGATGGGAAAAAAAACGAGAGAAATTTGTAGGTTTGGGAGAAATGATGTTCCAATTATATGATGTTCGCATTTGGCAAATGCGCCCAAATAATTGGGCGCATTTGCCAAATGCGCAGGTTTTGGCCCGGAACTGTGCACGGGCTTGGCACATTTGTAAAATGCGCCATTACATATGGGCGCATTTCTCAAATGCGCCCATAACCATTTGAACCTTTTGAACCATGGAATCACGGGTGGGGATAATTTAGGGTTATTGGGGCGCATTTTACAAATGCGCCCGAGTGAAGAAATATATATGACACCTCCAGCCTCTGCCGTCTGCAATTTCTTCAGCCATCCTCCATCAGCCCATCAGCCTCCATCTCCAAATCCTTGGACTTCAGAACCGCCAAAGATCCTCCACCATTTCCGACTCCATAGCAGCGCCGGAGCCGGTTTCCTCACTGTGGCATCGACAGCCCAAGCCACAAGGAAGCCATTTAGCAGGCTTGGCTCGTATTGTTGCTGCATCTATCAGAAAAAGGAGTATTAATCTCTCCCCAAACCATTTAGCAGGCTTTGCTCAATGTCCTTAGCATGGCAGCTTCAGCCTTGGTAGAGATGAAGAGGCTGAAGATCGTGCGGTTGCATAACCTTCAAGATCTGGATAATGCTGTGGTGCCAATGTCAGTATTCTGGCTGGTGAAGGAAATAAATGGATAGGACAATGGATTGCTGTGCTGCTTTACTTTGTAACTTCAGACTACTCCTACTTGGCAGATCTTTTCTCACCAAAATTTTTCATACGTCTGGTGAATTTTGGGTTTAGCATTCTAATTTTCTTTTCGGCTTGAGTTCAGTGCCAATAATTTATTGGGCTATTCATCTTTGTTGTAAGATCTTTTTAGGACAACTTAATTTTTAATCTAATATGCTGGAGGTTGTAGCGATTGTGTTTTCTTTCTTATCCTTTCTGCAGATGTGGTAGGGGAAGAAGTTTTAAAAATTTGTAAAAAGAGAGACAATCTTCCTCCTCAATGGAATTCTTTTTCATTAAATTAATATATATGCGCAAATTTCTGCCAAAAAAATTTGCCCTTAGAATTGTAGTATCTTTTTATTCCGCCCAAATATGAATATTTGCAAGAAATAATTGGATAAAAAATTGCCCTTATTGGTGCGATTTTATAGAAAATCTCAATTTAATTAAATTATATTTTTACTCAACTCTAAAATTTAATAAAAAATTATATTTTCTATTTTCAGTAATTCTCTATTTATTTAAGGACTGAAAAATTTTGTACAAAAATTCTCTTATCTTATACATTATTTTGAAACATTCTTCTCCCTCCAAATTCCACAATTATCTACGAATTATTTTAAAAGTAAAGATTGTTATTTAGTGATTCTTCTAGAGGTTGACTAAGGTACTTAATTAATTTGAAAACTTGTCGTGCCAATATACTTGGACTTCCAGTCACGGGCGGAATTTCTAGTTTTGTGTTTGATTAGGTTAGCCCTTAATTAGGGCGCATTTCAGAAATGCGCCCAAGACATATGGGCGCATTTCTTGAATGCGCCAGGCCCGGATGCACAATTCCGGGCCTGATAAGGGCGCATTTGTGAAATGCGCCCAAAAACTGGGCGCATTTCACAAATGCGAACATCACATTTTTCGAACTCTTTCCTTCCCCAGCCTACGAATTTCCTTTGTTTTTTTTTCAATCACACAAAGGGAAAAGCCTCAGATTTTTAGCGGCATAACTGGTCTCCAAACACATTTCAACAGCTGCCAAAAAGCCTTTTTAGACTAAACCATCTAATAAACTAATGATAGAGAAAATCTTCCATATTAAGATGGCTCCCAAATCAAAAAAAACATCCTCCTCAGCACCAAGATCGAAAGAAAAATTCTACACAAATGAAACAACTTTATGTTGTAGAAATGAATATAAAATCTAAAGTTTCTAGCCACCATCCTCATCAACAAAATTCATCACCCGAGACATGCCAAAAGAATCATGAGACACGTTAAAATGTCTTCCAAGCAACCATGGCCAGATCAATTATCTTTAAGACATAAACAAGATCTATTTTTAACCAAAAACTTGGTATTAAATCTCATTAAGAAGTCAACACTTCTCAACCTTGTGCGAATGCAAGATTTGCTCAAGGAAATCAATTGAACATATTTGGTCCACAAGTCTTACCCCTTCTTGAACTTCCACCAAAACTTACAAGAAAAAGAATTATACACATTTTCCATTCTTTGAACACCCAACCCATTTTCTTTCGTCAGAAAACAAAACTTATCCAAAGCTCACCATATGATTTTCATGTTAACCTCATCGCATGCCCAAAAGAAACTTGAAAAGATATTCTCCACTTGCTGAAAAAAACATTTAGGATGATTTAAAGTAGGAATTGTATGGATAGGAATGGTAGCAAGCACATGTTTGATCAAAACTAAACAACCTCTAAAAGACAAATTTTCCCAGCCCAACCCACCAATTTCTTGTGCATGGCATCAATTATATACTGAAAATGAATCATCTTGAGCCTGTCCTTTATAAGATAACATCCCAAATATTTAAAACAAAACACCCCCTCCTTCAAATTTGTCAAAGAAGCAATGAATTGCATGTGAGATCGAGGACAATGCTTTGAAATGAAAAAAGGAGTTTTTTTTCCGAATTAACCCTCTGACCCGTAGCTGACTGACACATAAAAACTTCATCAAAACCTTCAAAGATAAGTGAAACAAAGTAAAAGCACTTCAGGGCAAAGAATACAGTTCTAGCTTCCCTTCAAGAACTAATGATTTCAACCCTCTACTTAATGCCTCAACCACCATTGTAAATAAATATGGTGATATCAAATCTCCCTACTTGAAACCCCTCGACGATTGGAAAAAGTCAGCAGGGGAACCATTAACCAATACAGAGAACTAGGCATGCTTAAGGTTATTCATAATAAGATTAACAAATCTATTGTGGAAACTAAACTTGATCAACAATAAATTAAGAAAAACCCAGCTCACCCAATCAAAAGCCTTCTTCATGTCCATTTTAAACATAATGTTACGAGCCCTAGCCTTCCTATCTAAATGCATAAGCAACTCTTGCACCAAGACAACATTATCAGAATATCTCTTTCATGCACAAAGGTAGATTGCTCTTCTAAAATCAATTTTGGCAACAAAGGCTTAAGTCGAACACATAAAATGCGAGTGAAAACCTTATTTAAAAAATTGCACAAGTTGATTGGACGAAAATCAGCAAAGGTGCAAGGTGAATCTTTTTTTGGCAGCAAAATGATAAATGATTACATGCAAGATATATGTTGTTTTCAATACTTATATATTGTCAACATTAACTTAGTTTTATTTTATGATAATGCACAATTTATTTTTCCAATATACATACTTATATGTGTGTGTGTATATATAATTAACAAAATTTATATGATAATGAAAATTAAAATTAATAAAATTATTAAAAAATATAAGCAACAAAATTATTGATTTTTTTAAAAAAAATTGACTAGTTAATTAAAAATAATTTGTAAGTAAGCAAGCCTTAATTTTAAAAGCTTTCAACAGTAAGTAATTTTAATATTTTTTTTATTCTAAAACTATTAATTTTCAAATATGATTCTATATTTGTAAACTGTTAATTCTATATTTGCAAATTCGACACCCAAAATTTTAAATGATGTAACTTCGTTGCCAATTGTTCAAAATAAATAAGCTATAGTTCACTCAATGGGGTTGCAATTTTGTGTTTACATAGGCAAAATTAGGTAATAAATTTAAAGATGACAGTCACAGCTGCAATTGTGTCATAATGTTGAGCCAATGCCACAAATTTATGACACCCAATTCAAACAACACAATTGTGCCGCAAATTAATGGCAGACTATAAATCTCATGCAATTGTGCGCCAATTTTTCGGCACAAGAAAAATTATGCCACAAATTAGTAGCACTGCATTCAAATGCCACCAAAAAAATATATATATATCACAAATTTGCAACACCAAATTTTAATACCACAAATTTGCCACAAAATTGTGGCTCATTACAATACCAACGTAATTATGACACCAATTTGCAACACCCAGAAAACTATGGCAAAATTCTATGATAAATGAATTTAATGCTACAAATATAATGTCACATATTTGCAGCACAAGATTCAAACACTACAAGAAAAACCCCCCTTTAGTGACAACCGGAATTTCGTCACCAAAGGGCTGATTTTCGTCACCTAAAGCCCATCGAAGGCCTTTAGTGACAAAAAAATTTTGGTGACGTGTCGTTAACAAAGGTTTGTCGCTAAAGGTCTTTTGTGACGGAAAAAAAACGTCGTCACTAAAGAGTTGCGTTTAGTGATGAAATTTGGAGGTGTCGAAATTTGGTGACCAAAAAAAGTTGTCACCAAAAGGGGGAAAATGTTGTCATGAAAAGATAAAAGTTGTCACTAAATGCGTGAAATTAGTGACGAAAATTATTGACGAAATATGGTCGTCACTGAAAGTGCAGCTAGGCAGCGGGGCAGTGTGACAATTTTGGTGACGAGAAAAAAATTCGTCACTAAATTATGCCTTGGTCAACGCCTTTAGTGACGAGCTAGTGACGACAAATTTTTCGTCACCAATTCCTTTCTTTGTCATTAGTGATGGAAAAAGTTTGTCACTAAAAATTTGTTGAATATGCAATTTGTGACGAAAAAATTTTGTGACGCTATTCATTGGTGACGAAATTTTGTCGTCACCAAAGGTTTGTTCTTAGATGGAATTAGTGACGGCAAAATTTTGTCACTAAATAGGGTCATTAGTGACAAATTTTAACCAACGTTATAATGTGGTTTGTTTTAGTATCATATCACCAATATCACAGTATTGATTATCACATCATTTATTCTTATAATACATGTTGGATTATGCCTTGTTTCCAAATTGGATTGGGATTATATAATTTTATCTAATATTCTAATTTGGTGTTTTTCATAATTCAACTAGGATTTTGAACTTTTATATAATCCTACTGTGTTTTGTAACACTAATCTAAATGAGATTAGGATTGAATCTCTATCATATTAGAATTGGGTCTTTACTTGGTGTCTATAGATATAGATGTAGTAAAGGTCTTTTTCATAGAGAAATTGAGAAAGATTTCAAAGAAAGCTTTAAGAGCTTTTGTGAGGGGTGGGGTGTTTCTAAGGGTTTGGAAAATCCTTGTAATCTCTACGTTTGTTATTAATATCATCATCATCTTTGTCATGGACGTAGGCTTTAATTGTCGAGCCGAACCACGTTAACTTTTGTGTCTCGATTTATTCTTTGTTCTTACTTTTCTGTTCTTGAACAATCTTGGGAATAATTACAACAATCTAGTATCAGAGCTTGGGTTAGTTCAAGATGGCTACCGTCAAATATGACATTGAAAAGTTTGAAGGAAAGAATGACTTCGGACTATGGAAGATGAAGATGTATGCTTCTTTATGTAAAGAAGGTCTCCAGAGGGCATTAAAGGATCAAGAACATTTACCTCAAACAATGATAGACCCTGAGAAGGATTAATTCTTAGAAAAGGCATATGGCTTAATTGTTTTGTCATTGGCGGATAATGTCTTGAGAGAAGTTGCTGGAGAAACAACACCTGTAGGACTTTGGTTAAAGCTTGAGAATCTCTACATGACAAAGTCTCTCACAAATCGGTTGTATTTGAAACAACGATTATACAACCTGAAGATGAAGGAAGATACACTCATTGATACACATATAGATGTGTTCAATAAATTTATTTTAGACTTGAATAATATCGATGTGAAAATAGAAGATGAGGATCAGGCACTTATTCTTCTATGTTCTTTACCAAAATCCTACGATTACTTGGTTACCACTTTGTTGTATAGGCGAGACTCAATTTCCATGAAGGATGTAAAAGCATCATTGAACTCTAATGAGTTGCGGAAGTCAGTTACCGAACAAGGTGATACAGTTAGTGCAAAAAGATTGGTTATTCGAGGTAGAGAGAATGAAAGAAAAAAAGGGGGTAAAAGAAGATCCCGATCAAAATCTAACTCCAAGAAAAATGGCAAGTGCTATAATCAGGCAAAAAGACATTATAAAAGAGATTGTCCAGAGGTTCAAGGGAAGAAGATAGTGAGCTCTACAGGAAATGCTGGAATTGCTGAAGGTGAGTCAGAGGGTGCAGATGTTCTCACTGCTATCGTTGGTTACTCGGGTTCAGAGTGGATTCTTGATTCAAGCTGCACTTTCCACATGAGTCCACGTAAGGACTGGTTTACTACTTATCAATCTATTGATGATGGTAAAGTTCTCATGGGCAATAATATTGTTTGTGAAGTGGTTGGAATAGGTACAGTAAGAATTAAGATGCATGATGGTATAGTGAGGACTTTGACAGATGTCAGACATGTACCTGACTTAAAGAAAATTTTGATTTCTTTAGGAACACTTGATGCAATTGGCTGTCACTACAAGGGTAGAGGTGGAGTTCTGAATATCTTTGGAGGTGCACTAATGGTCATGAAAGGAATTAGACAGTTTGGTCTCTACATTTTACAAGGTAGCACGGTAACAGGTGCTGCAGCTGTTTCCTCTTATAGTTCGGATAATAACATGGATACTACCAAATTGTGGCATATGCGATTAGGGCATATGAGCAAAAGAGGGATGTCTAAATTAAGTAAACGGGGTTTGATTGGTGGGCTGGTGATAGGGAAGTTGGATTTCTGTGAGCATTGCATATTTGGCAAGCAACACAGGGTAAAATTTAGTACTAGAATTCACCAACAAGGTACTCTGGATTATATTCATTCTGATCTTTAGGGCCCTTCTCAAGTTCCTTCACAGGGTGGTGTAAGATATATGTTAACATTCATTGATGATTATTCAAGGAAGATATGGGTGTATTTTCTTAAACACAAAGATGAAGTCTTTGTGGCGTTCAAGCGTTGGAAGACCATGATTGAAAAGCAGATTGGTAAGAAGATTAAGCGCTTTAGAACGGATAATGGCATGAAATTCTGTAAAGAGGAATTCAATGAGTTCTGCAAAGATGAGGGGATTGTGAGGCACCGCACAGTCACATATACACCACAACATAATGGAGTTGCAGAACGGATAAATAGAACTATTCTGGAAAAAGTTAAGTGCATGCTTTCTAATGCTCAATTAACCAAGGAATTTTGGGCTGAAGCTGCAAACACAGCTTGTTACTTGGTAAATCAGTCTCCATCTATAGCAATTAATTGTCAAACTCCTGAAGAAATATGGTCAGGTTCCCCTGCAAATTACTCTAAATTGAGAGTATTTGGTTGTCCTGCATATGCTCATGTTAAGGATGGTAAGCTTGAGCCAAGGGCAAAGAAGTGCATATTTCCAGGGTATGCAGATGGAGTGAAGAGTTATCAATTGTGGTGTTCTGATGACAAGTCATCCAAGTTTTTTTATCAATAGGGATGTTACCTTTGATGAGTCTGCTTTATTAACAAAGAAAGATGAGAAGACAAACATTATTAAAGACAAGAGCATTGAGAAGGAGGTGGAGTTTGAGGTTAAAGTTTTTGAAAAAGTTCCCCAAATAACTCCAAAAGAGCCCATTAAAAACGTGATGGGAATTGTCAAAATGGGTGATTGCTATGAATGAAGAGATATCTCTTCATAAGAACAAGACTTGGGAGCTAGTTGTACTGCCTAAAGGACAGAAAAATGTTGGGTGCAAGTGGGTTTTCAAGAAAAAAAAGGGAATCCCAGGGGTTGAAAATGCAAGGTTCAAAGCACAATTAGTTGCTAAGGGTTTTACACAGAGAGAATGTATTGGCTTTAATAACGCTTTTTCTCTTGTTGTGAAACATACTTCTATTCGTGTGTTATTATCTATGGTTGTTCTATTTGATATGGAGTTAGAACAATTAGATGTCAAAACAGCTTTCTTACACGGAGAGTTGGATGAAGGAATCTATATGCAACAACCAGAGGGGTTCATAGTCTCTGGCAAGGAAGACTACGTTTGTTTGTTGAAGAAGTCATTATATGGCTTAAAACAATCACCTAGACAATGGTACAAGCGATTTGACACTTTCATGATTGCGAATGGATTTTCTAGAAGCAATTATGATAATTGTGTTTATCATAAAAAAACTCCTTGTGGTTCTTTATTGTATTTGTTGTTGTACGTTGATGATATGTTGATTGCCTCCAAAGACATATCGGAAATCAACACTTTAAATTTCAGTTAAGAGGTGAGTTTGAGATGAAAGATTTGGGTGCAGCGAAGAAGATTTTGGGAATGGAAATCATGAGAGATCAACATGCAAGGAAGTTATATCTATCGCAGAAGAGTTATATCGAGAAAGTTCTTCAGCGGTTTGGAATGCAAAACTCCAAGGCTGTTGGTACACCTCTTGCTAGACACTTTAAACTTTCAACAAGTATGTAACCTAGTACTAAGGAGGAGGTGAAGCGTATGTCTCATGTTCCATACGCTTGTGCTGTTGGCAGTCTCATGTATGCCATGATATGCATTAGATCGGATCTTTCATATGCAGTAAGTGTTGTGAGTAGATTCATGCATTGTCCTGGAAAAACTCACTGGGAAGCTGTGAAATGGATCTTAAGGTATCTCAAAGGAACTGCAGATATTGGCTTAGTATATGAACGAGATTATAGACTTGGCGAACTCATTGGTTATGTGGATTCGGATTATGCAGGAGACTTGGACAAAAGAAGATCTTTGACAGGTTATATTTTCACACTTTGCTGTTGTACTATTAGTTGGAAGGCTACGTTACAATCAACTGTTGCTTTGTCCACAACTGAGGCAGAGTACATGGCTTTGGCTGAAGCTGTGAAAGAAGCTATTTGGTTAAGTGGTTTGGTTGGCGAATTGAGTATGGAGTTAAAGCAAAACAATATCTATTGTGATAGTCAAAGTGCCATACACTTGACGAAGAACCAAATGTACCATGAGAGGACCAAGCATATTGATGTTAGACATCATTTTGTTCGAGAAATTTTGTCTCAAGGGTTAATCTCTGTAAAGAAGATTGGGAGATAATCAGGTAGATATGATGACTAAGTCCTTTACATCGACAAAGTTCAAGCATTGCTTGAATTTGGTCAATGTGTGCAGTTTGAGATAGGAATGTTTCGGATGGGTGAAGACATCATGATGGAAAATAAGTCAATGTGGAGATTTGTTGGATTATGCCTTATTTCCAAATTGGAATAGGATTAGATAATTTTATCTAATATTCTAATTTGGTGTTTTTCATAATTTAATTAGGATTTTGAACTTTTATATAATCCTACTGTGTTTTGTAACACTAATCTAAATGAGATTAGGATTGAATCTCTATCAGATTAAGATTGGGTCTCTACTTGGTGTCTATAAATATAAATGTAGTAGAGGTCTTTTTCATAGAAAAATTGAGAGAGATTTCAAAGAAAGCTTTAAAAGCTTTTGTGAGAGGTGGGGTGTTTCTAAGGGTTTGGAAAATCCTTGTAATCTCTGCTTTTGTTATTATATCATCATTGTCTTTGTTGTGAACGTAGGCTTTAATTGTCGAGCCGAACCACGTTAACTTTTGTGTCTCGATTTATTCTTTGTTCTTACTTTTCTGTTCTTGAACAATCTTGAAAATAATTACAACAATACATACATTATCGAAGTCATAAAAGTACTGAACGCAATCATACTAAGCATTGAACATTCAAAAAATATCTGAAAAAGGGCACAAAACTTCAACTTGTTCAATGCCGATATAACATTTTAATATCCCACTACATAAGAAATAAAAGTCGAATATCCGAATTGTAGCATGAGAATAAAATATTATCCAAACATCATACACCCACAAAATAGTAGCGTACACATAATTCCCTTCACATTCTAAAAGGAAAAAGCCAGAAGGAATAAAAAGACCTTAACAACGCCAACCAATGAGCCATTTGTAATGCCTTCAATCTATGGATGCTTGGCTATGTGGTGGTGGATGCGCCACTGTGACAAGAAAAGTAAAAAACAGTGAATGTTTAAAAATCCATCCAATCCATTCCCACAAATGACTAACTATAGAGACAACAACACCCCATAACTTGAACTCATAACATAATGCAATTATAGAATGACTAACTATAAAAAAAACAACAACCCAAAACTAATGTGGCCATGCAATGTATCACGTGACATAATATAAAACCACAAACCGCAAATTTTACTCGTAAACCAACCCTATCAACTAGATATCATTATGTTACATGGTGCTTATTTCTAAGAGAAATTTAGAAATGTACCATGCATCAATAATAATGATATGCAACCTTTGCGTGTACAAGCAAGATCATATTAAGGGACCAACATGTTGCGATAATGAAGCTCATCTTTATAAGACTCGCATATATACAGAAGAAGCAACACGCCATAATTATATATCATGGCATAATCCAATTTCACCAGTAAATGACAACAATCACACTACATTCTCCACCAATCAAAGACAACAAAAATGACTACGAAATGTATCGCATAACATAATATACCACGACCAATCAAATATAATCTTCATAAACCAACCGGTTCACTAGTCACTCGTATGTTACATAATGTTCATATCTCATAGAAAGATAGAAATGTCCCATGTGTTGATGATAATGATATGAAATGAACGTATGGACATGCAACAATCCTTATTAGAACATCACGTGTTCGTGATAACCAAGCTCGTCTTCATGAAACAATAATATATACAGAAGCATCAACATCCCATAATTATATCTCATTACATAATACAATTCTACCAATTAACGACAATAATCATACTAAAATTTCGAAAATGGCATATTCATCATTAGAACACATGCTGATTCAGCTATCATAATTATTAGCATGTTTTTAAGAAAGTGAAGGTGGTATATAGTTCACTTTTAAGTACAAATGGCAAAGTATGCTTGCCTACCTAGTACTTGAGCACCCTAAAGGCTAGAATGTTAGATGAATTGACCTTCACCTTACACAATGACTCTTTCTACATTTCTCATCATTTAGAATGTTTGCTTTATTGGCTCTAATATCAAATTAACTATGCTTGATTGAATACCATTTCTCGTTGTGACGAAAGCTCTAAGACTCGAATTTTATAATAAAAAACACAAGAAAATTCAGCCTAGAATGGAATAGATCAATACCAATATAACAAAACAAAAAAAGACACTAGAAGCTCAATTAATACTACTCTAAATTATTAGTAGTTCAATGATTCCATCATTTGATGATTCAACCTGGCCGCGGTTGTATTCATGAATTCATGCCAGTACATGATGGATTTCTTACAAACATAAACACAAACACAAACACAAATACCAAACGCAAAAGAAGACACGTCGTCCTCTTACGCAGCGATGGATTTCTTACAAATATAAACACAAACACAAATACCAGACACAAAAGCAAAGACGTCGTCCCCTACGCATATATTGTAGTATGCATATGTAATTTAGAATAATACAAACACGGTTTTGGGTCAAACTGGGTTATCTCATTCTCACATTCTCCATTCCATTTTATTAAATTACTCTATCCATTCAAAATAATAAAATAAAAAATCTACTTACTTATGAAAATAGGCCAGTACAAGCTTTGGCGCTGTGGGAGAGAACCGACTCTCCTTTTCTGGCTGTGGGAAAATATTTTGGTGTGGCCAAATATTGCTCGGGATCTTCATTTATTTATTTATTTTTCTCACTTTGAAATAGTTCGATTTTTTAATCAAATCTTTTCAAGGTTTTTTCATTGATCACCCCTGTCATAGGCCAGTTGTTGATGGAGGAGAAGGCACGAGCATGAACTGTCAAAACATAAAAATCAAACATTAGCAAAGGACATACCAATGCAAGTTACTCGGTTTGTTTTAAGTGTAGAGAAATTCATTTAGATATCACCATTTGTACATATTGGATTATGTGTGGGCAAAATTATCAGTTGCAAGGTGGCAATAGAGAGGTAAAATGAACAGAGCAAGGTTCTGAGGGCTTCTGGAAATTGAGCCATATGAATGCAATTCTATACTTTCCAGGACTGTTAATGATAAATGTCAAAATGTCCCAGAAATGGTGACAAATGATTTCACATTTTTAAGGATAAAACCCGAAAAAAAAATAGAAAAAAACACTCTGAACATGCAGCTGAAAAAGAAAGAGTTAATGAGAAATTTTCAACCATTCAGCGATACACGCCATTAAATTGATAACATGACAATACAACTATGTACTTGGAGAAATTAAATCTTATCAGATTACAAGTTACCTCCTATTATCTTTCTTTGGCCAACATGTTCCTCCATTTATCCTTGAGATCAACTGGAGTACAAGTTCCATCAAACACATGCTGACCGAATTCCAGTATTTTACTCCAAGGAATATTCTTGTTCATATCAATTGAGAATTTTCTAACACCTTCCTGTTGGCCAAAGTTAATAAACACAAGCCATGCGCATTTAGACTTCAGTAAGCTAAATAGTATGAATAACAGGGCACTCATAGTTGAAGAAGCCTAATACCATTGAACCAAGAGAAAAGCATGCAGATCCAAAATCCTGAAATCAAGAGGCTATAAAAGCTACTCTTCACATAAGAAACTTAGAAGCAATTCAAGAACACAATATCTTCCATGAGAAGGAATTCTTTGCCCATAAAAAGTGCTTTTCATCCAAAAGAAATAACCTTTGAGTTTGCTGTGGGACAATTAGAAATGAAGTTAAGAGTGTTTGATACCAGTTCCAAAATATCTAATGCAGTTTGAAATGATTTGCCATGCTTATAAGCATTTGATGTGATGAAGGTGCAAAATCAAAATTAAACTGTCCACCTTTAAGCTTTGGTACCTTAAGCATATTTGCCTCTTCATCTGTCCATGGCAAGCGTTTACGTCTCCCATTAGGAAACAAGTTGCTTGACATGAAAAAAAAAAAGAAGTAAAAAAAAATAAATGAACAACAATTTATAATTATTAAAGACAATACAGAAACATTAAATGTATTGATACTTACATAACTGCACCTAGCTCAGTAAGTTGTCTTGATGAGCTGGAGGCAACAATCTTCTCCAAATGATCTACGTAAGCTCTCAATGCAGAAGCTCATGAACCCCGGGATGGTTCCCTGAAACAGTCAGCATCAGTGCCTTCATCACTACTTTTATCATTATACTTACCATGTTTCCCATTCAGTGCAGTCCTGGAGTCTGTGCCTGTCAAACCACTAGCTTCAAACCCTCTTTTTTCTAACAAATGCACTTGCAAAGCAGGTTCACCATTTGGCAATGCAGCAGTTTTCGGCTGTCAGATCTTTCCACTTGAAAAGATGACCTAACCCACCATATGAGTTTAAGTTTCATGTTAAATATGAGTGGCCCAATGCATATTATAGGACAGAGATAGAGTGTAATTGCTGGAATGCAATTATAATGTCGCAGTTGCTGTACGGAGCAGAAGATTTTGAACAAAGTCTAAAGGATGTTCAGAAGGTCCATTATTAGGCCTTGGCAATCTATCGTGTAACTTATAACTATGCTATTGAAGTAAAAGATGTTGGGAAATGTCGTTTTACGTGGAGAGTAGCAGGCAGTGCCCTCTTAAACCTTTATGCAATAGGCAGAAATGAAAAGGTCTTAGCAGTATTTTCATATCAAAGTTGACAAATAAGACAAGGCTTTCTTGCTTATTGTATTTTCATATCAAAGTTGACTCTAAAATCATTTAAAAGTCTAGGAAACAAAGGCTTCCTGCTTTATTTCTTTGTAAAATGGAAGGTGATGCAACAAAATGTTAAGGGCAGTGAGCAAAAGACCAAACGGGAAAATAATTGCCAATAAACCATTTGTATAAAGCCACTGGAATTGGTAAACTTCTGATGTAGAAGTTTGACCTTTAGGAACAGCAAATTCACTTCATGATGAATCTTCTTCTTATTTTTATGAAAATGATGGATCATCTTCTAAAAAAGTCAGGAAAAAATGATCTAGAAGGAATTAAATTAAAACAATGAAATAAAATCGCATCTCCTCCAAATCATGTATTACAACAATAAAATGTTTAACCAAATACACATATTACATAATTTTGGAGAATGTTGAACCGGTGTCAAACTCAAATAAAGCCTCTCCATTTTCATTACCTAAAAATCCATATTTATTAGCTATGAAGAACTTTGCTGCCTCATATTAAGACTTTTGACTTCAAATTAAGATTGTATTTTTATATTTTCTCTCATCCCATATTATTATTTTAAAAAAAACCTATAAATCGTAAATCTCATCTAAATCCCCAACGACAATGCTAAACCACAAATCTAAGCAAAAGAATGATCCACATGATGTAATCAAACTTCATTTAAACAATGTGCAACAATTTGCAAAAGAAAAAAAAACAGAAAGCGAGACATGGAAATTTCCTTCTGAACATCCAATATGTTACAAATATGGAACTCAAAAAACGACAAACCGATTTATTTTTCCTCTGGTTTGCGAAACAGATCGGCCGGCAGCCCTTCGCTGGTGCTTGAATCCTAAACGCACATCATAATAATATTAATCATTACGCTGAACAATCCAAATGCCACAATCATTATGCATATATCCAGAAAACAGCACACCAAAATAGCTAAAAAATGACCCTCACAGTCTAGCAATCACAACCCTAATCACATAGTCGTGTTCAACTTAGCGGAAGTGATTATCAACCTATTTAATAGAAAATATTTCCATCTCATCTAGAAAGAAATTTACTGTTTTCCAAAGTCAACTTTTTTTCTTTTCTTTCTTGGGACAAAAATATATGTACTCTACATTACGCTAGTATTGTGAAACTACAGTCGCACGCAAATGTTATAGATTGATTGATGGAACTGACCCATAAGAATTGTCTGTTTTTTCTTCTTTTTTTTTTTTTTTTGAGTGATGTGCTGAAAGCATTTTTGCAGAGGAAAAAAAAGGAAACGTTTGCAGGAGAAGCATTGTGGAACTTACTTGGGTTGTTGAGTTCAGTTTACTTAATGTTGGGGTCAACTTGTGAACATTGATAGGACGGCGGCCCTTAGCTCGTGCTTGATGGCGGATGGCGGACGGCGGATGGCGGACGATGACTAGTAGTAGCGCGACCGAGGAAGGCCGAAACGCAGAAGCGAGGCAGATCGTTTCTTCCAGCAACAAGAGACAACAATCTGCAGCACAGATCAATCGAAAATGGCAGCATAGAGACAGATCTCGAATAGCGGGGAGCAGTGGACGAACGCCGGCAACAGGACTAAAGTCGATCTACAAACGCCGAGAAGCAATAGCTGCTGTCGGGGAGCGTCGAAACTTGCCTTCGAACGAGCAAAACTTGGCGGGGAGAAGAGATCTGGCGGTTTGGGGAAAATGGGTTTAGCTTAGCGGCGGCAGGAAGAGGAGATGTGGTGGGTCAAATGTAAGAAAATTACTGCTTGTGTGATGGAGGCAGAAGATCCAAAAACAGACTAAGTCTTGACTCTTGACATTCTATTGGCTTTTCAAAAAATTTTCTCAATTTTTTTTTTAATTTTACATTTTCACTTGCTGATTTGGAATTAAATGGCTAAAGAAAAATCATTTTAAATCATTGTATGTATTTAAAATTATATGTTGCTTACATAAATATATGCATAATAACATGTGTGTGTTATTGTGTGTGCTCATAAAATTATGTGTATGTCTACACTATAATATGTATGTTATGTAATAGTTACATATATATTAACCACTTAAACCATGAATCTTAGTTCTAACTATATATACACATATATAAATATTTCTTCTAGTCCAAAAAAATAGTTCAATTTTAAAAGTTAAAACTGATTTTTCCACAAAAATTTTAAAATATCCTTAATGAAATAATGTTATAAAACGGTGTATTAATAAATAATACCCTTAATGTGAAAATTAGTATCATAAAATGAGGTATACCTCCAGTTGTTGAAACATAATATCTTTTTTTAGAACAGGGGGAGTATACATGCCCATATTACTTTTGTGATACATTGTACATCTAGCTAGACGTGCATATGTATTAGTCACTACGTATGTTATAGTATTACATTAGTTCAATTGCTTCATCAAACAAACCAATTACTACTAATCAATATTGAGTCCTTATGTCAAACTCTTACAAGTAGTACAATCATTAGAATTAGCCGCCATAATATAAGTAGGCTAAGTTTGGCATAAAGAATAATATGCTTAGTCATATAATTATTCTTAACCAAGGAAATCCAATCATAATTAATTGATGGTATATCTTAAAAAAAGTAATGTAGGCAAATTCATATACTTTAGGGTGTCTTAGTGCAATTAGTAAAAATTAGGAATCATAAATTTAAAATCTTCAATTTTGCCCAATAGATAAATAACATAACCCAATCATGATCCTTAGCCCAAGTCAAATAATTATATAAGTTGTTGCAAATCAATTTAGGCCAAAATATTTTATTCAATCTATCCCTAATTATATGCCCAAATACATATATTGTTATTAAATCCTATAATTTTTAATTTCATTACACACCAAAACAAATCTTTTATATATCAATATTTAATAATATTATACATTAAAACTTTATATATAGAAATATGAATTAAAAGATTATTACTATTAGGGTGTCATTGTATAATTCTTAAAAATTAAGGGCAATAATAAAAGGCATCCATTTTGGTGACGACAGGAATTCCGTCACTAAAAGCCATCAATTGGTGACGACCATAACTTCGTCACCAATGGCTGAACTTTAAGCTTTTAGTGACGATAGTGTTTTTTCGTCACCAATGTTTCATCACTAAATGTGCCATATTGGCGGGAAACTTCCCGCCAAAGTCTTTAGTGACGAAATGGTGACAAGTATTAGTCACTCGTCACTAAAGATGGTGAGATGGTGAAATTTTGGTGATGACTTGAGTTCTTGTCACTAAAGGTGTCCTTTAGTGACGGAATTTTTTTCCATCACGATGGATTCCGTCACTAAATGGGGGTTTTTCTTGTAGTGAAATGACACATAATTGACAAAAAATTGTGACCTTTTTCTAATCTTTATCTTATAAATTTATGGCATTTAGTTCAAGTGTCACAAGTAAAGTATCACAAATTGGCAGCACAAAATGGAAATAACACAATTTTGTAAAAAATTATGGTGGGCTACTTATATGACACGATTATGCTACTAATTTGCATCACAAAGAAAATTATGCCATACAATTATGGCATATTAGGGTAATGCCACAAAGAAAGTACCACAAAAGATTAATATTGTTGTGTAAGTTGTTGCTTTCAATGACTAATCATCCACAAATCAATGGTCAAACTAAGGTAACTAATCCTACTTTAGGTACATTATTTCAAGCATTAATTTAGAGAAATTTAAAGAGTTGAGAAGAATGCTTACCTATTGTGGAATTTTCTTATAACCATACTATGCATTCCACTACTAACTATTATCCTTTTGAAGTTGTTTATGGCCTTAATCTTTTGACACCACTAAACTTTGATGGTTCAAAGAAAGTTGAAGTTGTCAAAATGTCACACAAGAAAGTTCACTTGCACACTGAGAACAAGATTGAACAATATGCAAAGAGTGCATATGAAGGGCGGAAATAACTTTGACATATAAGATTAGAGTTGAATTTGACAACATTGACATATAAGCACTTTAGGGTGTTTACCTTTAACCTAGAATTTTGAATGAATTTGTTAAATGGTTTTTGTGTCATGTCTTCATCATTAGTTAAACAATTGCAATTGTGCTCAAGTTTTCATGTTGGATTGAATTTTTGAACCTTGGTTCTTTTTGCAATTCATTAAACATGACTAGAAATTCTATGGTTCGAGATGACAATTTGCAATGCAAATTTGTTTCAATTGATATCAAATACAAGTATTGATTATTTTTAGGAGAATTGGGGAAGCTAGTTTAATTACATACCTAATGCTCTTTATTGTTAAAATTTTGAGTAGTAGATATTTAAATTTGGTACTTTCAATGTTGAATTCACATGATATATACCATGCTCAAATTCTTGTTTACTTTATGTCTAATAGTGTTTCTTAGTTTGAGTAGATTAACTAATACTTGTAATTAAACTTAGAAGGTTTAGTACATACTGTTTCCTTAGAACTTGTTTTTCTGTCCTTGTACTACTTTTATTTCAATGTGTGAATTACACCATAGTTTAAGTTTGGGGAACAAGTGAAGACTAACATTTGTTTTTTGAATTGAATTAGCATGTGAAAGAAGGAAATGGCCATGACCAAGGAAAAAGAGAATATCCCACCCTCTAAACAAGCTCAAGCTTCCAATGCCTCGTTCTCATCAAAATTTCCTCTTTTCAAGCATCCAAGACCCTCAAGTTCAATTGACTCTCATCCATTAGGACAACTAGAGCAAACTCTAGCCAACATTCGGGTATAGATTTTTGTGTCAAAAAAAGCCATTAACCACTACAAGAAGTATCCCTCAAGAAAATGCATGAAGGAAAGCAAAATTAGACAACATCTTGCAAGCACTCTGCAATTCAAGGAGCATGGGTCGTTGGGCCTTGTCAAAGAAGTAAATGAAGGCATATGAGGAAATAGTTCCGGAGTTTATTCCAATTTCTATGCCATGAACTTTACTAGGATGGTGATGAATCAAGGCAAGGAGATTACCATCAATGCAAGTGTCATTGCAAGATTTTATGGTCTTGACCAAAATCCCACTATAATTTATGAGTGCCTGTTCAAAAGGTTGATGCAAGGACAACAAATAGATATTGGTTTAGGGTTTAGGGGAGGGAGAGTTGTGAAGAACAGATCCAGTGAGAGAGGATGGAGAGGCGGGGAGAACGAAATGATTGGAGGGGATGGGGGCTGCCGGCGGGGAGGGAGATCCGAGATAAGGGAGAGGGAGGGCGAGAAGGGAAAAGAAGAACAGAAGAAAGGAAAGATAAGCTTCAGGGGAACTTTTGAAGGGTTGAAGAAGGAGATAGGAATTTTAAGTACAATTTTTTGGTTTTTTTTTTTTTGAATTTTTATTACTAATTAGCAATTTCATGAAAAGGAAAAATTTCTCTTAGGTATTGAAGTTTCTTTCCGAATTGAAAAATACAAAAAGATAGTGTATTTAAATATATTATTAATTAAATTATACTTAATATTTTGAAAAAATTAATGTATTTATGAATTGATATTATTCACAAATTACAATCAAAACAATCTCGTCTCCAAGCATTTTTGGAAGGAAGGATGTATGAATTCAAACATGCTCAATTAATTAATGATAATTTTTAGCTTATTAATTAATATGATCAATTAGTAAATCAAAAAAAAATGTCTTTAATATTTTAATATAGATTAAAAGTCTGACTGAAATTTTTAAAAAATCTAATACAAAAATATAATTGCTTACTTAATAAATAAACAAATAGACAAATAATAAACATAGAGAAATGATACTTTTAGTGAAAATTTATAGTGAAAGATTATAGTAACTGATGTGATATGGTTGAAAAAACAAAATCATCCACCACACTTTTATAACAAGTGGAAAATAACAAAGTATAACTTTGTTTTTTTAAGAATAACACATCAATCACTATAATTTTTCACTATGAATTTTCACTAAAAATATCATTACTCATAAACATGTACGTGAGTGTAAAACTATGCGTATGTATTAAACTATTATGTTATGTACTAATTACTTCTATTATAATTATGTTATATACTAAGTACTATATATATGTACTAACTACTTATACTATAGATTATAGTTTTACTTATAAATTACTTATGTTATATATTTTACGACTAACTATATATGTATATGTATTAACCATTACTTATATTATAATATTACATTAGTGGTTGTAACTATGTTGAAACTATTTTTGATTCGTGATTTGCTTATAAAGAGATATAGTCCAAAATGAATGTCAAAAACAATCCATTATCCTTAATCAACTGTGTATTTTAATACAAAAAATTATGCGCTTAAAGTAATTAAAATTATGTTCATAAATTCAAAAATCTTAAGGGCACCTAGTAGAATTATTTTAAATTAATATAAATAAGCTAATAAAACTCAGTCCAACGAGGAAGATGTTTAATCCAATTGTTATTGTTAACCAAAGAAGCCCAACTAGTACTAATCAATAATGTATTATAATGCTAAAAAGATTGTGTGATTGAAGTAAAATCATATTAATGAACATAAATATTAGGGTGTTCTAGTATAATTATTAGAAATTTAGAGTCAAAAATATAAGTAAACTAAGTTTGGCACATTGAAATATGCTTAGTCCAATATCATTATTTTTAGCCAAAGAAGCCCAATTATTATAAACAAATATAATTCATAATAAATGTCAAAACTTTTGATTACCATTAATCAATAGTGTATTTTAATACTAGCAAAATTATGTGCTTAAAGTGATTAAACTTATGTGCACAAATTCATAAATCTCAAAGTGTCATAATATAACTATTTTAAAATAAGAACCACAACATAAATAAGTTAATAAAACTCAGGCTCAACCCAATGAAGAATATATTTAGTCCAATTGTTATTCTTAATCAAAAAAAGCCAAGTAGTACTAGTGTGTTTTGAAGTAAAATTATATGGATAAACAAAAATATTATGGTGTTTTAGTACAATTATTAGAAATTTAGAGTTATAATACAAATAAGCTGAGCTTGGCATAAGGAAGAATATACTTAGTCCAATCATTATTCTTAGAAAAAGAAATCCAATTATAATTAAGTGATAGTATATCTAAAAAAAATTTCTATTCCTAAAATAAAATAATGTAGGCAAATTCATATATATTAGGATGTCTTATTTCAATTATTAGAAATTAAAAACCATAAATTTAAAAAAGTTAACTTTGGCCCAATAAATAAATTACATAGCCCAATCATTATCCTTAGCCAAACAAGTCCAATCATTATCCTTAGCCAAACAAGTCCAATCATTATATAAGTTGTACCCAATCAATTTAGCCCAAAATATTTTATTTAATATATCCCAAATTATGTGGCCAATACATATCTTGTTATTAAAATTTACAATATTCGGTTTCATTATACACCAAAACAAATATTTTATATCTCCATATTAATAATGCTATACATTAAATATATATATATATATATATATATATATATATATATATTTATATTTATATTTATATAACTATTTTTATTTTTATTGTGACTAGTTTACTAATTAAATTTTCTTTTAAACCAAAAAATTCAATTTTATGATACACCAAAATTTTTTTTCTATATTTGAATTAATAATATTTCACATATATCCATATAATTAAGAATTTAATTGAAAATCATATATAAGTAGTATAAGTTATATATAATAAGAAATTGGTGACGATAAAAAATTGTCACTAAAAGACATTCAAATTGGTGATGACAAAAATTTCGTCATCAATAAATAAACTTTACGATTTTTGTGATGAGAGAATTTCGTCACCAATTTTTTGTCACTAATTATAGCCAATTGGCAGGAAACCTTTTCACCATACTTTTTATTGACAAAATGGTGATGACTTCCGATCACTCATCACTAAAGTTGGGAAGTAGACGCAAAATTGGTGGCGACAAAATTTGTTGTCACTAGTAGGGGTATTTGGTGACAAGATTTGTTTTTCATCACCGTGTTTTCCATCATTAAATGCCAATTTTCTTGTAGTGTGTACAAATGGGTAAGGGTAGGGATTTCTGTTATTGGTGACTAATTTATTAGAAATTCATAAGTTTAAGATAGTACGATATAGATTATGTAACTTATCAGCTTATTTCAACTTATTAAATGCTTTAACGAAAGACATCTTCTAATTAAATAAGAACCTGACATTTTTATTTTTATTTTTTGTGTTTACATACTAAAGTTTGTGTAGATTCAACGAGAGTTAAACCCTAACAACATTAAGTTAAATTCAATCTCAAGGACCAAAGAAAAACAATAAAAAATAAAATCCCATAATTTTAAACAATACTAATCAAACCCATAAAATTATGTAAACTGAAAAATCAAAATCACAAATGAACAAAATCATTAATCATTGTATGTATACAAGCAAAGTTGAGTAAGACAAACAATGATAAAACCACCAAAGAATTTTGATAAAACAAAAAAGTAAGAAAAATTTACTTGGATTGGATTGAGGTTTACCAATAATAATGAAATATTTTATTTTAGGACTAATCAAGCCATTAGTTCTTCAATTTCAAACCAAATTTCACTTTTGTCTTCAATATTGAAAAAAGTTACAATTGGATCCCTCAACTTCAATAATTGTCCCAATTAAATCCAATTGAATCCCTTGGTAGAAATTAACTTAATCCATCTAATACACTTGATATTTTAAGGGTAAAATAGGAAGAAACAAAACTACTTACATATATCTAAGTCCCAATAAAAATTTTGGGTTGCATGGAAAAAGAAAAAGAAAATAAAAAAAATAGTCAATGGTGGATTGAGACCAAAAGAGAAAAGAGAAAGGGTGGCAACCGAGTGTGAGAAAAATTACAGTAGTTTTGGCAATTGAACAATGGCAGCCGGTAGCAATGACAAATAGGCATTGAGAAGTGCAACTCACGGCGGCCGTGAAATAGAGAAAAGAGAAGGAAAGAAGGATAAAGAAAATTAAGATGTGGAGTGATAATGGAAAAAAAGAAAGAAAGTAGACAGTAATAATGGAAGTGCGGTGATGGTAACTAGAAGGAAAAAATGACAATATAAGAAAGTAATGGTAAAAGTTTAGTAAATAAGTAGATGAGAAAATGATTTTAACCATGTTTTTTTTCTGTGTGTATTTTTTGGTTTTGATCTGATAACTTAAATTGGATTAAGTATGTTTCTTTCAATTTTGCCCTTAAAAGAAACACGTGCATCTAATGGTATTAGTTAGGTTAAATTCATTTTTTTGACCCTAAAATTTCAATTAGATTCAATGGAATCAATTGTTGAACTTGAAGAACCAAATTACAACTTTTATAACATTGAAGACAAAAGGAGAAATGCAACGGATTTTTCACACCTTTCCAATATGCGATTTTTGGACAAAGCCACATTGCACCCACAATCGCCCACAACTGTGGGCGATTGATGGTGCGACAGTGTGTACGATTTTATTTTATTTTTTTGTCTTTCTTCCCTATTTATTAGGGCTTTTTTCCTCCATGTTGGAGGTTTTTTGTTACTAATTTAGTTGCAGGGCTATTCAATGTATGCAGTGGTAGTTTGGTTGCTAAGCTATTCAATGTATGCGGTAGTGTCATAAAAGGTATGGAGTAAGCGTTAGAGACGAGGCTCGTGAACTGGGTTCCTGTTCAGTGGTGTTTAATTTGCATAACTTTTTGTGATTCTCTAGTAGAAGCCAATAAACTAGTTTATATAGACATCTAAATTGCTATTGATGTACTGGTTAATGTACACTAACAACATCAATTTTGTACGCAATCTTCTTTATTTTGTCTTGTCAAATTGTGCACTTTCCTTTATGGTTCAACTATCTGTTGTAAATCCATGAAGATCATTTAGCCTCTCTTGGCTAAATTTTGTAAATATTTTGCCATTGACAATCAATACAAATCTATCATTGATAAAAAAAAAAAACAAAAAACAAAAAAGAAGCAAAATTAAAGGACCCATGACATGATTTACCTTTACTTTATGAAAATAAAATTGGGTAACCTTATATGCAAGTTTGATGTCCGTAGTAGGATAGTGGATGATAGAATTGTGTTCTTTTGGGAATTCCAATTATATGCTGCTTTTCTCCAAGAGTATTTCATTAATCAATGTACATGAAATTTGTATTGCTTACAAATTACAAGCGTAATGAAACTCTCTATTCATAAAAATTAGTAAACCGTAGTATCCTAATTGTTTCATATTTCCAATTTTACTTTTTATAAATTCAATGGTGGTTCCAGGAATTATGCCTTCTTTTAATTTCTAATATTTGAGGAATATTTGGGAATTTAAGATTACTCTTGTGTAATGCTCTTTTCACCCAACCATTCTCGGAGAAAATGGTCTATTTCTGGTTATTATGAAAATATTGGGTAAGTGATGTTCTTTCTACAAAACCATTCTAGAGAAGTGATAGGAGAATGTTAGGAGTAGGATTATACAACTGTATAAAATTAATAAAGCAAAATACGTAAAATTTAGATGAGGCAAATTTTTTTTATTAATTTATCTTATTAAAATTAAGAATGTAGCTGTTGTATCTATTAAAATTAAAGATGCAACTATTGTACTCAATATTTAATCCTCAATGACATGCACAATATTATAATAAAAATTATTATTATTATTATTATTATTATTATTTAGTCCCATGTACAAATATCCAAAATAATAAATAATAATACAAATATTTTGTGTATTCAAAATAATAATAACGATAATGTTATGTCAACAACAATGATTCTAGTCTTTCATAATAAAATTATTAATCATATAATCTTTCATTATAAAGCAATTAATAAAATTGCCCAACGGATCGGTGAAACAGCTGGAGTTGCTGTCATAAAACACCTTATAAGGCAATCATCCATCTTCTCACAACTAAGAGGACCACATTGTCAACAAGCATAGTCATACATTCACAAATTTCTCTTGTCGGATCACATATTGCCATCGTATCTTCCTTTTCCATTCACAACACCTAACTTGGCACGATAAAATAGATAGAATTGGGTAACATAATAGACTTGACAGGTTGCAAACTTATGTATCATATAACTTGAACAGAAGAAAGGCAAACGAAGAGGAAGTAAAACAACAATATTTTGCCATAATAGCATGTTAGTTTGCCCAACAATGTGTCTCTCATCACCTATTCACTAGTTTATTCCCATATAACATGAATAAGGGTCTCTTCACCAAAATTAACATTTTCCAGCATGCTTTCTGAACTCTTCATTCTCCCTTTGGACACTCAATAGATGATCTCTCAATTTTCGTATCTCTTCATCCGACTTTGTCTGGGCTTCTTTTGCAGTTGCCTGTGCCTCTAGGTGAGCCTTTTGTTCTTCTGCCAATTGTTGTTCAAGTTTTGCAGTTGTATACCTCAACTTGGAGTCAACCTGTTGAACAATATCAATGCAGAATTAAATGATTCCCAAACTATCTATCTCAAAATTTATATGCTGACTTACAGATCTTTCTTGGTGCTCTATCAATTTACGAATCTCCTTATCTGACTTTGCCTGGGCTTCTTTTGCGGTTGCTAGTGCCTCAAGGCGAGCTTTCTGTTCTTCTGCCAATTGCTGTTCAAGTTTTGCAGTTGTATACCCCAACTTGGAGTCAACCTGTTGAACAATATCAATGCAGGATTAAATGATTCCCAAACTATCTATCTCAAAAATTATATGCTGACTTACAGATCTTTCATGGTGCTCTATCAATTTATGGATCTCCTCATTTGACTTTGCCTGGGCTTCTTTTGCTGTTGCCTGTGCCTCCAGGTGAGCCTTCTGTTCTTCTGCCAATTGCTTTTCAAGTTTTGCAGTTGTATACCTCAACTTAGAGTCAACCTGTTGAACAGTATCAATGCAGAATTAAATGATTCCTAAACTATCTATCTCAGAAATTATATGCTGACTTACAGATTTTTCTTGATGCTCTATCAATTTACGGATCTCCTCATCTGACTTTGTCTGGGCTTCTTTTGCGGTTGCCTGTGCCTCCAGGCGAGCCTTCTGTTCTTCTGCCAATTGCTGTTCAAGTTTTGTAGTTGTATACCTCAACTTGGAGTCAACCTGTTGAACAATATCAATGTAGAGTTAAATGATTCCCAAACTATCTATCTCAGAAATTATATGCTGACTTACGGATCTTTCTTGGTGCTCTATCAATTTACGGATCTCCCTATCTGACTTTGCCTGGGCTTCTTTTGCGGTTGCCAGTGCCTCCAGGCGAGCCTTCTGTTCTTCTGCCAATTGTTGTTCAAGTTTTGCAGTTGTATACCTCAACTTAGAGTCAACCTGTTGAACAATATCAATGCAGAATTAAATGATTCCCAAACTATCTATCTCAGAAATTATATGCTGACTTACAGATCTCTCTTGGTGCTCTATCAATTTACAGATCTCCTCATCTGACTTTGCCTGGGCTTTTTTTGTGGTTGCCTGTGCCTCTAGGCGAGCCTTCTGTTCTTCTGCCAATTGCTGTTCAAGTTTTGTAATTGTATACCTTAACTTGGAGTCAACCTGTTGAATAATATCAATACAAAATTAAATGATTCCCAAACTATCTATCTCAAAAATTATATGCTGACTTACGGATCTTTCTTGGTGCTCTATCAATTTATGGATCTCCTCATCTGAGTTTGCTTGGGCTTCTTTTGCGGTTGCCTGTGCCTCCAGGCGAGCCTTCTGTTCTTCTGCCAATTGCTGTTCAAGTTTTGCAGTTGTCTCCCTCAATTTGGAGTCAACCTGTTGAACAATACCAATGTAGAATTAAATGATTCCCAAACTATCTATCTCAGAAATTATATGCTGACTTACAGATCTTTTTTGGTGCTCTATCAATTTACGGATCTCCTCATCTGACTTTGCCTGGGCTTCTTTTGTGGTTGCTTGTGCCTCCAGGCGAGCCTTCTGTTCTTCTGCCAATTGCTGTTCAAGTTTTGCAGTTGTCTCCCTCAGGTTGGATTCAACCTGTTGAACAATATCATTGCAGGATTAAATGATTCCCAAACTATCTATTTTGGAAATTCTTTCCTGAAACAAATACAATTTTAAATCGGCCAATGTATATTTTCCCCACAATTCAAAATGTCCATGCAATGCAAGTCAAAATCCTTAAAAAAACAAAAGACAAATTGAAACTTATGGAAGTTACTTTTTTTTTCTTTATTCATGGAAACTATAATTATGCCGCACCAAGCCTCTCAAATGATGCCTAACATAACAGTAAGAGAATTTACTTCTGTAAGGATCTCAGATGCTTCAACAATAGCTATGCAGACAGAAGACATTTGATGTGGGTTAGATTCAAGAAAACTTTCACAAAAGCCATCTATATGAGTAGGCTACATTTACATCCCGATGTTGTTGAACTATAATTTGTAGTAAACTAAATCCCAAATTACAGAACAAAAACAATTTAAAGTTACATCACAGAGCTCAAGGAAACGATTTCTCCCAACACAACATAAAATATAGTGAAAATTATATCTCCAATAGTTTAACCAAGAAACAAAAGGGGAAGTGATCCTTGAGCACTTGGGAATAAAAAAAATCTACAACATTGAAAATAATTCAAATTTCCTTAAATCCAAAAACTAGGAAATCTTGATAGCAGAGTTGGAAAGTGTGTTACTACATAAAAGTAAAAAATAAGGAACAAGTTCAGATAACATTCCTAAAACTTCTTTTAGCATTAGCATCATAGTAAAATGACATATGAAAAAAATTCAAGCTCCTATTTCCAATTGAAAAAGACAGAGTCAAAAGCATTGAAACACTTCATGAAAATCAATCAACTACTTAGGTTTCCCGAAAACCTAAGAATTGAATTTGTAATATTATGTTTGTATAAATAACCTTGAGAAAGTTGACTTGCTTGTAATCAACTTATATTATATTCTTTTTTTTTAAGTTGACCAAAGTTGAAATAAGTGCCAAAATAATACAGATACTATTTCAACCTTTACTCATTATGAGGTTCTTTAATAAGATAGAACGTAAACCCATGAGTATATATGAGGAATCTACAAATAAACTCCAACCACATTAGAGCTACACATTATGATTTCACAAATGCACGTGAATCTAGTTACATAGACACAAATAAAACCTAGTGTAAATACAAGAAGTACCACCTCAGTAATTTGCTTCATCTTTTAGATCTCACATTAGTGCTACGCATTATGTTTTCAAGGATGCACATGAAACTAGATACACAGGCAAAAATAAAACAAAAAGTGTAAACAGAGTGAGTACCATCATGATAATTTGCTTCATCTGCTTTTCATGTGATTTATGCATCTGCTCTTTCAATTCAGATATTTCAAGTTTGAAATATAGTTCCAAGGACTTCACCACTGCATTTTGATCAGAAAATCTCGAGGCTACTTTCTGTTAAAGAATAAATCTAGTCATGAGCATGTGTTTTCACAAGTTATTGAAGAACTACTTGAGAAACAATGACCAATTTAAGAAAGTCAATTTATCATCTTAAATTCAACCATTAAATTAGGAGTATATGGTTTTCCTCCATTTTTCTCCATGATGTCGTTAATGAGAGTGAGAAGTTGGTGAAGTTGCTTGGCTTTCTTGCCTTCATCCTTTGTCTTATTATCAAAAATTACTCGTCTGTTTCCACATTTCTCAAGTAGTTCCTAAGATCCAATAAGATTACATTAAGTTTTCCTCTGTGTGTTACACAACTCTCACTAAAGATGTTGATTAATGAAAAAACAAAAGAATACGTAGTAGTGATGAGATAAATCAAGACAAATTATTAAATATCTTCACAAGATTAAGTAGTTGTTATGTGAGAATGAACAACGAATTGAGCACTTAGAATTTTGTGACTCTTCTGAAGAGGTTGAGCAAACCAGAGTTTGACCATCAAAACTAGAAAATGGAATCCCTTCCAGTGTGGGTAAATTAATTAAGAGGAGGTTTATTGATGGTGAGAATATATATATATATATATACACACACACACATACATACATACATTTACTCAAGCATCCTTCCATTTTAATTTTCCAATTATAGTAATTAAACTCAAGATCATACTTTTAAAATAATAAGCACCATAAATGCATCAACAAAAATGGTAGTGAAATGACAAATTAATCAACAAAAACAGGCATTATCCATGTAGAAGAACATTTAAAACCTCGTGGCATGAAAGTAAATGATCATCCATAGTTTCATCCTCTTCCAATGCATCACCATCAAGAAAAGCAACAATCATATAATCAAGAATCTTTGTTCAATAAACGCCCAAGGTATCAATGATGCTTGCTTGTTCTTGAGAAAATGGGACTCTAAGTGACACAACTATCGTAATCGCATGAATACCATCTTTTGCCAATTGATGCATCTAATAATCTCCTCCTCAATATATTCATCACTCATAGAAGAATTCCCTGCATTTATTTTACAACCATCAATTGATTGCCAATATAATAATGTTTCAAGTATTACCTTTCAACATACAATATTAATCTCTCTCTTCACACATTTATTTAAAGCCCTAATTTTTTTCTCATAAAATTTATATCACATTTCTGCATCAAAGATAAAACAATAATTATTGTAACAAATAAAAAAGAAAAACTTCATTACCTGGAGTGTCAATCACCTTGAGAATTTGGCCATCTTGTAACACAGTGGAACTCAGTTGACAAGTAGTTGTCACACCTCGAAACCTACACATTGATTTGAATGCTTTATGTCCAAGAAGTGTATTACCGGTTGCACTTTTTCCATTTCTTGTACAACCAACAAGAACAATGGTTCTCACCTCTCCCATTTTATTAGGACCTCCTTAGTAATCTATGAGAAGTATTAGAACAAGTAATAATATTTTAGCCAAGTCAATGATTTAGTAACAAAACAATTTGAAAAAAATTGAAAGAGCATATACTTGATTGAGGTATTGATGTTTTTGTTGAAAAGTCTAGACGTGCATGGGGTGAATTTATATATGGAGTTGATAATAGTAGGGCATAAACATTTGGAATTTCTTCAATTGACTCTTCAAGTAATTTCTTTCTTCAATTAAAGGACTCCTAAATTAGGCTTAGAAGTTATTCTTTTGAATAACCCTCAATAAAGACTAATAAAAAAAGTAGAACTCTAACTTTAACCTAATGCTCAAACCGGTAAAATTTTGAGCTCGTCTCACTTATTAAGTGCACTGTACAATTCTATGAGACTAATAAGGAATTCGTGACACTACTCATTAACCTCAATATTTTTACAATGGAAAGAAAGAAATGTACTGCTCACTTTGAGAAAAGAATAAAACAAACTTCTCTTTAAGCAAAGCTAAGTATTGTTCTATTATTATTCAACTATAAATAGGCATGGGCTTATTCCATTTGCAAAGCTAAGTATTGTACTATTGTTCCTGCAAGCACAGAGAAAGGGAAAGAAGCTATTTGCATGGAGGATCAATTAGTTGGAAAGCATGTTGGCAGGAGAGAGATTGAATAGCCATTGTGTTTTCTTGAAGATGTTGTCTGGGATTTTATGGATTAAGACAAACGTAGCCGTTAACTCAACTCCTAAATCGATATCTTACTAATGATAGATTTTTTAAAGATTTTAAAGATTTATTTGTGGTGATTTGAGGCATAATATTAAAATAAAAAAGAACTAATCGTGGCACAATTAATGCTAGTGCACTTATCCTTCTCGTCAAGTACCATTGCCACAATCAAGATAAATAATCTCTTTGTGCTTTAGGGCCCTGATTTGCCAGGGCCTATTAGCACCTACAAAAGCTGCTTTTGTGGATTTTGGTTTTGACTCATTTCTTCAATATTATACGGTGGTTAAATTAGTCAAGTTTACAAGAAGAAAGTTAGAGCTTAATCTAGATTTATTGTTGTAGGAAAGAGAAGGAAGGATTAAGTTAAATGTGGATTGACAACAAGTGAATTATATTTATTATTTCTGTGGTTTGTAGAAATTATCAATCGAATTCCGAAATTTGAAGAATTTACCAATATCTCATTTAACCTAATGATCATTAAAGTCAACTAATGAAATAAGTGAAAAGACGAAAAAGCTAACATAGAAAAATACCCCTTGAGGTTTGTTTTAATTATGAAATGGCCCTTCAAGCTTTAAAACTTTAGAAATAAAATTTAATAACTTCTATTCATTTATTTTATATTTTTATTTTCTTTTTTCTTTTCTTGTCATTAGGAATAAGTTTATGTTTTCATTTTATATAAGAAACTAATAAACTAAAAAAGTAATAAGAATATAATATCAATATATACCTTTATAATTTTTTAAAACTAAATAATTAAATTAATAAATTTTTTTAGCATATTACTATTTCATCATTTTCAAATTTGAGAAAAGTTATTTTCTAAATTTCTTATTGTGCCGAAAAGTTAACATACCGCTATTGTCTCTTTAAATGATTAAATGATTGTTGTATTATTTTTGTATCTCTATAAACTTTTAAGAAATAATTATTTATTTAAATCTCTTACATTTTTATTTTAGTTATTAGAATTTGATATAATAGTCATAAAATTAAGAATTATTTCGGTTATTAAAATTTGATGTAATAGTCATAAAATTAAGAATTATATTTATTAGACTGAACTTAAATTGTTTAAATGGAAATGAAAAAATAAACATAATAAATTATTACAACATTTAAAATTTACATATATTTTGGCTAGATGTTAGGTTGTTAAATTGTGTAGAAAATTGTCTAAATTATGTCTAAATTTTTTGTTATCAATAGTTGCTATTAACATTTTTGTAAGACTAATTAAATAAGAAAAATAAAGGGAGGGATCTATTTGTTAAACCTCAAGGTCCATTTTGTAATTAAAACAAATCTTAAGGGTTTAAATGTAATTTAAATATTATAGTTTAAAGGGTAATTTAAGATTTCAACCAAATTAACCATTGATTTGGTCAAAGTCAATGGTCAATATTATTCAACTAACAATAGAGGGTTAAATGTTGGATTTTTTTTTCCCACAAAAATGTTTTTTTCAAAAAGGAGGAAAATGGAGGTGTTCCCATTTTGTAGTGGGCGCATTTGGCAAATAGGCCCTTGCTATTTGGGTGCATTTGCCAAATGCGCCCAACCCAGGCCCGGAACAGTGAAGCTCGGGCCTGGGCGCATTTGGCTCTTCTACGCCCATGTTATATGTAATATATATATATTGTAATTTTTTGTAATTATATGTTATAAGAAATTATAATTTTTTTTTTATAATTATGTATTATAATCATTGTAATTATTTTAGAATTATATTATTATAATATTATTAAATAATAATAAAATATTATTATACTAATTTTAAAATATAATTATTAACAATCATTATTATATTATTAATATGAATAATATAATTTGTATTATTATATTTATTATGAAGGCTAACAATTTGACTTATTATAGTAAGATCGAATTTCATAAGAGTTAATAATTACATTAATAATAATAAGGGATAATTATCAAAATCTTTATGAAATTTGAATTTATTACTAATCACCCCTGTAGTCTGTTAAAACTACCAATATCCCTTTATAGTTATAACGGAATCTGTTAAAATAGACCTATATATTAAAGAAATATAAACCACAAGAGACGATTAGTGATATACCTAAATCTCATGGAAGTATTGGTATTTTACCCTAATAAAAATAAGATATAAGAATAATAAGAAAAAAAGTAAAAATTTTATTATTTTAATATTATAAAAAATACAGATATAATGATAATACATGTAGAAAAAAATCTAATTTACTTTGTATGAATAATATAATTTGTATTATAATATTTATTTATGAATAAGCTGTATATATATAAGTATTTATTATTGTAATATTACAATAATTACACATATATTATTATTGTATTTTTTTATTATTGTTATACCGCTTCTTCATATTTCAGAGTTTTGAATTTTGAATGCACTTTTTATTCATTTATAATTAAAGGCTACATACATTTGTATAAATTATTGTATAACATGTATTTACATATATAATAATAATAATAATAACAAAAAAATAGTAATAATAGGATTAAAAAAAAATTATGATTTAGTATTTAGAGTTTAGTGTTTAGGGTTGATTGTATTACATTGTATTGCAATGTTTAGGGTTTAGTGTTTAGTATTTAGGGTTTAAGGTTTAGAATCTAGGGTTTAGGTTTGATTGTATTAAATTATTTTGCACTCTTTATTCAATGAGATTTGAAGTAATCAATGAAAAAAATTAGAGAATCAGATAAATCTTAATGTGATATTAATATATAAGACTCCCAGTTGTTGTACGTCAGTTTAATTAAGCATCCTTATTTGTTTTACCCACAAAATTAAACCTTCAAACTCTATGTTGACATTTTCATTCCATAAGTAAATTTTCGTTTATCTTGATAGTTTGTTGATTAGTAAGTTTTTTAACTAAGAATGGCATTATATGATGTATAGGCAAGCATATTGGAATGGACTAGTGACCTACAGATTATTGAAATCACCATCACTAATTTTTATTCATTTATGTCTTCTAAGTTTTCCATGTGTACCACATGTAGTAGGTCTCATGGTTCTTGTAGATCTACGTAAGTGTACAATTTGTTCTTCTTGAGTCACGGTTGGATCTACGACTTCACTACCAATATGTATATATTCATCTACTTCATCATCATCATCATCGTCATCATCATGACCATCATCCTCAGTCGTTTGATGGGCAGACATATGTATTGGGCTGCGCACCTCTGGGGATTGGAATACACTAGAGGATGGCTGGTCGATCGTATTGAAAACTCGAGATGACGAAGGGAATACATTTTGTGTTTCCGATGTAGAGACAATATGTTGAAATGAGCCTTACTGTGTGGAACCATTGGTAGGGTCGGGTATGTCACCTCGAAGGACTTGAGACCTTCTACCACCTTGTCTACGGTCTCGAACATTCCTAAACTCTCTAGCAACGACGCGAGGGTTCATTTCCTGCTACATATCTCGATCGCCGAGCTGAAGTGGGCTAATTTCCAATCTATGAGCCTCCCGAACCATACGTATTGAGTCCATAGCATAATCTCGTATACGTGCAAATCCAGGTGCAACCGAGAGATCATACTATAACATACTTTTCATAGACATATGGTGGATCCGGGAGACCACATCCATTTGTAAAAATAGCACAATTGTTACACTTTGTAGAAAAATAACATAATTGGGAATTATTTTTAAAAAAAATACCAAAAACTCTAGATGTGGATCCTGTGCCATGAAAGCCCTTCGGTGTGGCATCAGCGCGGTATGGGTCAGAAATATAAATGACCGTACAAGACTTGTACCATGATCGGTACTCGTGTGTTGGAACAGATGTGTCTTCCACAACATCTGTTCCCTTAACGAACTCATGCCGGTTATCCCATATATCAACATATGCTCGATGTTTTGCCATTCAATCAATATTCGTTCCATGTTGGCGACTCATACTATGAGTCTCGGTGAAGCGATCCAATAATATTAGCATCGGAATAGGCTGGAACATCCCGAATTGTAGTAAGGTTCGATATGGCACTGTTGGCACATGTGGTTTGATGAAGCTCCAACAGATAAGGTACACTATAAACCACCAAATATCTTCACCGGCTCTGTAATACGGCGGTAGTGCCTGCAGAATGTCCTACGAGTAGGGTAACCATAAACTTGTAACATGTAAAATGAAACTATCATTGGCACTAAATGTATCTTCAAAATAATCATTCTTAAATTTACAATCAATGTGTTCGGATAAGTGAGTTTATAGAACTTGTTCAAATAGAAGGCTGGTCTACTAATCTTGATATGTGCGCAGGACATGCATAGGCACTCTGAACACATAAAAGTGTCCTCTCCACCTGTAATGATGGCCATTGTGTAAGTTATGAAATAACCACTTTCGCATTAGTAAATCATATCACGAACCTCACCCCGTAAGGAAATCGAAAATCATCAACTAGATTTCGGTGTTTCGGCCTGATAATAGGTATTCTCTCCCACACCCACAACTATAAAAAAAATACAAATTTCAGTTAGGAATAACTCATACAAGCAAATATTTGAAATGAAACAATATGAATATTAATTTACTTGCAATAGAACTAGTGGTCCCGCTATTTTAGTGGCCCTAGGTGAGGTAGCTTCACACAAATTGCGGTACAGGCAAGTTAGTATCGTACTACCCCAACTATATGCCGATGTCACCTCATGA
This sequence comes from Gynochthodes officinalis, assembly GCA_020080225.1. NCBI lineage: Eukaryota > Viridiplantae > Streptophyta > Magnoliopsida > Gentianales > Rubiaceae > Gynochthodes > Gynochthodes officinalis. The sequence continues at coordinate 42,253,670 of CM034618.1, read as the reverse complement.
TCTATTAACATAGACAGGTACATGAACGGAGCATGGTACCCGAACTTATCCGAAAATAACAAGCTGCCCAATAAAATTATCAAATAAGTACGAGCCCGTTGGATATATATGTCCTCATTGGCATTCTCTGGCAAATCCTAATCTAAAGCCAACTCCAAACAACCTACATTTGTTCTACTCGACCTAATAGTAGAATGCGGCGGTCTAAATCCTAACAATTCTTCACATAACTCTATCCACTGGTCAACAGTATGTCGAATCTCTGTACCAATTACTAGCAACCCATCAACATTAATTCCCCACAAGACCTCAACATCCTGCAAGGTCACTATCACCTTCCCGACTGGCAGATGGAAGGTGTGTGTTTCTGGTCGCCATCTCTCAACCAGCGTGGTTATGAGAGCGTGATCAATCTGGATAAAACCACACTACACAATCCTTGCAAATCCAAACATTGCTATGTATTGCGCAACCCATGGAGGAATCGGCATGTGTCTCCATAACCCACCATCACATCTGTGTATCTGAAGTTGCACATCCTCTATATGCCCATAAATAGAAATGCAGCCCTATGCTGGCCATACCTGAACAATAACTCGAGATCATATGGTTCAGGATGCATGTCTGCTGAGCATACAGAATTCATTTAACATTAAAACCAAATATTGTATATGAAAAACTATAGGCATAAAAACCAAATAATGTTTGAAATTCCAAATAACGACAATAGCTACAACATTCTAAATTTATTCATCAACGAACATATGTACACATAAATGTTTGCAAGATATAGCTTGAGAACGATGAAACATGCTTACAAAAAAATTTTCAACTGCTAAACTGGACTCTTGGCTGAGCATTAGGATAGTTTCTTTGATTATGACCAGTCAAATGACAATTTCCACATCGTTGAGGCTCTTCAGGGTGGCGCACATTCATTTCATTAGGTATGCGGCTGCCACGAACACGACCGGCCCGTTGATTAGTGAACATATACTTGCCTGGTTGTACCAACCATCGAGGATCCTGCCAGTAGTCCAGGTGTGCCAAAGAAGAGAAGTTACAAGAGTACTGCTCAATATATGTATTGATTTTGTACACTTCATTTACCAAATCAGCTGAATTGTCCCTTCTTAATCTACACACGGCCAACCCATGAGAACATGGGTACCTATACATCTGCCACTTCCACATGTGCAATGACTACAAAAATATCTAACTATTTGAATATTTCCGCCTTTACCATCGACATACCGCACAGTTGTAACCTTGTAGACTCTATTTTCGTAGACAAAGCATTCAACGTGATGGCCCTGTGCTGATAAATCGGCCCTTCTAATAATTGTCCATATGTTACTGGGCAGATCGTAACGACAATGGCGCACAACTTTCAAACGTTTCCTAAACAATTCTATCGTCTTATGAAATGTAATGTCCACAATCGCCTTTATAGGCAAATTACGAATTCCATGAAGGACATTATTGTAGCTTTTGGAAATGTTAGTGGTTAGGGTACCCCAATGGTGATTCCCATCATACGTTAAACACCACTGTGTCCGATTAATATCAGACAGATACTCCCAACCTTTTGGGCTTAAAGTCTGAATCTGACTATGAAAAAATTTTCATTTCTACTTTTGCCGCGCACTCCTGATATACCAACAAAGCTTTTTCAATTACAGGCTCTTGTATTTTGCTATAAAATTGCTTATAACATGTCTTAAGAAGAAGCGGTGAAAGGCAATCGGCTCTTTCTACTCGTCCATATGAGCCATAACATGCATTATACCCTTATGCTTATCGGACACAACACATAGTGGGTGTCGGTCGAACACAATGTGCATCCTCAACTGGTACATAAACCAACCCCAACTATTCACTATCTCTTCTTCCACAAGTGCAAACGCCAAAGGTAAAATGTTATTGTTGGCATCTTGTGAGACTGCCACCAAAAGTTTCCCTCTATATGTCCCACGGAGGTGAGTGCCATCAACACTTATAACTGGCCTACATTTGTAAAAAGTTTCGATCGACGGACCAAACACCCGGAAGATATATTTGAAGGTCCGTACACTATCGTTTCCTCCTGGTTGGTGTTACCACTCAACAATGGTTCCTGAATTTGCCTTTATAAGGGCTGCCAAATAACGTGACAATTCAGCGAACGAACTATTCCAATCCCCATAGGCAAATTCAATCGTCTTTCGGCAACCATGCTAAGTCTTTTTGTACGACACATCTATTTTGTAAACTTTCTTGATGTCTGCTTGTATATTCTTCACAGCATAACAGGGATCTTCCTGCATTGCATGGCGAATGTGGGTGGCTATAAGAGCAGAACTTAAATTTGGGTGATAACTTCCTCGATTTGCACCGAGACAATTGTGTGCTGAAACTCACCTTGTGATTTGCCACTTTCCGTGTGTACTTTTATGTACTGCATGAACACCCCACAGTAGGGTACTCCGAATTGGGATGGCGCCTTGCACCTGGCCACCCAATTGTCATGTTTGCTTTCTATTACCTTAAACTCCCGATTGTGTTTGATAGACCATAAGGTAACTGCCTTCTTCAATTGTTTTTTATTTTTGAAGTGCATTCCCAAACATATCTCCTGATTTTCTTCACTCCACACCTGACCATTTCCACCCTGTCTTGTGGGATCACTATCGTCAGCGTCCTCGATATCATTAAAGAATGACAAGCCATTAGGGGTATATGTCCTCTGGGATTCTGGTATGTGGTCTAAATTTTCCACACGAGGATTGGCACTCTAATTCTCATGCGGGACATTATTGTTAGGATCACTATCTAGACGTCTTTCTCAGGCATACTATTATCCTCATCGTCCTCATTGTCCTCAATAGGCAATGGTTCGGCCGAAGGGTTCTTTGGATTAAACCAATCGCCGAAATCATTATATGTGGTATCACGTCTTTTCTCAATCTCTATGACTTGGGAATTTAGTGTTAATTGGCACATTGGACTCCCAGGTGCAGATGTACTAAGAGATGTACCGGAGAGATTTGAATTTAAAACTGGAGATGATGAAGAAAGCCCTAACATGTGAATAGGAATAATTGACAACCCTCTCGTTATAGATGCCCCTAATAATGAGGAAGTAGAAGTTGACACTGAATAACAAAACAGCGATGACGATAATTCGGGATTGGACTGAGGAATAACAAGCGAAGTGGATCGAGGAAGATACTGAGAAACAGAGTGTAACAGAGCTTGAAAATAACCATAACTTGAACCAATGGCTCAACCAAGCATGGGTGGGACCGGAGTGAGCTCCTCTGTGAGTATATAAATTTCAGCAAAGACAAAATCATTTTGGGCAGCCACCTCAAAAATAACTTCCATTCCGAAGTCGTTTACGATGGCTACGCCACTGTAGATGATAGAGTTATTATAGAACGTGCATGGACGACGATACAAAAGTTTTAGCCTATACATATTTGTATCGATGACACACTGGTACACTAAGGTCTCTAACTCAGAGAATGAGATCTTAGCTGTTAGCCTAACAGTGTGATTAGCATACTAAGATCAGATGACACCCCAATAGTGGATTGTATAACGTCACCACCCCAGTATAACCCTAATAGAAATGGATGAAAGGTACACATATCTCACGAATACCTATTGCGACAATATAAGGAGATTTCAATAGCAGTACTTAAGGTTCAAAATGGATATCGTGAAAGTGCGAAGAATTTATGCAAACATATTCATTATGAACATTCATTAACACACGTCAGAAAGCACAACTTTGAAAAAAACACATGATATACTCCTTAATAAAAACACTTGCAACGCATCTCATTCAAACATATACACAGAAGAAATACAACATTGTTGTTAATCAAAACAAAAGTGCCCAAAATATATTTACAATTACACTTTATAGTATGATTTAATTTGTAATGAATTAACTAGACAATTGTTAGAATATATATCATTTACAAGTATAGTTGACTTGAATTTGTGCATAGAACACTAATATATTCTTAGGGCTTTTTTGAAGTCCAAGGAAAATCGAAATAAAGCCACAACTGCCTGATTGAATTTATGAATTCCTATTGATTATCTTAAAGTGTTGTTTGAATTAATGGTTTCCGATTGACTATCTTCAAGTTATGTTTATTTCTTGATAATCGCCTGATATTTTAGGATCTCATAAGTATTTTTACATTTACCAAAATACATTTCCATTAAATGTAATGTCATTTTTCTTCAATTTATTACACGAATCATCTTTCATTTTGTTAATTATTAACAACAATGTTTTTCAAATTTTGTATACATTTGTTCATTCATTATAAAAAAGTTTTAAACATTTGTTAAGAAATATTAAATTTTAAAACCTGTTAATGACTTACATACGAATAATACAAATCTTTTTAAAACTAATTTTGTTCTATATCTTTCCCAGCAATAGTTGTAAGATAATTCCTGAAGAGTCCTAGCAATATATCAAAATATCTGTATACTTCATTCAACGATCTAATTACATATCATCAACTAATTCAATAATTCAAACCAATTGTTGGGGTCCCAACACATTAGTTTTCAATGATAAAAATCCCCACATTTTTCCATTAATTTACAGCCAAATAATACTAACAATTTAATTTTCACTAACAATCTCAAAATATATTGTACGTTTTAATTTCATTTCGATACAAGTAAAAATATAAATCTAAAAAAAAAACTAAACAATTAGCTGGTGACTTCACTTCTTTAGGGGTCAATTCGCGGCCTTAGAACCAAAGTGTGCAACGAGTTTCCGCAAATCAATCAACTTCCGAACGAAAAGGAAAAAAAATAAATTTAGTCGGCTTACAAACAAACCAAATTCCAATATAAATAAAATGTATGAACTGGAGCTACCAAAAAATTCCAGAAATTATGGCCAACCAAACCAAAAGACCAAAAAAATTTTTGCCAGTTTGCAAAGGATAACCCAAAAAAAATAATTTCTAGAACTGATGGCCAACCAAACCAAAAAGGCCAAAAAAACTAGGCAATTTGCACAAATACACTCAAAGTGCCCAACGATTTTCCACAAATAAATCAACATCCAATCCAAAAGGGAAATTAATAAATTCAGTAGGCTTACAAACGAACCAAATTTCCAATATGAATTAAATGTTTGAACTAGAGCTACCGAAAAATTCAGCACCTAACCAACACAAAAGGCCATTTTAAATTTCAGCACCTAACTAACAGAGAAGGCAAAAAAATTCAACTGACAATTGCACATTCCCACGAATGATGACCAACCAAACCAAAATAAATCAACAAATCCAGATCTAGGGATTAAAAAAAATTCACACGAACGAATGATGATGACCAACCAAACCAAAATACTAAAAAATTTGCATTCGAAAGAATAAGTACAAATTCCATAAATTGTGCTAATAACAAAAAAGAAATTCACTCTGCAATGAGGTGAACACAAATAAAATTCCAAACACACTTGCCAAACAAATGGGGAAATGGAGCTTACAAATTTCAGTCTGGAATGCCAAAGATATTCCAAATTTCGCCAGCAACGGCGGCAGCTAAGCTTCAATCTAAAATGGGGCTTCAATATTGAAACAAAAAAATGCTGCAAAATTACAAAAGGGCGAAATTGCACTCAAAAGTTTCCAAACAAATTCTAGAAATGGGGTTAATAACAAGAAAGAAATTCAGTCTAGAAATACAAATTAAATTCCAAACAAATAGGGAAATGGATCTTACAAATTTTAGTCCGGAATGAAACAAAAACGTTGCAAAATTTCCAAGGCTGACTTCGGCTTCAAATGGCATGTGGCTTCAAATCAAATGGGGCTTCAATATTGAAAGCAAAAATGCTGCAAATTTACAAAAGGGAGCAGCAACTCTAAACCGAAAATAGGACTTGGAAATTGAAACCAAAAAGGGTACAAAGGGATGCGGGAGCCTGTGAATCGGACTTGGTGGCTGTGAATCGGAAAGGTGGATACACTGAAGCAGACGAGTGAAGGGCAAAGGGTGGCTGTGATTTAGAAAAGAGAAGGAATCGAAAAAAAGTCGAGGGAAATGGAGACAAGCTTTGGCAACAAAAAACTAAAGCAAATGGCAGCGGATCTAATTTTATTAGCTTGGGCGCATTTGGCAAATTTTTTATGTTTTTTTTATGGGTTGGGCGCATTGGCCAAATGCGTCCAACCCACGCCCAGATACGCCCAACTCCAATGGCGCATTCTCCAAATACGCTCAGGCCCAGGACGCATTTGGCAAATGTGCCCAAATAGCAAGCAAATGCGCCTACCACAAAATGGGAACACCTTCATTTTAAACCCCTCCATTTTCCTCCTTTTTGGAAAAACTTTTTTTTTGGGAAAAAACTCTAAATGTTGTGAATTTATCAAATTTATGAGGGTATTGATAGTTTCTCCAATTTTTCGGGTTCGATTGATAGTTTTTACAAATCATGGGGATAGTAGATGCAATTCATCCTTTATCTTTAAGCAACGCCATAACCGCTGAAATGTACAATCTTAGTGCAAATAGTTGGAGGAAGTTGACGTAGTTCTACATATTTACCAAGGAAAAGTGGTGCTTAATGGTCGACTTTTTCATAGGTTTGTTAGAATGTGGTCCGAATTGTTGGGCTTAATTATAGTTTCCTAATTGATTCCTACTACTTATTTAATAGTGGAACAAATCTCAACCGTTTATTTGGGTACTTGATGGATGTACCAGATTAAAGTTAGGGATATATAAATTGGTTTTCCGCATCAGGTAGTGGTGTTTCTCAGTCTGTTTTCAAGAATTATGTCTCTCGCATCAGGTACACAATCCTTATGACTTAATAGTTTGTAATAAATTATTTATTCAAAGATCCTACCTTATGTTTACACCATGAAGTTTAAGATTCAACATGTGGTATCAGATCGGGTTATGAATAAATAATTTATCCATTAATGCTTTCGGCCATAAATCTACATATTAATTTTGGAAAAAAAATTGATTTGCAAATAATATGGCTTTACGGATTAAATTTTGTTTTTTTGATGAAGATTCATGACTGTAAAATTGATGAAGTTTCATGGCCGCCCATAGCCTAATGTTTGGCAGCTTTGATGTTTTTTTTTTTTACTGTTGCTGTGATTTGTTTGTGATTGATTTCCGTTGCATGGCCATATGAATTTTATGGAAAAAAAATTAATAATGATGATGATGTTCGGCCAGCTTGGTTTTGATTTGCTTGGGGTTTTTGATTGCGGTTGGTTTTCATAATAATGATGATGGCCTATTGATTTGCTTGGGGTTTTTGATTGCGGCTGGTTTTCATAATTAACATTCGGCCAGGTTTTTTGATTGCTTGGAAATCACGATATTAGGAAACTAAAGAAAAATTTTCATGGATGAGATTTGCACCCATGTCTTTTGGGTAAAATTTGAACAATCTTATCACTGGACCATAGCTAACAATTGCGAGACAATTAACTTTGTCTTGATTTAAGTATTGTAGTGACAAGAAATAAAATTGGTTGGCCATATTTTATTAATGTTAGAATTTATGGCAAATTATGTTATCAATTATGTTTTATTTATTTTATGGAATATTATGAGATTTTTTAAGTTTCTTTTTATATTATGATTTTGGGAATATTAATGTTAAAATTCCTGTAACTTATTAAATTTACACATGATATTAATATAAAAGATTAGTTTGTTAGTCACCAAAGTGGTCAAACTAATTAATTTTTTTTTTATCATGTAGTAAATTATAGTCATTTATTCATATTATGTTAACGCCTATTATTGTAATTATATGAATAAGTGACTTTATTAGTTGATAGAATTTTAGAATTTACCCAAAGGTAAATTAATATTCTATGACTAATAAAATTATGGATGATAATCAATTTGCTTGTCAAATATTTTATGTATCCAAAGATACTATTTTATTTGATGAGGCTTGTTTGATTATCTGATAAAGTTTGCATGGCATTAAATTTATGATAATATATTGTTGAGCTTACCCAAAGGAAACCTGCAATATATTTAAATGTTTTATGATTTGAATCTGATAATTTATTGAGCATTTATATATTTGCAACTATTTCCCTCCATTTGCATGCTTCTTATGTTATTGTATTTAATAGTTTGAATTTCTCTGAATGGTGCGAATAAGTCAATTTCTATTTAGGTGTTTTAGATCTTGACTTAGCACTATTGGAAGAAAAACCTGCTGCTGTTACAAACAAAAGCAGTGAGGTTGAGAAATCAAACTATAAAGCATGGGAAATGTCTAACAGATTATGCCTTAATTTTATGCGAATGACGATTGCTAACAACATTAAGACTGCTATTCCGCAAACTGTAAATGCTAAAGGATTCCTTAAGCTCGTGGAAGAACGTTTTCATTTTATTGATAAGTTTCTCGCTGGTACTCTATGGCTGAATTGATGACCATAAAGTATGATGGGTCGCGAAGCATGTAGCAATATGTCTTCGAGATGACAAATATTGCAGCAAAATTAAAGACCCTGAGTATGACATTTGATGACTCCTTTTTAGTGCAGTTCATTATGAGCTCGTTACCTCCTGAATATGGATTTTTTCAAATTAATTACAACACTATTAAGGACAAGTGGGATATTAATAAATTGTCCAGTATGTTAATTCAAGAGGAAATGAGACTAAAGAATCAAGGAGTTCATTTTGTTAACTTTGTGGGTCAAGAAGCTAGTAAGATTCATAAGCCAAAAGCCAAGAAATTTCAAAAAAAAGTACCTGCTAAAGTGACACAGATTATTACTGATGATGATAAGAAGGAACGTAAGATAGATAAGTGTCACTTCTGTAAGAAAGAATGGTATTATCAGAAAGATTGTTTGAAATGTAAAGCTTGATTCGAAAAGAAAGGTATATCTAACCTTTTTGTATGCTCTAAATTAAACTTAACTGAAGTTCTTTCAAATTCTTGGTGGTTTGATTATGGTGCTATTACTCATGTTTCCAATTTAAGAAAGGGGTTCCTTACAATCCAAACTATAAACCAATTGAGATTTTTTTATTCATGGGAAACCGTAAGAAGGTCTCAATTGAAAACATAAGGACTTATCGTTTAGTGTTAGATACTGGTCACCACTTGGATCTAATGCAAACTCTCTATGTATCTTCAATTTCTAGAACTTGGTTTTTGTTTCAAAACTTGATGAAAGTGGGTTTACTATTAAGTTTGGACATGGTTGTTTCAATTTATATAAACATAATTCCATTATTGGTTCTGGAATGCTTATGGATGGTTTATATAAATTGAAATTTGATGTTAACTTTTCGGAATCTCCATTTTCTATTTATCATAATACTGGAATTAAATGTAGCATGATAAATGATAATTCCGCTTACTTGTGGCATAAGCGTTTGGGTTATGTATCCAAAGAAATATTAAAAGGATTGGTCAAGAATGAAATTCTTCTGAATTTAGATTTTATTGATCCTGGTATATGTGTGGATTGCATTAAGGGAAAGTAAACCAAACATAGCAAGAAAGGAGCCATAAGAACTACTCAGCTCCTTGAAATTATACACACTGATATATGTGGACCTTTTGATGCTCCATCCATTGGTGGGGAAAAGTACTTTATCACCTTTATAAATGAGTTTTCATGTTATGGATATATCTATTTGCTTAATGAAAAATCTCATGCTGTAAATGCCCTTGAGGTGTTTATAAAGGAGGTTGAAAGGCAATTAGATAGAAAAGTGAAACATTGTACGGTCTGATGAAGATGGTGAGTATTATGGAAAATATGATGAATCAGTACAGTGTCTAGGTTTATTTGCAAAGTTCATCGAGAAACATGGCATATTTGCACAGTATATTATGCTAGGCACACCTTAACAAAATGGTATGGCAGAAAGGCGTAATAGGACATTAATGGATATGGTTAGGAGTATGATGAATAATTCCTTATTACTCAAAATGTTGTGAATGCATGTATTGAAAGCTACTGTGTATTTGCTAAATAGGATTCCTAGTAAGGCAGTTCCTAAAACTCCTTTCGAAAGGTATAGATTTTATTGTCCAAACCATAGTCCAACTACTAATGCCAAATTTATTAAAAATGGGAAAGTTAGTGAGAGTGTTGAAAAACATATTGTGGATATTAATGAAATAAGGGTTAATGTTCCATCACCCATAAATGTTCCAATATCCACATCTTCATCAAATATTAACCCAGTGTTGGAAGAGCAAAATGATCCTGTGCAATATTTGAATGAAGCAACACCTCATGAAGAAACTAACTTACAACCAACTGACATTAATAAACCACATGGAGTAGTTTTGAATAAGCCTATAAGGGCAAGAAGGTCAGCTATTCCTAATGACTATGTGGTTTATTTGCAAGAGTCAGAATTTGATTATGGCATTTATGAGGATCCTATTTCATTTTCACAAGCCATAAAAGGTGATAAGTCCAATAAATAGATTGATGCCATGAAAGCTGAGCTGAACTCAATGCCACAAAATAAAGTTTGGGATCTCGTTGATTTGCCAAAAGGATCTAGACAAGTCGGATGCAAATGGGTCTTTAAGACCAAATGTGACTCGAATGGCAATATTGAATGATATAAAGCCAGACTTGTTGCCAAGGGTTATACTCAAAAGGATGGTGTTGATTACAAAGAGACTTTTTCACTTGTCTCAAAGAAATCTTGAGGAGGAAGTTTATATAGATCAACCTGAAGGTTTTTCCATAGAAGGAAAGGGCCACTTAGAGTGTAAACTTAAGAAGTCAATGTATGGACTTAAACTAGCTTCCCGACAATGATATATTAAGTTTAATGAAACCATAACATCTTTTGGTTTTGAAGAAACACTGTTGATCAGTGTATTTATCAAAAGATAAGTGGGAGTAAGTTTGTTTTTTTAGCCCTATATGTTGATGATATACTACTTGCTACTAATGATTTGAGCATGTTGCATAAGACTAAAGAATTTCTCTCTAAGAATTTTGAAATGAAAGATATGAAAGGCATCATTTGTGATAGGAATTTCAATATTTCGAGAACAAATCACAAGGACTAGTAGTATTGTATCAGAAAGAATATATCGAAAGAATTCTTGAGAGATTTAATATGAACAAATGCTCTGTAGGAGTTGTCCCAATATAAAAGGGCAACAAATTTAGTCTTATGCAATGTCCAAAGAATGATGTGGAATGTAAAGAAATAGAATCTATTCCATATGTTTCCATTGTTGGCAGTTTGATGTATTTACAAACATGCACAAGACGGATATAAGTTTCACTGTCGGAATGTTGGGCAAATATCAAAATAATCTTGGTATGGATCATTGGAAAGTTGCAAAGAAAGTATTAAGATACCTTCAATGAACAAAGGATTATATGCTCATGTATAGAATGTCTAATCCATTAGAAGTGATTGGATACTCAAATTCAGATTTTGCTGTATGCATTGACAGTAGAAAGTCAATGTTTGGTTATTTGTTTCTTCTAGCAAAAGGAGCAATTTCATGGAAAAGTGTCAAACAATCTGTCATTTCTTCATCCACTATGGAAGCAGAACTTGTAGCTTGTTTTGAGGCTACAATCCATGCATTATGGCTACAAAACTTTATTTTAGGGCTTAAGGTTGTCAATACCATTACCAAGCCGCTAAAAATTTATTATGATAATTCTGCAGTAGTTTTCTTCTCCAAGAATGATGAGTACTCTAGAGGTGCTAAACATATGGAGTTGAAATATTTTTTTATAAAGGAGGAAGTTCAGAAACAAAGAGTGTGTATTGAACATCTTAGAACGGATCTCATGATTGAAGATCCTTTAACGAAAGGCTTACAACCAAAGACATTTAAGGAACATGTTCAAAGAATGGGTCTTGGTTGTATTAATGACTGCCTATAATGATGTATTAACACTCTTGAGCTCAGTAAAAGTTTTCTGACGAATTGGCAAATGTTTCTGGTTTATTATGATTGCGAACACATAATGTTATTAAACAAGAAATAAATGTGTCTATAAGACATTATTGTGGACCTTTATGATATTTATATGTCACTTATGATACCTGACATGATAAATTGATGGTGTAGCGGTGTATGGAATGGAGTATGCAATGTCAAAGTGTATGACCGCCATAACCCACATTATGTAATTTATTATGTTGAGGTGAATTACGAAGATATTTAAGAGATTTGTTTTTGTGCGCTTAATGTTTACACTATTAAATTAAATTTGAAGTATCGGACCAAGTGGGAGAATGTTAGAATGTGGCCTAAATTGTTGGGCTTAATTACAGTTTCCTAATTGGTCTCTACTATCTATTTAATAGTGGAACAAATCTCAACCGTTTATTTAAATACTTGATGGACGTACCAGATTAAAGTTAGGGATATATAAATTGGTCATCTCTATGCCTATTAGGGTTATAGACATAGAACACAAAAACCTTCCCAGAAAAGTCTGTGACAAAAAGAAGGGTAAAGAGAGAGAAACCAATTTTGACAGCAAGTAGTGGTGTTTTTCAATCTGTTTTCAAGAATTATGTCTTCCACATCAGGTACACTATCCTTATGATTTAATAGTTTGTAATAAATTATTTATTTAAAAATCCTACCTTATGTTTACATCATGAAGTTTAAGATTTAACAAGGTTTACTATTTGGATCGATGAATACTGGAGTTGGATTCTTTGTTTGACATGTTCAACAGGCATTTTTGCAGGTAGGAACTGCATCACGAGATACCACATCGAAAATAACCTAAAACTGGGAGTATTATTTCATAGTTTTGCTACAAATGATACACGAGGAATCTTTTCACGGTGTTCTTCCTTCTAATGACCCAAAATATTGGGTTACTGGATGATAACTGGGAGTATTACTTCGGCTGTGTTTGACAATTCTATTGCCCTCTTATTCTTAGTCCTAGCAAATAGAGGTTGGAACATCAACATGGGATGCGGATTGTGGGATTAAAAGGCTCTTGGATGAAGAAGTATTTTGTTGGAATAAGATCACAAGTAATAGTAGATCATACTTGATTTGTTGCTCTCTTAAAAATGGTTGCAAATAATAAATAAAGAAATATGGCATTTGTGGGAAACCAAATTCGCTATCATTAACATATATTATTAATGGTTGAACACAAACTACCAAATGAAGACACCTGGACAAAAAAAACTACTTGCACCATATGTGCCTATTCCCCGCCACATTTGCGAAGTCAATTTATGTGCACCTACATGTTCTCCATGTCAGTGAGTCTTTAAGCCTTCGAAACCCTAATCCTTCATTTCCGACCTCTGCCATCTCTCTGCACACAGCCGTCTCTACTGTCCCCACCTTATTTTGAGGTTTTTTCAGACAAATCATGATTTTCGAACCTTATTCTTCTCTCTTAGATCTTCCCCAAAGATTCTCTTGGCCATTTTCTTCCATTTTTGTTTATTGTCTTGCTTCACATCTTGCGGGTGTTATAGGTTTTTTTTTTCTTATGTGATCTGACCAGATCTTGTGTTTGATTTGCAGTTTTCGGCCGTGGTCCTTCTACAGTTGGTTGGTGAGAGCCTGGGTCCGAGGAAAGGAAGCTATAGTTTCTTTTTCCTTTCACTTTCATAAATTTGTAAATTTTTTAAAAATTTCCAATAAATGCCTAATTTGACCAGATCTTGTATTTGATTTGCAATTTTCGCCCGTGGTTCTCTGACAGCTGGCCGATGAGAGGTTGGGTCTGAGAAAAGGAAGCTTTAGTGCTGTTTTTCCTTTTACTTTATAATTTCATAAATTTTTTAAAATTCCCAATAAATGCCTAACTAGATTGGTTGCAGGTATCCCTGTATCTTATTTCATTACATCTCAGTCGGAGTTCTATATCAGTCAGACTTCCAGTCGCAGCCACATTCATGCTTCGGTCAGGAATCAGCTGCCTTCTTTTTTTTCCTTTCATAATTTTATATATTAAAAAAAAACCCCCCAACAAATGCTTCAGTAGATTAGTTTCAAATATTCCCGTATCTTGTCTCATCTCATCTCATTTCAGTCCAAATTGCAATCCCAGTCCCTTGCTTAGGTCACTGGGAATCAACTGCTGCTGATTTCTATTCGAGGGTTCTAAGGGCGAAGAAGAAGGAGAAGACGCGAAAAGCGATGATGAAGAGCTTACTGCAATGCGAAGGCCGTTTTTGAGACCCATTGAATCGCTTTCCCCAGGAAGTGATTTTGATTTTGTTACCTCCATTGATGGCAAGCTCCTCTTTCCTCTACTTTTATTTATTTGTAATTTATTTTTTCATTCTGTGGTTGTGTGAAAGTATGATTTTTTTAAATTTTGTTTGAAAGTATGATTTGGGTGAGAGAAATAGGCACATTATATCTTTCTTGTGTCTTTCCATTTAATTCTAAGGAAGTTGTTTTGCTGAAAATGCTTGTTTGAAAAAGGGAAAAAAATTATTAATGGTAATCATTTGTATAATTGTTATCATTTGCAAAAGCCACCTTCGATAGTGGAAGGGTTTGGCCTAGACTACTATCAAACTTCTGAAGGAATTGATGTTTGTTCTAGGACAAGTTAGTTCAAATTATCACCAGATCTTCCATCCGAGGTCAGGCTTTACTCAACCCAAAAAGGGGTTGACTTTGCCTCTAGCTGTGCAAGGATTTCAAAGATTCCTATCCTGAAGCTAACTTGGGACAGTAGCTTGGAGTGGGGATTTACTTAGGAAATATTAGTGCTTAGCTATAATTGGCTGGTAAAATTTTTTTTTGTGGTTTGTTAGTCCAAATAGGAGATGGTTTGATACTGATTTGATGGCGCTTTTTGCTGTCTAACTTTTATGTTTCATATTTACTTCTACATCATAGGATTAGTAAGAAGTAATTATTATCATCATTGAAAATTTGTCTTATGGGTGGGGTGGAAGTTCTAGAAGTTAGAAATTGTGTCTACATTGCTTGAACTTTGGGTTGTTAGCTTTGCCTTCTCATCTCCATGAGAATCAAAAAAAAAATAAAATCTCATAACCTGATATGACTGTGTTTGCACAGAGCAGAAGCTTTCTTTGAAAGTGAGCTTTGATAAAGTGAGGTAAACTTGGAATCATTTTCTTTGATCAGTTAGTTTACAAAAAGATTTGCAAAGCAGTGGGTGGGAATGAAAGCCAAGCAGTTTTTCTTTCTTTTTTGCAAAGATATGGATATGGATATGGATAGTTATTATTAGTTTTAGACTCTCATAGGAACTATTTCTTTTGTGTCAAATCCTGCAAATTTTGTGGTCAAAAAGTCCTGGACAATTTTAAACCGTGAAACTTTTCTGCACATTAGATGGTGAACAAAATCTAACTAATCTTCCCTCAGTTTCCAGCTTCACCTTGCAATGAAACTCCCGAGTTAGTTGATTGAATGAGAGAATAGTGAAAGAAATAGTGCAGGGAACATTTCTTTTTTTTATTCATATTGATTTAGTTTACAAGAAAGCTGAGGGATAATCTTTGGAGAGGAGAAACTCTTGCACTTGCAAGCAGTTTTGATACCATTGCAAAATCTCAGATACTATCTTGGAATCCCTAAGCTTAGAAATCATAAACATGGTAACTTACGGAGTTGCATATACTTTTGATGTGCTTACATATATTGAACATTTTTTTTTGTTAACACATTATGAGAGAAAGTTAAAGCTCCAGATTGATTTCATAATCGATATAATCTGTTCTTCAGAAACCTACTTGCAAGAAACCTTGATTTTGAAAGTTGAAAGTCAATTTTGATATAGTTCGAAATGAAGATAGAAGAACTGAATGTTCTAAGAAAAAATTTTCTTTACTGAAATGGGGACGTCTTTTGTTATCCATATTTTTGTCTTTCTCTGCATGTGGAATGGATAAAATCTATCTCAGTGCAACTTTTAGTTTCTTTCTACCAGGGTGATTGCCTTTTGAAGGTGACACTTGTTGTCCTCATCATTTAGGCTGCAATTACTAGAATTTATTTGAAGTAGAATCACCTTATACATTTCATTTAAAGTCTCTTAATTCTTCTAAAGAAATCTAGTGTAAAACAATGCTTTAACAAGGTTTCATAGATCGAAAGAAAGCTTGGTTGATAGAAAGACTTGAAAAGATAATTAACTAAATCTAAGAAGCATTTTAAGATGATTGATATATCTGTAAAACGCCCATAAAGATGGAGGCAAAAGGTGAAGAAATCTTCTTTTGGAGAGGATTCATTTGGCAAAAATCACAACTTAAAGAGTTGGATAAAAAGGGCAGCCCGGTGCATAGAAGCTCCAGAATGTGTAGGGTCTGGGGAAGGTTGGGCTATTGAAATCTGATGTACGCAGCCTTATCTTATATTTTGTAAAACGCTGTTTCCACAACTCAAACCCTTGATCTAAAGGTCATATGGCAATAACTTTTACCACTGCACCAAGGCTTCCCTTCAACTGAAAAAGAGATGAATGTTTGGAGAAAATTTAACGGGAGATCTAACCTGTCTTCTTGAAGATATAATTATTAGATAATAGTTGTGACATTTCTTAGCAGAAAGTTAGACACAAAACCTATAGATTTTGCAAATGGATGTTTACTGTTCAATGTCATTTGGTAAATGTTAAAGTCCATTCACATCTTCCTAGTTATATGTAAGATCAATTTTTAGCATTTTTTAATGCTAATATGTGAAGAATGATACTTCTTAGACTGCATTTGCTATCTCCTGAGATATCACTACAATTGCATTGAAACCACATCCAGAATTAAAAATTGTGCAGTCAAAAATGCTCAAAAATTACAATGCTTTCTTCTTTTTTTTTCTCTGTTTTTGGCATTTTCCTCTGAAGTACATGTTTTGCATGTCCATGCTTTTCAGATATAATTGACCGGTTTTTTTGTCTAGGTGTCTTCTTCTATGTTTAATTGATGGCTTAACGTTTTTTTGGTTTTGAATCTTCCAACTTGTTTTTCCTTTTTGCTAACAGGTTTTTAGTCTTCCAACAACCATTGCCTTTTTTTTTCTTGGAATGTCCTTGAATTATTTGTTAATATTTGTTCTTTTTTATTTGTTTTGAGAAATATATATATTTATTTGTTGTAATATAGGTTGTTAACGTGCGTGTGTGATGAAATGTGCTTAGTAGGTCGAATGTTACTGGTCATTGGTTTGAGATTGTGGTATTCCAGATGCTGCCAGCTTTTACAATGTATTTGTTTTATTTTTGCCTGGTTGTTCTCATGCTATTATTTGGTTTATATGAACTTTTAGAAATAGAATGTCATTTGGAAAAACATTGTTTCTTCATGTAGATTTGTATGTGATAATGAAGCACCTTGAATAAAAATATAACACTCTCTTGTGTCTAAAATGTTTTATATATAAAAAATGCTTTCCTACTAGTTTTGAATCTTTTGATTCTTTTTGTTTTTATACTCTCACTCGTCTTAAGTCTTCTAACAGGCCTAAATGAATGGACAATGTTAGCATGGATGGAAAAATCAGTGTTCTTTCTATTAGTTTCCTACTTACTTCATTGTAATGTTGTTAGTTATTACGCCATGTCGTGATATATACTTCATTTACCTATTGTATTTGCTTGATGCATATGCTAATGTCTTTTTTTTAAAAAAAAAAAAGAAAATTCCTCTTATAGTTGTTTCGTGCCTGTTTCTTAGTTGTCTTTCGTACTATTTTATATTGCTTCTCCCCTGTGCTGTTTTTTTTTGCCTAAATTACCTTTCCAGCGTTTTGTCCACTTCTGCAGAAATAGACTACTTTTGCCTTAGTCCCGTTCCTTTATAGAAATTTTTTTAATGATTTGTTAATACTTGTGTTCTTTAATTACAAATATATTTCCATCGTTCTTAATACTTGTGCTGCTTTATTGCAAATGTATTTCTGTGCTTATAATGTGATTGGTTACAAGGCCACTATCATGATACATGCTATGTTTGCTTAATACTGTATGGTTTCAGTTTCCATATACAAAGGGTAATGTCCATGAAATTTATTTCATAAAATCATTTAAGTGCATTAATGTGCATTTTAGTGTTCTCTAAAATGGATAAATGGTACATGTATTGTGCATTTTCATTTTTCCTCAAAAAAGGACATGTCCATTAATGTTATAAAATTGGTTTACTGTATACAGTTTCAGCTGAATGCAATTTCTTTCACTTTTTAGAGGCTTGTGCCTATTGAAAAGAGGCAGGAAATATATTCTAGTAAAATTTTAAAATGCATGCATTTTGAATTCCATGCAATGCTTATTTTCTTATGTTCAATGCACATGTGTAGTGGTTTTTTAAGTTTGTGATTTGGTAATGGTGTCATTGCACTATGAACAGCGCATTTCTTAAATGCATTGGGTTGCTTCGTGTTACTTTTTGTAGATTTACAATTTTTTACTGCACTGTGCATTTGGGGTGCCCAAAAAAAATGCTTCAAACTATTCTTCTTCTAATTTTGCAACTTTGGCTGGGTTGTGCTTTTTTCCCTTTTTTTACAAAAGGAAAACTATCCTGCTTTGAAAAAGTTGTAGTGTGGTTGTTTTTAGCTCCTCGACATCATATACACTTCATATATTTATGTAGTTCTATCACATTAGTTACTAGGCCACTGACATAATAAATACTATATCTGTTTAGTACTGTATGGTTTCTGTTTTTGTGCAAAAAGGGTAATGTCTATGAATTTTATTTCATAAAATCTCTGAGGTGCATTAATGTGCATTGTAATGTTTTCTAAAATGGATAAATAGTACATGTGTTGTGCATTTTCATTTCCCATCAAACAAAGACATGTCCATTAATGCAATCTTTCTCGCTGCTTAGAGTTGTGCCTACTGAAAAGAGGCATGCAATATGTTCTAGAAAATTTGTTTAATGCATTAATTTTAAATTGCATTCAATACTTCTTATCTTCTTATGTTGAGTGCGCATGTGTAATGCTTTTTAAAGTTTATGCTTAGGCACTGTAATGCATTTGCAATGACAAAAAAAATGCTTCAAACTATTCTTCCTCTAATTTTGCAATTTTAGCTAGTTTCTGCATTTTTGCCTTGGAAAAAAGAAAAAACAATCTATCCCATGAATGGTTCTTATCTTTTTATGTTGAATGCGCATGTGTAATGTTTTTAAAAGTTTGTGCTCAGGCAGCGCAGTCATGGCACTGTGAATAGTGCATTGGTTTAGCTTCATCTTTCTTTTTCCATGTTACAATTGTTTATTGCACTTTGCATTTGCAATGCCAACAAATTTCTTCAAACTATTCTTCCTCTGAATTTGCAACTTTAGCACCGTAGCCATGTTGCTGTAAATACTGCAATCCTTCACTGCATTGGTCTTGCTTCGCATTTCCTTTTCCAAATTTACAATTTTTTGCTGCATTGTGCATTTGCAGTGCTAAAAAAAATACTTCAAATTATTCTTCCTCTAATTTTGCAATTGTAGCTACCTTCTACATTTTTGCTTTAGCAAAAAGAAAACACACTCTATCCCTTGAATGCTTCTTATCTTTTTATGTTGAATGCATATATGTAATGTTTTTTAAAGTTTGTGCTCAGCCAATGAAGTCATGTCATTATGAATAGTTCATTAGTTTTGCTTCGTTTTTCTTTTCGCATATTACAATTTGTTTATCAGACTGCATTTGTCGTGCCAACAAATTTCTCCAAACTATTCTTCCTCTGAATTTGCAACTTTACTTACTTTATACATTTTTGCCTTCTTAAAAAAAAAAAAACCCTGCCTCTGTATTGAACAAGGTTGTACTGTGATTGGTTTTTTTGTCACTGTCGTGATATATACTACATCTGTTTAGTGCATTTGTCCAATGAATCTATTAGCTTTGTTTTGCATCTTTCCCAAAATGGATAAATTGTAGATGTATCGTGCATTTTTCCTCTTCCTTAAAAACATGAATTTGCATTAATGTTAATAAAATTCATTTAATACATACAGTTTAGTTTCAGAGCAATCTTTCTGACTTTTCAGAGTTTGTGTCAAAGTAAAATAGCTATCCTTTTGTTTTGTGCAATTTGAAAAGTATTACTGCACCGTGCATTCTTCTTTTAGCTTTGTAACTAGATTAGTTTAATGGAAAGCTTATTACCTTCTTTTGTTTGGTGTACGTGTGTAATGCTTATGAAAGTTTGTGTTTAGTTATTAGGCCATTGTCATGATCTATACTTCATCGGCTTAGTGCATTTGTCAAATGCAAGTGCTAATTGTATATTGCAAATATGTTTACACTTGTGTATCTATCATTCTGTAGTTAAAAAATGGACATCTTTGTTTAGGATATAAATTTTGTTCATGTTCTGCTCTTTTAATACATGTTCCTTGTTTCTTTTTTCTACAGTCTAACTGTTTTCTTTCCTTCTGTAGTTGCATTGAATGAACTGTGACTATCAATGGATGTTGGAAACTGATTAGCTAATATAGTTGCACTTCAAAAGGTACAGTTACTCTTGCTTTCTCTTTCCTTTCTGTCCAATTTTGTTGCTGTATGTGTTCTTTGCATTTTACTCTTCCTTTTTAAAATATAATGCTTGTCTGTATGAAATGAAGTACTAGAAATTATTATTTCCCTATTATGACACTGTTTATTGGATAAATGTCAAGTTTAAAAATAATTTAAAGACTTAAATACAAACTTTCTGATTTTACATTGCAATCAATTAATTCATGCCTATGTATTCATTGTCCATTCAATTTTTTCTGTGCTGAATGTGTCTATCATATTGCAGCCAGAGCATTTTGTTGCAAACTTCTGCCTAGACTGCTTACGTTTGTCATCTAAAAGTACGTTCCCTTAGTACTCCTTGTAATATAAGACTAATGCTTCTTGTATCCTAAACAAATTTACGATGATTATATCTTGGTTTGCAATGATTTACTAGGTCTTTATACTCTTTTTTGTGCTGTTCGTTACACAACAACATTTATGTTCCTCTTCTATTTAGCGATATGTTGGCATTTTTTATGTGCTGTTTTCCCATTTTGAATGTCTGATGCATATATTTTGATTGCTTTCTAATAGGCACATTTTCTGTAATAGGGTGTATAATGGAGTGGTTTAACTAATCTGGGCAACTGCTCACATCATAGTTTAGTATAGTATATGAAAATGGGAGATATCGAGTTTCAGTTAGGAAGTATAAGTTAGAGCTCTCTTGTGTCTCTGTATTATCTATTAATTTAAGCGCATCAATTCAGTATCTTAAATGTTTTGATTTTTCAAAGAGAGCTTGTAGGATACCATCCTAGGACTCTCATAAATGGTGAGAGCATTTCAATAATTTTTTCCCCTTTTTTCTTCAGCGGCCATGTACGCTCTTTATCTCTAGCCACCACTGACATGTGCTTTTTTGTGAATTTTTTTTTTGCTTTTTATCAGCAGGATTACATAACTTCATGCTGATAGGTATTTAGTACAATAGTCATGATTCAGCTTCCATATGGAAAATCATAATATGGACAAATTGTATTCTTCTGTTGCTGCTAAGTAAAAAAGATAAGAGAATGTGTGGAGAAGATTAAACATATCTGTTCATCAAGTTTGTCCTGGGATTGTTTATATTTCGATTCTTTATGTTTTTATTATATGTTAAAGCATGTATTATGAATTAAAAGATGATTTTGAATAACTATGATGCTTAAAGAAAGATGATTAATGTATCCCAAGTCATGATATGGGCTCATATAGCAGAACTGTTATCTGTACAAAGGACAAATCTGACAGCATATTGCTCGATAAGAAAATTATGGCAATTCTCGTTGAAGTATCATTCCAGGAAAACGAATTCTTTGAATTGTCCATTGACTTTTGGGAGGTTATTATTGTCAAAGAAGTTTCATTTTTGTTATGGCAATCAAAGATGCATATCATATGTCAAATTGGCATGCTATGTGACATGAACTGATTAAAATTGTTTACAATTAGGCTTCATAAAATTGTCACATTCACTTATATTCTATATCTTTGTGCTAGACATTACATTTGTTTTCCTTGCATGATGTAAGTTTACTGAGAAATGATTGTTTCTCAATCTGAAGTCAAAATTCTGTTCATTCATTCATTCTTCTTAGTTTTGTATAATTCATAGATATGCAGTTTGCTTTCAGGTGCCTTTTGTACCAAGCCATGTTCATGCTATCAATGATATTGTTTCAGCTGAAAAAGCTGCTGAAAACTATGAGTTTGTAATCAGACAGCTTGTGAGAACTCGTGTAATTAGTGTTTCTGATATGAGTGACTGCCCCAAGTTTGACTTGATTTTATTGGGGATGGGGTCGGATGGGCATGTTACATCACTTTTTCCCAATCATCATGTGCTTGAGAAAGAAGAGTAGGTGTCTTTTATCACCGACTCTCCTAAGCCAGCACCAAAGAGAATCACCTTTACTTTGCCTATAATCAAGTCAGCCTCCAATGGCTGTGGTTGTCACTGATAGAAGCAAAGCAGAGACCATACGCTTGGTAATTGATGATGTTGAGCCTGACAATCCATCATTGCCTGCAAAGATGGTCCAGCCAACCAAGGGGAATTTGGTTTGGTTTCTGGATAGGGCAGTCGCATCAAAACTTGACGGTTCAAAATTTTCAGAGTAGGGTCTAACATTGCTTGCCTAAGTGTATGTTTGTATGTAGTGAAGGGTATGGAACAGTTGATTCGCAGCTTCCACTAGGGCTATTTTGGTGTTGTGTTTCGTTCTTTCTAGACAGCTGAAAGGGAGCCCTTACTGTTGGATTAGTTACTTCCCCATTTTTTTGCTTGCATACTTCTTGGAAGGTGGGGTTTCTAAGTGTGATTATCCTTTTGTTAGAGGAAGCAATAAAATGGATCTTGACACAAAACTCTTTCCTGTTTTTGGTAGCATTTAGTGAAAAGTTAGAAAATTCTGTGAGAAGGTTGAGTTCCTTTCATCTTTAGATTACATTTACTGTATTTTAGTTGTACATTAATTAAGTCCTATTATATAATTTGTTTTCAACTATTAAATATTTCTTTCTTTTTAAATAGAACTGTGATTTTATTTTTTCAACGTTATTATAATTTTATCATCAAATTTGCTATATTTTATACAACACATTGGGCATTCCTGCTAGTTCTTAGAATATTAAGAAAGATTGGTCTCTTTTAATGGAAGACATGATGGCTTGCCATGGGAGAAGATGTGATTCCATATCCGGGATATTAATAGCAAGTATTTTAGAGGCATGTTTATTAGCAATAGATAAATGTACATGTGTAGTCACAGCAACTTATTTCTAATAAGGAAATTAACACTTGATGGCACAATTTATGTGTAATATATGAATCAGTTATTGTGGTTTCATGTATAAATAGGGAAAATTATGCCAATCATCCCTGATGTTAAGGGTATGATTTCATATCGTTGTCAAAGTTGAAAAAGTGCCTATTAAATTCTCAATATTGGATATTTATTTTCAATTGGTCCCCAAGCCAATATTCAGACAAATCAAAGCTTGCATTTAGTGATTTATAAGACAAATCTTCTCCTCAAATATACCACGCGGTTGGGGCATATTTTATGGAAATGGTCAAGGAGTATGTCGCGCTTCATGCATGCACGTTGAGTTTGGCAGGACGCGTTGCATGGATGCCCTGGATTTTGATAGAGGAAAATGAAGATGTTCCCTACGTACGTGCAATTTATTCTCTTCATGCCATCTCACCTTGGGAAGATTATAATTATGCCACATTAAAATTTAAATAAAATATTGTTATACTTATAACTGAAATTTTCAAAAGTTTTAAAGGATATGCAAATTACAAATCTCCAAAAATTTGACAAAACAACATGATGGTTGAAGCTAGGAAAAAATACAAAGTTTACCCATGATTAAAAGAAAAACAAACAGTTTCAACAACACATCAGCTAGAATCCATAGGATGAATAATTTTGCTTGTCACTGTTCTACTTTCAAAAGTGAACCTACATTATCACATAAAATATATATAGGATCAAAACATGATTAGTTACTAAAAGAAATAACGCATATATATCATCTGTAAAAAGTACATACCATTTCAGTAATACACTACTACATCTGCTCCTCATTACACACTTGTTTCATGCATTTCATAGACAAAACCTTACATACCATTTCAGCAATAAGCTATTGCATCTTCTCATTATATGCTTGTTTCGAGTACACATAACTAATTTTTGCATCTTCACTCTGGGGAAAAATAACTATGCATAGCATTTGTTTGGTCTATAGACTCTGTACACTTCATATTTTGTTATATATTCCATTAATAAAACAAAAACAAACAAGAAATAATGACCAATTTAAGAAAGCTTGATCATCCCCTTAAATTCAACAAATAATTTATAAGTATATGGTTTTCTTCCATTTTTCACCATGGTGTCATTAATGAAGTTAGGAAAAGTCTGATGGGCATATTTGGTTGTGATAGAGACAAAAGTTTTCTAGAAGTTTTTGTTGGTAGTATATAAAAAGTGAACTTTGGTCCCTTTTTTATTTCTCTCTTTTTGGCCTTTTTTAGTTTCATTATTTTTTCTTTTTTTAAGTCAAAACCATGGCTAGTTTTTTGGTCATTTCTTTTATGTTTGTTAGTTGACTATTTTGTTCGTCCAGTCAAGAGGTGTCGTGATAGTATTCTAAAACAAAGGGGTTGGATTAGTAGTTGACATAAATTTTGAGAGAGGTGGATGTAACTTACCCATTCATTCTTAGAACTATAATTCCAAACAAGCCGACTTATAAAGGTGATCCTGAAGAAACAAAGGAATTGCAAAGGCAAGTGGATGAATTACTAGCCAAAGAATTCATGAATCCTTAAACTCATGTTCTATTCTTCTTATTTTGGTGCCCAAGAAGGATAGAAGTTGGCACATGTGTGTTGATTGCCAAATTGTAAACAAGATAGTGGAAAATTATAGGCATCCATTCCTCAATTAGATGATATGTTTGATGAGTTGCATGGTTCATGCATATTCACAAAAATAGACTTAAAATAAAGTATAAAGTTATCATCAAATTGGAATACATGAAAGAAGGAGATGAGTGAAAGAGAGCTTTTAAAACTAAGTTTGGGTAACGTTGCATGAATAGTTAGTTATGCCATTTGATTTAACTAATGCTCCTAGCACATTTATGCAACTAATGAACCATGTTTAAGAGTTCAAATTGGAAAATTTGTTAGTGTCTATTTTGATGATATCTTGATCTACAGCAAAAACTTAGAAGAGCATGTTGAACATCTTAAAATAGTTTTAAGTACTTATGTGAGTTGACTAGATTTTTTGCTAACATTAAGATCTGCTCTTTTTTTTTTTTGTGTTTTTGAAGTTGTGTTTTTTTATTTTTGTTATAAGTACACAAGGTACAAAGTTGATAAAGCAAAAGTCGAGGTCATCAACAATTGGCCAACTCCTTCTAACATTTATGAGGTACATGGCTTCAATGATTGAACTAGTTTTTATCAATGATTTGTTAAAGCTTTATCTACTAATGATGTTCTACTAACTAAGATTGTCAAGAAGGATGTAGGTTTTTGTTGGAGAGTTGAGCAAGAGAAGGCGTTTAACCAACTTAAACATGACCTTAACTACACTTTATTTGCATTGCCTGACTTTGATAAAATTTTTGAATTAGAATGTGATGTATCAAGTATAGGTGTTGGGGCAGTTCCTTTGCAAGGTGAGCAGTTCTTTAGTAAGAAGGCCATCCGATTGCATATTTTAATGAAAAGTTTAATGGTGCTACATTAAACCATTCAACTTATGATAAAGAGCTTTATGTTGTAGTGAGTTCTTTGGAGGTTTGGCAACAATACCTTTTGCAAAAGAAGTTTGTCATTCACACCAACCTTGAATCCCTCAAACACTTGAAAGGATAAAATAAATTGAACAAAAGGCATGCCAAATTGCATGAGTTTCATTGAGACTTTTCCTTATGTAATCAAGTACAAACAAGGTAAAGAAAATATATTAGCTGATAATATGTCTAGAAGGTACACTCTTATCACTATTCTAAATACTAAATTGTTAGAATTTGAACATATTAAAGATTTATAGCCAATTGATCTTGACTTTTTTAGTGTCTATGCAGTGTGTGAACAGTCTACATTCAACAAGTTCTATAACATAAAGGTTACTAGTCTCGTGAGCATAGACTGTACATCTTCTTGTTCTTTATGATAACTTCTAATATATAAGGTAGATGGTGGGGGTTTAATGAGATATTTTGGAGTTCTAAATACTTTTAATGTTTTATCTAAACACTTCTTCTGGCTTAACATGAAAAATGATATAGTAAGAATTTGTGAAATGTTCATAACTTGTATGCAAGCTAAATGTATATTCCAACCTCATTGATTGTACATACTGTTACCCATACCTAGTTCATTGTTGGTGTCAAAATCTCCATGGACTTTGTTCTTAGGCTACTGTATTCTCAAAGAAGTATGGATTTTGTTTTAGTTTATATAGATTACTTTTTCCAAAATGGCCATTTCATTGCTTGTAAGAAATCAAATGATGCAAAGCATGTAGCCGACTTATTATTCAAGGAAGTGATCTAATTACATAGGGTTTAAAGAAGCATAGTCTTTGATAGGGACGTTAAAGTTTTGAACTACTTTTGGAAAAGACTCCGGTTAAGTTGAGCACTAAACTACAAGAATTTTGACTTTAAGCGGTACATTGATTGTGCCGTGAAAAGTAAATATAATATCACAAATATGCTTTTGCGGCATGTTGGCAGCACTAATTTGTCATGTCGCAAAAACTCATGCTCTAAAATGAAAACGAAAAATATTTAGTAGTGGCATAGAATGTAAGGTACTTTTGCATCACAAGTTTAAGTGACGCATTAATATTTGTGACACAATGTGTAGCAACATGTTTGATGCCACATAGTTTTTTATGACATATTTTTGCAGTATTACATGTAATGCCACATAGTTATTTGCGACACATTTGCCGTCACTATATAGAATGATGAATAATGAATTGCGACATATTTTTACATCATTTCATATAATGCCATATAGTTATTTGCAACAATTTATACGTCACTATATGTAATGCCACATATTTATTTGTGGCACTATGTTGCATTAGTTCGTATAATTCCGTATAGTCTTCGGTGACATCTTTTGCGTAAGCATTTTTAGGATCACATTGTTATTGTGGCATATTTTGCGATAATTATTTTTGCCACGATTATATGAAAAGAGCGTCAACATTGTAACACTAAACTTTTTTTTTGGCCAAAATGTCAATAAGTATATTAACTTTGTAACAGTTAACTCTTACAAGCAATGTCTAAACTTCGGACTCTCCTTAGCCCAGCCAGAGGCTAAGACAAACGAAACCTCTCGCAACGAGACAACCTTCGCACAAAATAGCACACCAAGAATTTAAGAGATAGACAAATCATAATTACAAGGGAAAAAGGGAGACTTACCCCAAGATTCACAGCAATGCTCACCCAAAAATCAAAGCCTCGTAGGCAAAACATCCATATATACTTGTTGAGCTTCCACCCATTCTTGTATTGCCCTATGTACCACTCCACCTCCTCTCACCACACACCTTTAAACACCTACACATTCCTCCGCTTCCAGATCACCCACATGATATAGACCATAATGTGAGCCCTTTCTTGCCAAAACATAACACTCCAATGTTCACAGACAAAATACCACCAGTCCTTAAAAGTAACACCCCGCCGTCCTAAGTGATCCCACTAAACTAGAGCCAGCCTCCAAATTAGCTGAACCTTGGAACAATGGAAGAAAAGATGCTCCAGATCTTCTTCCTCTAGCCCACACACAACGCAAATAGGATCTACATCCATTTTCCGGTGTAGCAACCGCCTCTAAAGTTGCAAAATATCATGCCAACAACGCCAGACAAAGTGACGCAATTTATCTTTAATCTGCAATCGCCAAGTTGTACGCCATATTTGCAAATTAGTCCTAGAACTACTGGACCTAGGATCTTGATCCACAGCTTGCTGGCTTTTTCGCAATTGCATATACCCAGACTTGACAGTATAGTTCTCATGTGGAGAGAAATGCCAAATAAGCTTATCCTTTGTACCTAGCACTACCAACAGCATCCTCAAAATCTCATCTGCCACAAGCAGCTCAAACAAAGTTGAAACTTGATCCCTATTCCATGCACTTCCACCAAACTATAATAACTCACTCACCCATGTTCCTGAACGCTCATCTGAAGTACTTCTCCTCGGTCTAAAACCCTGTTGCCCAGGAATCCAAGGTGAGTCCCATATGCGAATTGACCTACCATCATTTACTTTAAATCGTGCCCTAAGCCTAAGGACACGCCTTGTGCCCATCCAACCCTTTCACAAGCATGAAGCATTGCCTTTGTGATCCATTTGCAACACATCATCCTTAGGGAAATATTTGGCCTTTAACAGCTGGCTCATCAACAGCTGTGGTTTGGTGATAACACACCAAAGTTGTTTAGTTAGCATAGCATCATTAAATTGCAGAATATCATGAAACCCCATTCCTTCCTCACCCTTCGCTCTTGTCATCTCAGCCCAAGATTTCCAATGTATTTTCTGCTCTCCGCCCTCCTTCGCCCCTCACCAAAAATTCACCGAAAGTTTGCAAATCTCATTACAAACCCACATAGGCAGCTTAAAATAACCCATGACATACATTGGAAGTGCATTCACGACTACTTTGAGAAGAACTTCTTTGCCCGCCAGGTTAAGAAACCCATTCTTCCAACTTTGTATCCTATGCCTAACTTTTTTAACCACAAAATGAAAGACCTCCCTCTTATATCTTCCAATTCGCATAGGCAACCCCAAATATCTAGCATTTTTTTGTTCCTGCACCCCCTCCAACACTTGACAAATCTGGTATCTCCGATCGCTTCCTACATTTCGGCCAAAAAATAAGGAGGACTTTCCACATTAATAAGCTGACCAGAACTCTGACAATATACTTGGAGAGCTTGCAGCTGCTGCACCTACCACACCTCTGCCTCACAAAACAACAAAGAGTAATCGGCAAAAAACAAATGAATTATGATCAGGCCATTTCGACTAGCTCACATTCCCTTGTAATCCGCTCTCACACAAGCTTGTTTAATGACATTGGATAACGCTTCCAAAATAATCTAAAACAAATATGGAGAAATAGGATCATTCTGTCGAATACCTCTAGATGGCTGAATGAAATCACACTGCTCACCATTAATGTTAATAGCCATTGTCGCTGTACTAATACTCTATAAAACCCAAGCAATAAAACCCCTAGCAAAACCCATTTTCCCCATCACCTGCTTTAAAACTTCCACTCCACTAGATCATAAGCCTTAGCCGTATCAATTTTCAAAGCCATATACCCTTTACTACATTTCCTCATAGAATTCAATGTATGAAAGCACTCATGAGCTATAACTATATTATCAAGAATTTGGCGACCCTGAATAAAAGCTTATTGATGTGGGCTAATACACATCTACAAACAAGGCTTAATTCTATCGGCCAAGATTTTAGAAATAATTTTGTAGATCACATTACACAAACTTATTGGTCTATATTGAGAGATAGAACTAGGCTGGTGCACCTTAGGGATCAAAGTAATCAAAGTATGATTTAATGTTTTAAGCAATCTTCCATGAGTGAAAAATTCCCTAACCGTATTACACACATCAGTGCCCACCACATCCCAATAAGTTTGAAAAAAGAAAGATGTCATACCATCAGGTCCAGGAGCTTTAGCCAAATTCATCTAGAAGAGAACATATTTGATTTCAACATCCTCCACTGGTTGCATCAACCTCCTATTCATACTCGATGAAATAGACTTAGGCATGCCTTCGAGCAAAGATGGACAAATTTGTGACTTCGCAAAACTATACACCCTCTCAAAACCACCTCCTTCTACACCGCACTTTGCGTCCTACACATCTCTCCCGTAACTGACCGAAGAGACTCAGGGGGGGCTTGGTATAAATGGTGGGTTTAGGAATGGAATGGATTTGTGGAATGGAAAGGTTTGGAATAGAATGGAATGATAATAATTATGTTGTTTGGTATTATTTTGTAATGTAATGGAATAAATTTTATATTAAAATTATAATAAAAATAGTATTTTACATTATATGATATTTAACAAATTATATCTTGTTCAAAAAATAGTCAAAGTGCATGTCAATTTGTAGAGAAAAATATTTTCTATAAATTAGTGAAATTTGTTTTTTAAAAAAAATTAAAAAAAGGGTAAAATGGGGGTTGCAAACCATGGGGGGTTTGCAACCCCCATGACAAGTGGCGCGCACCCATTGGGTGCGCGTCACTTCACAATTCAGGCCAAGAGAGGAACAAAACCCGTGCCAGTGGGTTTAGAAGAAAGGAGGGGGGGCCTGGTTTAATTTAAAACCATGAAGAAGGGTTTTGGTAAACCCAAACCCACAAACTAAACATCCATTTTTGGTTCATAGCATTCCATTCCCCTCCCAAACCCTCATACCAAACGGCCTGTCAATACAATTCTGCTTCCTTCGCTAGATAATGGATGCACCAAAAAACTTGGAGTTCCTATCACCCTCCTTAAACCATTGAATCCGTGATTTTTGTTGCCAAAATACTTCTTCTTCCTTTTAAGGCCACTGCAATTGACTCCTCAACCCACACCATCTACTCCAATCCCTTGCTTCACACCCACAATCCAAAACCCCCATCTAATCTTTGAGCACCTGGATCTGTTTTGCTGAATTAGTCCCATAATGCCTGCACTAATGTATCAGATCCACCTTACATTGGGCAACCTTAGATGCTAAAATATACTAATTCGTACCCCATTGACCCTTACACCATGCCGTTTTCACCCTATCCAACATCCCTTCTTTTTGCGGCCAACGCTTATCAAAAATAAAATGTCTCCTTATCCTTTGAAACATCAAATCCATATCCAACATAATCAAAGCATGGTCTAAAGCTTGTTTATCAAAATGCAACACTTTAGCATGCTGAAAATGCATCCTCCATCGAGGAGACCCAAAAAAATGATCCAAGCATTCCTCTATATATCTTTCCCATTCCCTAAGATTACTCCATGTAAACTTCTTACCCACAAACCCAAAATCAACCATCCCCAGCCAGCGTATGAAATTACGAAAAGATAAACAACTAGTGTTAGTTCTTATCTGACCCCCCCCCCCCCCCTCTTTTCATGTGGATAAATAATGACATTAAAATCCCCACCCATAACCCACCATTCACCCATATCGGCTGTCAAGTAGCTAAATAACTCCATTGTTATTCCCTAATCCTACTATTAGTGCTAGCATAAACAAGAATAGCCCACCAAACAAAATCCACCCCTTTAACTTTACATTGCACTTGTACACAAAAATTATTTCTCACAATATTCAACATAGACACATTCTCAGCCCAATACACTAATAGACCACCTCTAGCCCCATCTGGCTCCTCATGACACCATTTATCCTAGAACATCAACTTTCCACACACAAACTCCATAAAACCAGTATTATGCTTAGTTTCAGAAATAAAGACCAATTTCGGGCACTAGGAGCATATCGTTTCCCTCAATTGGGAAATTGTAAATGATGAACCCAACCCTCTACAATTCCACACACATATGTTCATGAGGTTCTTGAAGACCACATAGGGTTGGTCTCCGTGACCCTAGAAGACTGGCCTATCTCGACCCTCACCTCGCCACCTTTCTTCCTTTGATGCTCCTGGCCATTCGAAATACTAGCATCCACATCCACCAAGTGCCACCCTCGTTTCTCCCCCATATGAGCAGTCATGCTTAGCTACTGTTATGGCACATCTGAAGTAGACAACAAACAGCCTTCCAACCTTCTTCATTTGGAAATGATAGACCCTCTTTGTTTGCATGGAGTAGGCAGTTCCATCGACTGAGAAAGCAGCATTAGTGGCTGAAGATGACTTGTAACTACCTCAAAATGAACAAGAACAATCACAAGTATTTCCTCCGGCAAAGCTGCCTTTCTTTCTGTCAATCCACCCTGTGAATGCAACAGATTCATGAAATTTGAAGAGGAGGCAAATTAATGAAATTTGAGACAGTAGCTTCATTGGTCGAGTGTTGCCCACAACTTCAGAAGCAATAGGAACATTCCCCAGCCTTCCATCTGTAAAAATCCCCCACCGCCAACTACCTGAAGGCCCTGTATTTCAGACAACACAGCCTTCCTCACCGCCAATTCTCTCTATAAATGTAGCAACAGCGGATCAGAGAGCATCTCTTCTCTCACGTCCAAGTGATTAGACAACACTCTGCCCCTACTGTGTAGCTGTAATTCGTCCACCTCAACTCAATTTTCCATAAACTACCCTCCCCGTTTCCTCACCACCACTAGTACCCCTTTATCTTTGCCTTCAGCTAACCCAAACCCAGCACGAATCCAATCCCCAAACTGCCTCACTAGCAGCTGATTATCCCTCTGATCCTCACTACGCCTAGCACACAGATTCTCAACATGCCTCACTCGGCCACAATAGACATAAAAAAAAAAAAAACAAGAAACTCATACTGAAACAAAGCCCATCGAGACATATCCTGAAAACAAACCTTGGTTCCTTGGATTAGAGGCTGCTCCAAATCCATAGTGACTAACAACTACAGATGTCTGCTATGCGCACTACCTCCTTCAAGAATAAACACTTCATGCAACTTAGAAAAAAGGCTCCCAATCCAGCTCCCTGTTTCTAGGTTATCTAGTGATGGGGCAAATTCCAAACCTGAACCCATAGCTCTACCCCACGAAATTCCACATCTTGACATGTTATAGTCGGCGCCCACTCCCTCAACACCAGATATTTTCAATCGTAGGTACACCCCCACCCTGCCAAGACCTTCTTTCTATCCGCCAACGACTAAAACAAAATTTGAAAAAAATTAACCCCCAACTCCCGAAAACAAAAGGACTACTAACTGGCCAAATAGCTTTCATAGTACTCCTTAACCCCATGAAATTAGCATGTCTGTCCCCAAAGACCCTCCCAAGAAGACATCCACTGACCCTCATCTTGGCCAGCTTGAATATCGTCTTTTATCAACTCAATCCCTCTCCTCTTCACTAAAGACAGCTGGATCTGCTGCACCAACCCAGCCACCTACAACTCCCAAGTTGCAGACCCACCCGAAGTCACCAACCCACCACCAAGTCTGAATACCCAACACACTCACACACCGACACAAAGAAAGGAAACTTAACTCAGAAGAAAGGACATACGCTCTCTCCAGAACACCGAATTCGCACCTAAGTCGCACGTAGATATAAGAACCAACACTCTCGTGCGTACAAATAATTCTTTCTAAGCCAACAACACTAAACTTCAATAATGCAAAATGTTGTATGTTCATAAGGCAATTTTAAATGATACATGATTATGTTGCACAAGATAATAATACTTTTGTTGTAATAAAAAATAGTGTGGCAAATTGAACAAATAATTTAGCCAATTAATTAATTAGCAGAATATAGAGTGATAATATATATTATTCTTTTTGTGTTTAAACTACTATAATATTAGAAAATAATTCAATGCCAAAAAAAAATATATAAATAGATAAATAAAAAGTTCACATTATTCCAAATATAGTATCAAATTATTGTTATACATATCTAAATAAATTAATAAAGCTTAAAATTTTTTATGACTTAAAAAATGTCCTAAAAGTTTAAAAATGAGAGTATGAAATGTTTTGTCTACATTCACCACCAGTGACAAGATTGTAGAAATATGCAAAACATAGCAAAATTCCAAAGCTAGATTTCTAATATTAATGACTATCTTGCAAAATTAAAAAATAAGAAAATTATTAAATTATTAAATATATCAATATGTCATAATAGAAATAAGTGCTTTTGTAGTTGAGAATAAAAACTTAAAAAAATACCTGAAAATACTTTTGCCTTGTGCTTGCTCCCTCTCTTAGTTTTTCTATGTCCCTAATCATTTCAATAAAAATAATATAAAGTGCAATGATTGTGAAAAAATTTCTAATTAGTTAAAAGAACATCTTTAATATAAAGGCAATAATAGTAACATTTTTTAACATATAATTGAAAATCACAAAATTTAGTATCACCTTTAGTGAAAGAGGTTCTTAACCAATTATTGCATTGTCTTCATTTAGTATGTTTCTCATTTATTCAATTCAATAACATGAAAACATATTAATGCAATAAAATAAAATTGAAAAATGTGCATTATAAAATTTTGGCATTACCTTAATGGATTCATTAGCTCTACCAGAATTTGATGGTTGTAATAATCCATGTGATGATGCAACATTTTGAGTAGATGGTGTAGGATGTGAATCTGATGACTCCAATACCTTCAAATATTATAACTTATACTATATGATTTTTTTTTAAAATTAAATTGAATACAAAATGTTAGATTATGCTTATTGAACGTACAAGTCGTGAGGGCTTTCAGAAAAGCTCCCATTTCCCCAAAGCTTCCGCCTGTGAACAGTAACAAACACACAAAATATCCACTTCACCCCCCTCATTCTCCTCTGTTGGAGGATGAGGGAGGTACCAAATCTTCATTTTTTGCTCTGTTTTTTGTAGTAGTAAATTTTATTCCTAATTTTAGTGCTTCCCCTACCCTCTTTGTTGGTCCGATGGTTCTTCAACCACTTTTGATGATTTTCAGCAAATTGAGACAATTGATCTTGAGTAGTGCTTACTTTTGTTTTCTTCTCATCGTTTCTGCTGGCTTCATCTGAGTTGATGAAGAAGGATGTGGATTCGGGCTGCTCAGTGGGAGTTAGCTGAAGAAGAAGATGTGGAAGTTGGATGATGAAAAAAGCATGGGATTGGCATGTTTTTCTTTTGTCTTGGTCTGAATTTTGTTGTTGAAGTGGTGGGGTTTTGTTGGGTGCTGGCTGGGTTTGCAGAGGGGCGGCGGCTGAAGGTTAGGGATGAAAGAAAATTAGTTTTTTTTTTTTTAGGTATTACACTATCTCCAGCCGGTAGTAGTCGCATCGTCTCGCTATTCAACGCTTTGCGGCAGTAGTTCGTCGGTGTTGCTATTCAACGTCTGCAAATTGGATTTCACGCAAGGGCACGCGGTGAGAGATAGACATTAAGTTGTAGTTTCTTTCACCATTGGCCATGTGTAGTGGGCCACTTGAGTGTAGTGTAATATCATTTTGTATAGTACTAATGTCCCGATATAACCGGGATTTTTTGTATTCGGGTAGTTCCTAGGTTGTCCAAGTCCTCAACCATTCCCGTCTCGGGCGGGGTTCAATGCGGTTGAACTTAGGTCGTCTAGGTTGTCTCCCTTCCCGTCTAGTGCGGGTTTAGCTTCCCGTCATGTGCGGGTTTACTTTATTTTGCTTTTTCTTACCCCTCGTGGGTTTTTTGCCCCTTTGCGGGCGCTGTTTCGTGGGTTATAACATTACCGGTTCGCGACACCACGAAACTCTAAGCCCTTGTGGCTCTGTAAATTGGCCTTTGTGCCACTCTATTAATCTACTATCGTTTCGAGAAAAAAAAAAAAAAACGTACAAGTCTATTTGGATTCTAAAGATGATAAATTTTCTCTTCTAGTTTTGACACCCATTCCTCTTTTAGTTTGGAGACTTTTTAATCTATTTTAGCTTTGATTTTTTCTCCAGTTCTATTTGGATGTGTGCAACTTTTTCATCTACTACACAATCAAATTTTTGTTGTGAGTCATTCCAAAACCCTCACACGCAAACACACACACTGCTCATAGAGAGAGGTGAAAGGATTTCGCCATGACAACCAGGTTCAAGAAGCACAGAAAGAAAAGGGGCCACGTCAGTGCCGGGCACAGTCGTATCAGCAAGCACAGGAAGCATCCCGAAGGTCGTGGTAACGCCGGCGGTATGCACCACCATAGGATCTCTTCGACAAGTACCATCTAGGGTACTTTGGGAAAGTTTGTATGAGGTACTTCCATAAGCTTCGCAACAAATTCCATTGCCCCATCGTCAACATAGACAAGCTTTGGTCTTTGGTTCCTCAAGAAGCCAAAGATAAGGCCACAAAGGAATTATCTTGCCGCCATTGAGTAAGGTCGGCAGCTCCTCAAACAGGTCTTGGTCTGTGGTCAATCTTGCCGCCATTGACTCAGGCTATACGCTATCAGTCTTGCTTCACCTCGTCGCCGGAAGGTCGCCTGCAGCTTCAACTTTTCCTAGCCTTCCGAATGGCATCCTTTAGGTCTTCCTCGGCTAGATCTCGATGAAGGTCATCCATCCGCCGCCCATAGGCATCCTTCAGGTTGATTTTGTACTGATTTTTTTATTCTGAATGTTTGAAGTTTATCGGTATTTGTTTCTCCTATTCATTTTGTTTAATGTTCAAATTGTTTTCTTCCTAATTTGACTGTTAGAGTGGTCTTGTGGGATTTAATTTGAGTGATTAAGATTCTCAGTAAACTTCTTTATGATATGATGTTCGTTTAGGAATTTTGTTACTAAACTACTCTTGTCATTACCCCATAAATCTTTACTTGGTCGTGTTGGATTTTTATTCGGAATTTTCAATTTTTTTTGCTATCTCTGCATTTGGTTTGTGTTTCAGCTGGCCCAAGGTTAAATTTCTTAGTGTTTGGCTTTAATTGAGATTCGACCAGCATGAATGAATCCAGATTTTATGTAGGCATTCTTATTTGCGGCATTTGCTTAATGTTGCAGCAACCATGGTTGTTCCTCTGCTTAGCAAGAAAATTGTGAAGAAGCTTGTCAAGAAGTTTAAGAGGACCCAAAGTGACCGAAAGATTTTAGTCAAGGTTCTTTTGTACTCTATCTATTTCGTTTAGGAATTTTTTTTTTTGGGGATTTTTTTGCCTTTGTTATTTGGTTGTATCTATATATACGTCGTAGTGTAGTATTAATTTTATGAAAGAAAAAGCTTAGTCCTTTTCATTTCATATTTAAAAATTGTGCAGTTATATAGTCTTCATTTCGTATTTTCGGTGCATTTTGTCCTTTTACACGTGGTTATGCATTCACGTATTTTAGATGCCATTTGTACCTTCATATTGTTGCTCATTCATTGAAGTTGTCTACTGTTGCTTGACCTTGTGTATCATACCTTTTTTTTACTAGGGATCTAAGTTTTAACAATCTTGAAGGTGAGATTCCCAATCTTGATGGTCTGCCAAATATGGAGACCATGTAAACTATAAATCTCTATTAGCTTCATTACAGTACTTCTAAAGCCTGGTATGTAAACATCTTCTCTTGTTGACGGTAGTGTTTAGATTAGTAAGGATTCTTTTGGATTTTATAAAACTGATAGCAGTTTTTCTTGGTAATACTAAATTATCATTGCATTTTTTGGCATTGACTTCCCTCGTTTGTGTTCGATCATCCCTCCACCGTCCACCGCAGGTCCTCTCGGTTAACTTCAGGTTCACAGCCTGCATTGAGGCTTACCTTAATTTTTGTCTTGGTGTATTGCAAATGTTATTGTGCAAGCTGAATTGAAAAAAAACCTTGCCTCGGCTTTTCTCTGTTATTCTGGGTACAGTGTTTATGCAAAGGCTACTCCTTTATTGCTTGTCCAGCTCTCATAATAGCTAATGTATGACAATTGGGAATATTAGGACGGAGCATGTTAATTGTGTAAAATTCAAAAGAATAAGTTTACTGTACGGATTGTTTGCTTGCTTTTTATGCTTCAGAGTCCATAGACGAGAAGATTTTGTAGAAGTATCTTGAGGCATTGGCCTCTAATACTTGCAGTTGAAGGAATGTGCATAAGTGTATGACTTTTGAAAGTATGCAATTTTCATGGGCTATTTTTCTTATAAGAAGCCTTGCTTGGAGTAGATTGGGTGTGGGATTTAGTATTACTTTTACATTATGGAAGGTAAAAGAAAGATTTGGGCTTCTGATGTCTTGCACTCTCTTATCCTTTGAGTTACCAAGAACTTTACTTTATTTTTATATTTATTTCCGTGGCTTTTGTTTATAAATTTATCCAAATGCCAAAAGCTGAAGTTTCAGTGACAGAGATAATGCATCGTTTTCCTTCCTGTGGTCTGTCTTTTATTGCCTCCTTGAAGTTTCTAAAGTTGAAATTCATTATTTTAATCACTTTGAATAAAATAATAAACAATGATCTTCTGCCTCCTTTTTTTTTTTATTTGCATTCTTATTCTGCAGTCCAATTAAAATGTTAAACTAATTTGGTTATGTGCAAGTGAAAGCTAGAGACCTAGTTGTTTCTTATGTTTCCATGATTGAAGATATGTAGCTTATGTTGAACAATTAGTCCAGTTACCTTTTTTGCTCCCATTAGATAAATATCAAGGCCATATCTTCAATCTTTTCTTGTCAATAGAATTCGATGTGCAACTTAGATTCTGGTGGTAATGTCAATGTGATTTTTAAGTCGTTACCATTTTTTGCGTTCTGTCTTCCCCCCTCCAAACCAAAAAATAAAATAAAATAAAATAATCCCTTAGCTGGATAAAGTCAATTCATGTATCTTATTTAATTGCAAGCTTTTGAAAATTTATTAGATAGTTTTTAAAATTTTTGGGTTTGCTAACATGTAGTAGGATTTACAAATTTATTTCATTACTTGAATTACTTAGGGTTGGCAAAAAACTTACCTTATGTTACTGCTTTTCTATTATTGGTGCAGGTAATTCGGGTCAATCTTTTACTCCTCACGTTATAACTATGGCTACTAGGGAAGTATGTTATCTTTTGCCTCTCCCTCTTGAATCATTATTATCTAATATTAGCTCATGCTTGCCTTTATGTTCTTGGTAAAATAGTATGTGCAAATTTTTTTAAAAAAAAAAAAAATTAAGTGGTTCTATTATGTTTTTTTTTTTTTTTTGTCACTGCTCTTCCTGAGGATTATATACTTTATGTTAAATAAGAAAATTATATATGCATGTACATACAAGCATATATATTATATGCACACATATTTTGTTTTTTATCTTGAAAATCTTTTCATTTCTAGGTTCTGTTATTTGAGTGAGATGGCCAAGGTAAAAAAATGAGATCGAATGATCAATTTGCCTTAGAATCAATCTTTCTAGGAACCAAAAATCAATGTGACCACTGCCACTAACTTTCAACCTCAACTTGTCCATCCCCTAAGCAGATGTTATGACTGAATTTTTTCCTCAATGGGAACTAATCTTTCGCTTTAGTTATCCTTACTCACTAGTCCACCACCAATTAGTTGCACTTAAGTATCTAATAGAACTGCATATTGATGTTTACTCATTTTTCAATCTGTTTGAAGATGGTTCACCATGAACTCTTAGACTGTTGATTAATTTCTTAAACTATAATATGTTCGGTCTCAGTATACTGACAGAGATCAAACAAAAAAGTTAACTTGGATTAAGGTTAATTGGAATAAAATTTTGAGTTAAAATGGATAGAAAAGCAGGACATTAAGCAGAACATTCATAGATTTCATATCAATATTTGCAATGCGTGGGACATTTGTAGTAGATATGAACATTATGTAACATAATGGTGCCTTGATGTATGGGTTGGTAACTTTGGTTCGTGATTTATATCTGCAATTGGTGGTATTGTATTATGTGGTCAATTTCATTTTCTTCGATTGTTGGAATTGTAGTATGACTATTATCATTAATTGGTGGAATTGTATTATATAGTGAGATGTAATTTTTTTATAAATACGAACTTGGTTATTGCGAAAACATGTTGTTCCCTTAAGGATTGTTACATGGAGACTCATAGGTTTCGTATCATTATCATCAATGCATGTGACGTTTCTACATTTCTATGAGATATGAACATATGGATGACTAGTTAACAATGTTGGTTTATGAATATTATCTTTGATTGATCGTATTGTACTATGGTATGTGATACATTTCGTGGCCACTTCGGTTTTCTTTGATTGATGGAGAATGTAGTATGATTATTGTCATTCATTGGTGAAATTGTCTTATCTCATTCTAATAATTATGGGATGTTGCTGCTTCTGTAGATATAATTGTCTTATAAAGATGAGTTTTGCTCGCGACAACATGTTGTTCCTTAATATATTCGCACGTGCACTCATAGGTTTCATATCATTATTATTGATGCATGACACATTTCAGTGGATCTCTGATAAATAAACATTATGTAACATAATGATGCCTAATTAATAGGGTTGGTTTATGAGTATTATTTTCAGTTTGTTAGTTTTATATTTTGTCATGTGACACATTGCGTGGTCACTTTAGTTTTCTTTGATTAGTGGAAAATATAGTATGAGTATTGTCATTCATAATGTCGTGAGATCAAGTTATATTATATCATGAGATATAGTTGTGGAGTGGTGTTGTTTCTGTAACTAGTCATATTTGCATTTGGATTAGATTGAATTTAAGACATTGAGTGTTTTTCGCTTTTCTTATCACAATGACGCATCCACCACCACATGGCCAAGCAGTCACAGAATGAAGGCATAACAAATTGCAATCAATTAACTGCACTTAAATTCGGGTTTTGTCCCCTTCCCTGTGGAGAATGATCCCTAAGCTTTACTACAATTGATTAAGTGAGGTTTAGGTGTAAATTTGTGTGAGTTTGAGCTATATTTTGACACACTTTTGCACACACCAAACTGCTCACCAAACCAACAAATCAAGCAATGAATTTGGAAAAGAAATCAAATATCCTTATCTTATAACACTTTTGCATTTACCTTGTGCTCCAAGTTATAAACTCCTTGGAAACCTCTCATCTCAAAAGGAACTATAAGTTTCTGCAAAATTTTAAGATGATTGTCAGTTGATAAGTCAGAACTCATATCCTTTCGAAAACCAGATACTGAAAATCACAAGCTCTATGGCACAAACCTGTGGTTGCTCACAAAGCCAACAAAAATCAGTTTGTCCTTCTAGCCACACTTGTAAACAAGGATCTGTATCAATAGGAATACAATGAGTATAGCCTACCTGCACCAAAAAAGAGTAGAAACTGAGTATCCCAAGTACGTAGTGTTGAAGAAAGAGCAAAAACTTATCAAGTGCTTACCACTTCAGGAACCTCCTCCCAACATATTAGCTCTTTATGAGTAATGCATCCCACCACCTCCACACAACCTGTGCAATGAAAAATCATTCCTAAGTAGAAACACTGCAAATCTAATTGTTTCTCGCAAATACAAAATTCCCAGATTTAACAAAATATCTAAAAAGGAATGACATCTCCCGTGCTCACAAATTATGTAGAGTGAAAAAACCTGCCTAAGGTAAGATAAACAAAGAAGGATTTGCTCTCATGACCTGCCATTTCCCACAGCCACAAAATTCACAGTGAAAATAAGCCCAAAAGCACAATAAAGCTCGAGACAACATATGCAAAGCCTTGGAACTAACCATAGTGACTTTTCTTTTCTTTTTTTTTCCCCCAGATATTAAATGGAATGCATAAGCTAATCCAAAAATGTGAAAAAGACAAATCAAGTATGAAATATGTAGGCTAAGCTCAACCATACAGTAACCATATTGGGAAAAAGAATTTTTTAATCTTTATTCTTAACCAGTGCCTATGATCTATGACATGAAATTGCCTAGTTCAAACCATTAATTCACTGCTTTCAGGCCTTAAATCGGCATATTAACCTTCAGTAGCTATTTGCATCTCTTCAAAGTGACATCAATTTAGGTTTTTACATTATTTTACCGTTAAGCATTGGCAAATCATGATGATCTACAAAAAATTTAATAGGAACAGGGTTTTGTTCGCCAACAAATCACCTGTCCTTCTAATTACAGCATTCCCAGCACCTAACACAGATTTTAACTTAACTCAAGTTCTAGCAACACAACATCTCACAGTGATTGAGTCAACCCCTTATGCTGCCATCATAAATCTTGCAATTGAACAGAGTTGTATGATTCAGAGTTGCGTTAGTCTATTGAAGCAGAAGTGAAATGGGAAAGAATTTGTGTTGGAAATATATTCCCAAGTATAACTACTTACATATAGAAATTCTTTATCAGATAAGCTATCCATCTGGTAATATTTTGGCAATATTTTGGCCACTAGAAGTAGGCAACGGTTCCCAAAGTTTTCAAAATGTTGTCTTCAGACTTTCTAGATGTGACTGGGAACATATTTTACAATATAGGACTCTCAATCTACAGACCCCTATGAACTATTCAGGTAAGTTGAGTAACTCAGTGTCCAACATTTCCATGCAAACATTGTGCACAAGCCACAAGAATGCATCTCATTATACTTAGACAACATGGAAAACTAGAAATAAATGCTATAGTGGAGAAACACTAAAAGATTGAAACCATTATATGATTGCACTAAAAAATCTATTCTGTCTTCAAATGGTTCACATAACTCATCAAATCCATGATAATGAAAGTTTAGGTAGAAGACCATAAATGCATTTGGTTTGGCAACAAAATGTGAAGAAACATCGAATTTGATAATTATGCTTTAAAGATACAAAATGTGAAGATGAATATGATGAATGTCATCATCATCATCATCATCACCTTTATCCCAAACTAGTTGGGGTCGGTAGTCGATGAATCCAAAGACATAAATTCATAAAATAAAGAAAATATAATAAAATAAATAGATATATAAATAGATAAAGAAATAAATAAAAATGTTAAAACTATAAAGAGCTACTAAGTAGGGACCACTAGAGTTTTGCTCTTTCACTATACTAATAGTTTCCCTCCACTCTGTTCTACTACAAACTAGCAGCCAATCTATTTCCAACTCCATTAAATCTTATTTTACTACTTTTCCCCACATAACTTTTGGTCGACCTCTCCTTTTCTTCCCATCATACTCCTTATAACAAACTTCTGTTCTTACCGGTGCATCTATAGGTCGCCGAAGAATATGCCCAAACCATCTCCATCTATGTTCTCTCATCTTTTCTGCCACTGGTGCTACTCCAACTCTTCGTCGAATATCCTCGTTTCTCATCTTATCCATTATTGTCTTACCACTCATCCACCGTAACATCCTCTTTTTTGCTACTCCCAACTTATCCTCATGTTGTCTCTTTGTTGGCCAACATTCAGCTCCATATAGCATTGCCGGTCTTATAGCTGTTCTATAAAATTTTCCTTTTAACCTAATCAGAATTTTGCGGTCATACAAAAAGCCTGTTGCACTTCGCCATTTCATCCAACCTGCTCTAATTTTATGGTTTACATCTTCATCAATCTCTCCATTTTTTTTGCAATATTGATCCCAAATATCTAAAAACATCTTTCTTAGGTACCTCCTATCAGAGCATACTCATGGAATCTTCGTCCTCACGTCTTGCCGTGTTGAATTCGCACTTCATATATTCAGTCTTATTTCGACTTAACGTCAATCCT
Organism: Gynochthodes officinalis; assembly: GCA_020080225.1. NCBI lineage: Eukaryota > Viridiplantae > Streptophyta > Magnoliopsida > Gentianales > Rubiaceae > Gynochthodes > Gynochthodes officinalis. The sequence goes on along the minus strand of CM034618.1, from coordinate 42,210,268 downwards.
TTTGACTCTAACGTGTTTTTCCATATTTCTAATTTAGCTTCTACCCCCGCTTTAGTCTCATCAATAAGCACAATATCATCTGCGAATAACATACACTATGGCACCTCATCTTGGATATCCTTTGTCAACTCATCCATAACTAGGGCAAAAAGGTAAAGACTCAGAAAAGCCTCATAAGACTTCCGTATATACCAAGATCATAAACCAAATACTTGTAAAGATCAAACCTTTAGTGTCAATCTCATAAATATCAAGCACTATGAAGACAATTAAGAACTAGAATCACTTTTACAAGTTCAAAAGCATCATATTTAAGCAATTAAATTGAGTCCCAAACAAAAATTAGTTGGAAATAGCCAAGAAACTATGGGATTACATTAACTCAGCTAAAAATGAGAATAAATTAGCCTATAAATAAGCCAAAGCCAAACATCCCTTTTTCTACACAACTGCAATTACAATCAGATAAGTAAAAAAAGAAAAATCTTTATTCGGCTTGAAATTAAAAAAAATAAAGACTAATAAAAAACAAGAAATTGGGAAATAGTAAACAAGAAAGAAGAATGGAAACCTATAATAACCTTTAGATGAAGATAAAGAGAAGCGGTCGGAAGAGGAGTAGCGTAGACGACATTGCTTGGTTTGAGAAGAGCGATGGTGGCTTTTCTTGCTTACCTTCAGCATGTCTCTTTCTTTGTGTTTGTCTCGGCATTAGCGGCAGGGATAGTGGTGGCAGCGACGAGAAGAATCCAATGCCGATGCATCCGATGAGAAGGAAGAGGACGAGGAGGAGGTTGCGGAGGAGGATGAAACCACCATGGCAACATCAATTTCACTAGATTCCAGTGACTTGCTAATCTGCCGAATCAGCAACTGTGAGTGATAAAAGGAAGACGACGATAAAGACGATGATGTCGATGTAGTGGGTGACGATGACGGTGATGGCGAAGACGGCGGAGTTGAAACTTCAATTAAAATTTAAAGGCGTAAATTTACAAGCTTGAGAGTGCTGTTTTGTGTAAAATGAGTTGGGAGAGTAAAGTTGAGCAAGAATGTTAAGAGATGGAAAAGGAAAGACTAATTTTCAGAGAGGACCAAGTGTTAGACTAAAATTTTGTTTAAGTGTTGGTAAAAGTAAAAAAAAAATTCAAACGATGGAGTGCCTCTGGATTTTCCCTCTTACCCACATTCATTTTCCCTCGTTTTGGTGTTTTGAGCATTCAAACTTTTTATTTAATTATTAATTATTAAAAAAAAATTACTTTTTTAAGCTGTAATCATTTTTTCACTCTATAATACTATATTGATTTAATAAAATTCTGATTTGAATTTTTCTTTTAAATTTTAAATTTTGAAATGTTAATTAGTTATTAAATAGTTAAAGTAAAATTTTTTAAAAAAATAATATTCACATTTTCATGTTAAGATTGAAAGAATTATGTATATTAAAAGTATGTGTATATGTGAACTAAACTACTTATGCTTTGTAATAATTACTTTTATTATAACTACATAACTACTATACATATGTATTAACTATATATATTTTAGTCCTAACTATATATATATACTCGCTCTATCAAAAAAAAAAAAAGAGTTCAGTTTCAAAACAATTTTTTTGTCTAAAAAAGAGTCTAATTTCAAAAGTCAAAACTGATTTTTCAACAAAATTTTCAAAATACTTTAATGAGATAGAATACATTAAAGGGTGTCTTGATATATAATACCCTTAATGAGGAAATTAATGGTATAAAATTAGTTATACCTCTATTTGGTTGACTATAAATAAAAAATTGTATATTGGTGAAACTGAACTCTTTTTTTGGAACAAATAGAGAATAACTGTGTAAGTATTTACTAATTTTTTATACATTGTACGTCTAACTATATATGTACATGTATTAACCACTACTTGGTTATAATATTATATTAGTGACTGTAACTAATTTGAAACTATATATTTTTTATTCCTCATTTTCTTATAAAAGAAATATAGTTCGTAATAAATGTCAAAACTTTTGATTACATTAATCAATATTGTATTTTAATACTAAAAAAATTATGTGTGCAAATTCATAAATTTCAAGGTATTCTAGTATAATTATTTTAAATTAAGAACCATAACATAAATAAGCTAATGAATCTCAGCCCAATAAAGAATATATTTAGTTCAATTGTTATTCTTAACCAAAGAAACCAATTAGCACTAATCAATACTGTATTATAATACTAAAAAGAATGTGTGAATAAAGTATAATTATATGGACCAATAAAATATTAAGGTGTCCTAGTACAATTATTAGAAATTAAGAGTAATAATATAAGTAAACTAAGTTTGGCATAATAAAGAATATGTTTAATCCAATCATTATTCTTGGCCAAAGAAATCTAATCATAATTAATTGATAGTGTATCTAAAAAAAGACTCAATTCTTGAAGTAAAATAATGTAGGTAAATTTATATATATTAGGGTGTCTTAGTGCAATTATTAAAAATTAAGAACCAAAAATTCAAAAACTTAAGTTTGACCTAATAGATAAATTACATAACCCAATTATTATCCTTAACCCAACAAATCCAATCATTACATAAGTTGTGGCCAATCAATTTAGGCCAAACTATTTTATTTAATCTATCTCTAATTATATGCCACAATACATATCTTGTTATTAAAATTTATAATATTTAATTTCATTACATACCAAAACAAATATTTTATATATTCGTATTTAATAATATTATACATTAAAACTTTATATATAGAGATATGAATTAACAGATTATAACTATTAGGGTGTCCTAGTACAATTATTAGAAATTAAGAGGTATAATATAAGTAAGTTAAGTTTGGCATAAGAAAGAATATACTTAGTCCAATCATTATTCTTAGCCAAAAAAACCAATTATAATTAATTCATAGTGTATCCAAAAAAAGATTCTATGCCTGAAGTAACATAATGTAGGCAAATTCATATATATTAGGGTATCCCAGTGCAATTATTAAAAATTAAAAGCTATAAATTTAAAAAGTTAAGTTTCAGCCCAATTAATAAATTACATAACCTAATTATTTTTCTTAACCAAACAAGTCCAATAATTACATAAATTGTGACCCAATCAATTCAGCCCAATCATTATCCTTTACCAAACAAGTCCAATAATTACATAAATTGTGGCCCAATCATTATTTTTAACCAAACAAGTCCAATAATTACATAAATTGTGGCCCATTCAAAAGAGAAAGTTATTCACTCTTATCTTAAAAAATCCAAATGTTATGCATCCAATTTTACTCAAAAGAGAAATAGGACATGCATAAAACCGAGTCATAGCCCGAATGACTGTAAGGCAATATAAGGCCCAATTCAAAAGAGTTACTACAGGATAGGCATTTGAATGTAGACTGTACTTTCTAGAATGGAAGTAGCTTTTAAGCAAGTTTTTATGACTTATTCTTGTAAAGGAACTAATGCTCCTGTGAAGATGGCCCCATTAAAGATAGCACCTCCATCGTCAAACCCTTTTCTAAGGGAAAAAATTAAGTTAATTGATAATGGACGCATAATAATTATTCATTATAACTACTACTTGTACTTAATAAGATGTCTTAATAGAATTTGTCTAAATTATGGGGGCAAAACTATAAATATTAAGGTGTCTTAAAATTAGTATCAAAATTATGTTGGCAAAATTCTAAAGTAAAGAGTGCCATAGTACGATTAATGGAAAATAAGGGTGATAATACAAAGGACATTTTTGGCCTAGTGAGAGTGCTTAGCCCAATAGACCAAATAATTTAACCCAATTTTTTAAATTATTATTTTTTGGCATTTTCTTATTTATTACAACTACTAATTGTACTTAATAAGATATCTTAATATAATAAGTCAAAATTATGAGGGCAAAATTGTAAATATTAGGGTGCCCTGACATACTTCTCAAATTTATTTTTGCAAAATTGTAAAGAATAGGGTGCCATACTATAATCAATAAAAATTAAATGTCACACAAAAAAAATATGTTTCACCTAATAAAATTGCTTAGTCCAAAAATCAAATCATTCTTTCAATGTAATTTAACCTAATTTCTTATTTATTATTTTGGCAAATTCCTTATTCATTACAACTACCAATTTGATGACGACATTTTCTCGTCACTAAACCATTCTACAATTATAATTCATAAAATATACATAGTATTTATGAATTAGTGACCACAAAATGTCGTCACTAATTTTCTAACATTTGGTGATAACATTTTTTCTTCACTAAATTGTTCTACAATTATAATTCATTAAATACATATAGTATTTATAAATTAGCGATCACATTTTTTCGTCAATAATTCTGTATCAATTTGGTGATGACAATTCCTCGTCACTAAATTATTTGATGCTTATCTTTGGTGATGAGATCAAATGTCATCACTAATTGTACTGCAGTTTTCGGTCTTTTTTGGCGCCACCACATTTAGTGACTACATTTTCCATTTGGTCATTAAAGATATTATGACGACTTTGATTTAGTGACGACTTACTTAGTGGGCACCAAAGAAGCTATTTCGTGACCAAATTGATTGTCGTCACCAATATTTTGGTCACTAACGACTATTTTTCTTGTAGTGCTGGTTAGAAAGATTGTAGCAAATTTTTTTATTGACTAACTTAACATTCACAAAACAGAAAATTAATGAATAATTCAAATTATTAGTATTTAAAGATATTTACCATATAAACCCCCCTCCGGTTATTACAAGAAATCAAAGACATTTAATTTTTTTTTTGTTTATTATTTGCTTTATTAACGCTGTCCAGTCATGAACGCATTTATTTTCATGTGTAAGGACACATCAATCCATTAGCTAAAATAAAGACGTGTCACACAATCATTAAAATCTGTTAGTTAGGCCATGCAAATCTGGTTAGGGAGAAAATTATTTAAATCCCATGAGTCCCATCAGGCAGTTGCAAGCAATGTACTAACAAGGTGACCCCATGACATTAATTTCTCTCCTCCCAACTAACTTGTTAGTGTGAGGCCTCCATTTCTTTTGCACAATAACTTGGCAACTTTCCCATGCCGGCCTCATGAATAATGAATCAATCAACGATCCATACTACTCTTACTCCGTCATTATTCTGTCAACAAAAACTACTAGAAAACTCCAAGCACCGCTCTCTCATTCTTAACCTTTCTGCGCCTCACGCACACAAAATACACACGTTTTGAAGGCCTAAAGGTGATGGGATTACTACTACAGCACTGTGTGACCTGTGAAAGTTAGTTGCCGTAGCTATCAGGATGACAGTTATATTCTCATCTAATTGGATGACTTTATGTTTTTGTAGGTTTTAAGTAGCATATGGAGATCGAGGCTGCAAGTGATGGAGATATTGAGAGAGGGATGCAGAAAAATGGTAGAGGTGAAGGCGTAGGATACTTGGTTTGGGAAGATCTGACGGTGGTTTTGCCAAATTTTGGGCATGGACCTACAAAGAAGTTACTTCATGGTCTCAATGGCTATGCTGAACCTGGAAGAATCATGGCAATTATGGGTCCTTCTGGTTCTGGCAAATCCACCCTTCTTGATTCCTTAGCAGGTTTTTTTTCTTACCATAACTTGGTTTTGTTATACTAAGAGCATCGTGTACATTAATTTAAAGTGCTTTTGGTTCTTTCGAAATTATTATCACTATAAGTTCAAGATTTTCTGTGTTTCCAATTTATATGGAAAGAATGAAGTGAGGTCATGCAGTTCTTAAGTTATCCTCCAAATAGTATTCACTTTCAAGTGCTTGGATTTGTTCTTTTCGAGATACAACATGATTTTTTTCCTCTTTTTTTTTTTTTTTTTCTCGGAGTAGAATTTTGCCTGCAAATATTTTGCAGCACCAAATGGGACTGAACTAAATCGCATATTGGCTTCGGAGGATTCCTTATTGTGGCTTTCCGAATCAAGGGAAGCAAGCCTTTTTATGGGGAATGGTACTGAGTTCTCTTAGGTAGAAGATTTAAAGAATAGTCCCTTCCCACCGTAAATGTCATATTTGTTACTTTTTGTTGTTCCAAATTAATTATTATTTAAAAATAGTTAATTATTTTTTAATAAAATTTCACTTTCACTTTCACTTTCACTTATATGTGTTTTATAATTATTAATAGGGAGAATTAGGGAAAATTTTACTTTATTTTTTTCATTTTTTTACTGCCTTTGTATATGTCTTTTTCTTGTTTTTTTGGTCATTTTGCTTATTAAATCCGTTATATATAACAATTAGGACTATTGGTAGTTTTGACAAAACACAAAGTACGATTAATAATAAATCTAAACTACAAAGAGTATTAGTAATTCTCCTTTATTAATATCAAATAAAAGAGTTTGTCAACAAGAATATAAAAGAAAAACAATTTTTTAACTAATATTGTTATTTATAAATTACATATTCTACGAAAAACGATAAATATGTATATATCTATATATATGACGGAGGAGTACTTTTTAACGAGCATCAGCAGCAGGACCTGCCTGCCGCCCGCTCATGATAATTGGTACCACATGAAAGAATAATCAAATATTCTCAAATGATGATTATTTTGTGAATAACTAAGGCTGGATTAGTCAGTCCATTGTGCTTAGTCGTGGGATCAATGCCTCGAACCAAGAAAGAGGTTATGTTTCGGAAAATTTAACGCATCCGAGTGCATATCCATAGGTGAATTCTCTCATTTTAACTTTAACTGTGCGCGGTTCCGTTATGTTTGTTAGATTCATAATCTTGAACCTTTAGTGCTGTTTGTGTCCACTGTCTTATTATTATTATTATTATTATTTTCATTTTCATTAGAGGTCTCATGCTTTGATTTATTGGTTAAACGCCTTGGACAGCTTCAACACGAGTTTCCACAACATTTCTGCATTGCATTTTGTTCTAGTAGTTTTGCCATCCACTCTACCCATTTTAGTCTATACCATAATTGTGTTCAAGTATAAATGCACTAGAATGAAAAGGAACCCCATAATTTAGGTCACTTTTTGAACGCTAGGAAAATATGTAATATATGTAGATTAGATAGTTGGTGATGCTTGAGAATTTTAATTTTTCAGTTAAAAAATTTTAAGGTAAATTATATCTATCTTTCTTTAAGGCGTAATTTTGTTACAAATTGTCCTCTAAAATTTGAAAATATTATAATATCTCTTTTTGACTAGTTAAAAGTTAGTTTTTTATTAATAAATTCATGAAATGATTAAAAAATTAGACCTCAATATGAGAAAAAAATTATTCATAAAGTAAATGAAAAATGAATTAAAAACATTTATTTAAAAGAATATGCATTAAACGTAACTATAAATAATAATATAATGCAAATTCAACATGGCATAGGCGTATTAAATTCTAATTTTTCTCAGTTTTTACTCATTTCATTAATTCCTTAACCAAAAAAAAAATTTGAATGATCAAAGGTGGAAATTGTAATATTTCCAAATTATAGAAGACAATTGGTAAAAAAATTTAAATTTCAATAGATGTAAATATAATTTACCCAAAATTTTAATTGACTAGAAGGATGCATCAAATAAAATTTACTTTTCAAATTGTATTATGATAAATTGATAACTTTTTTTTTTAAATTGAATAAAATTAAGTTTTACATTTGGAGGTTGAAAACATGAGGTGCAATAATAATTATAGATGTAAGTGGTTGTTCGTTTGTCATAAGCAAGTCACAATGGCTCCAATAAATCTAGGTGTACTGACATGACAGGTAGTAAGTGGTAGCCACTTCATGCAATAAATGGAAAGAACAGCTAGTCCAGCCATGTCGGAAATTTCTAGCCCCAGCGTTTTTATCTTTTTTAATGGTAATTAATTAGTAGGATTAAGTAACTGAAGCTTGCTGGCAATTTTTTGCCATAGATTAGGTAAGAGGATGACTGACTATGACACTCACAAATTCATAGTCGTATTTTTTATTTTGGTGTGAAAGTGAATTAAATCTTTAGTGGATTTGGAGCATTCTGATCCTTTGTATTTTAAATAATCATAATATTTTGTTGTTTTTGTACAAAAAAAATTTAAAAAAATATTAATATTTTAAAAATTCTTTTATGAATATTGAAGTCGATTTTTAAGAAATTGACTTTAAAATTAATTTTTTAACAAACGACTTCATAGGGGCTTCACTATATTATTGTCCTCAACCTCAAATATTCACAATCTAACAAATCCCAATTGCATCATTATTTGGATCTAAATAATCTAAAACTTATGATTTTGATTACGTAAAATATGAATCCAATCCGACAGCCATTCTTTTTTGGATCTCTTTTTGACCAGTTTTTTTTTTTTTTTTTTTAATTTTTTTAACTACTGTTTGCTTGCCGTTTTTTTTTTTTTTGGTACCGTTTTTGGTGCTTTTGACTTGGGAGCTGCAAGTCGGAGTGGAGGGAGTTGGCTGGGAGAGGGGGGGAGGAGGAGGAAGGGAGCAACTCACCGAGGGAATGTTTGCTAGGAGAAGGGGCTGCAGGAGGGAGGAGAACTGCAGGGGGGGGGGGGGGGGGGGGGGGCGGGGAGGTGTGTGGTTTGAGAGAGGGCAGTGGCTGGAGGGAATGGGTTGGGAGAAAGGAGGGAGGGGGATATTGGTATTAATTTGTTTAAGGTTTGTTTGTTTTGTTTTGTTTTTTTTTTTTTTTGAGAAAACTAGATGCATGAATATTGATTTTGAAGTTCACATCTAAAATATAGATTTTAAAATTGATATATCAGATCTCAAGTTTAACATTTTGGGATTTTTTTTTAAATATTAATTTTTATAAAATGTACAATATTTAGCTAAAAAAGAAAATACTCTTTTAAAATTTAATACCTTGTTTTGTGCTAAATTTTAGTTAAGGAATACATAATACTACCTTCTTTTTTTTTTAGAACAGGAAGATCTTGAACGTTTTTTGGACTTCAAATTACATGTACTCTGGCCGTCTATGTGATACTGTTTATTGTAGAATTGATTAAGGGTGCTAAGTTGTTAGCACATCACATTTTTAAATTCTTAAAACAACAAACTATCCCGTCTTATTTTAAGATTTTTTCCCAATATTTAATTTTTAAAGTTTTTTTAACATGAGACTTTTAATAGCTAGAAACTATAAAATTTTTATTGAACCATTCAATACTTAATGGATTTGTAGAGTCCTCAATTGTAGCATTTTTTTTCCCCAATGCAATTCTTCAAAAAAATTTATGTTTATTATCTTTACATTTGATAAGTTGTTTGTAAAAAAAAATGGAAAAAATTGTTGTTTGAGTGATGAAAAATGTACAAATCTGAAAGTACTTTGTTTCTTATGTAGTTTTGAAAATTTTAATTATGCTGTGTGGGTGTGTGTGTGTATATAAACAAATAGTAATGATTTAAATAGAATGTTAGACCAAATAGTTAAAGAAAAAAAAATATTGTAGTCTTCAATGAAAAATAAAAGTAAAACTGAAGGACGAGTACTAAAACATGGAGTACTAATACAACAAGAACAACAACTACGATCTTATCTCACTATATAGGGTCACTTATATGGATTATATCTCCTATCTCTTTCTATTAAAGCACCTATCTTTATTTACGTTCAAATGATTCACATTGGTTTTAATAGTTTCTTTCCAAATCTTTTTTTGTCTTTTCCTTTCCCTTTTAGTTTAAGTTAATACTTTTATAGTTTTTAAACATCATACTAGGCATATGTTCCAACAATTTTAAACATGTTTTCCTATTTTCTCATCTATTAGGTCCACTCCTATTTTCTTCCTAATACATTCATTAGCTATTGTATCTAGTCCAATCCAGATATCCATATTAACCTTATCATTTCTATTACTCTAATTTTCTATTCATGTTCATAGTTAGTGCAGTAGTATTCTACTCTATAAAGTATCACTGGTCTTATAGTTATTTTATAACATTTTCCTTTCAATTTTAGTAGTACTTTATGATTAGAAAATATCGAAGATGCATTTTTCTATTTATTCTTTCTTGCCTAAATTATGTGCTTACCTTCTTCATCAATTTGTCTATTTTCTTGGATTATAGATTTTAAATATATTTAATCCATACCTGCCAATTTTTATACTACTCCATTGTTTCTCTATGATTATTAAAATGATATCCCCTATATCTAGTTTTACCTCTACTTATTCTAAAACCTCTTGACTCCAATGCCTCATTCCAACCTTCTAACTTGGTGTTCAATCATTCTCTCATCTCATCAATCAAAACAATATTATTTGCAAATAACATACATTCAAGAATTATTATCTACATATGTTAAGTAAGCTCATTTATTTATAAGGCAAAATGGAGCAAAATGGCATAGATTCAAAAAGGATCCCTAAATCTATAGTATTGATAAATTTGTTTAATATACCTATTGGTGTTCTTATTCATATCATTACGTGTTTATGCATATATTTTATAAGTTCTATATAAGTCACTAAGTTCTCTCTTTTCCAATATTCTCCATATTATATCACTATTCACTATATCATACACCTTTTTAAGATCAGTAAATATCATATGTAATTTTTTTTTCTTTATCTAGAATTTTGTACATCTCCCTTATTTTGATATGAAAATACTAATACACTTTTTCTCCATTGATTAGGTATTTTCTTAGTTTACATAATTAGATTAAAAAGATTTGTGAGCTATGCAATAATAACTTTCCAAGACACTTGTATGCCTTAGTTGGGATATCGTGAGGACCCACAATTTTACCATTTTTCATTATTTTTAATACTTTTTCTACCTTCAAATGTTGAATTTCGTGATAATATGTGATACTTTTTTAATATCTATAGTTCAAATTATTCTCATTCACCTAGTATGACTTTATTAAATAATTTAAATAATTACTCCTCCCATTGATCTTTAGTTTCATATTTTATTCTCTTAACCTATGTTAAATATCTTCTTTTCTTTTCATTAAGTTTTTTTTATCTTTTACACACACACTCACACACACACATATATAGATATTTTTCTCCTTTTTTAGTATCTAATCTTTTGTAAAAATTTTCAAAAGTTTTTGTTTTTACCTCCTTAATTTATCATTTTATTCACCTCATTCTTGACAATCTTGTATCGTTCAATATTTTTATTATTTCTACAAGTATATAACGTTTTATAACTTAATTATCTTTTTTTTACTTTCATTTTTTTTAATTTTTTATTCGACCACCATGATTTTTTATTTCATGTATGGCCTTTTATTCTAAGTACAAATATCAACACAAATTGATTTGTATGAAATAAACATTAACATTATCACGAGTGATCAACCTCTTCCACCTTCTTGGGGATGTAAATCTAACCCCTTGTTTGACTATCTACCAGCTTAGAAAAAACTTATATAAGCATCAAGAAAAAATCTGCAAATTGGGTGGCAAAGTTAACATTTGGGAGTAGGAAGTTTTTTTATTCATAACACAACTTGTAGATAATCGCACATTTGTCATTATTATACTTATCTTTTAGCATGTATAAATACGTGTCATCTATAACAATGACAAAATCTAATTTGCTCTTTGGTCACTTGTTTATTTTTGTATTTTCGTTTATTGAAAAATTGGAAACAGCTAATGGCTACAGAATAGTGTGATAAACATGTTGAGCAATATTTTAGATGTTAGAGGAATATATCAGGGGGATTATAAACTACATTTTGTTGTGTATTGTGCTAAAAAATAACTTCATGGTAGCTTGACTTAATTGGAGGATTATGCATGGAACTAGTTAACTTGCTGTGGCTTGAGATTTCATGAAGAATTTCTCAGAAAGATAATTACATAATTAAATAAAGAAGACAAAAATTTCTCCGTCCAACCAGGGATGACAAACGAAAATTTGATGCACCAAGTTGTCAAATTTGGGAATTGTTGCCTAGGAAGTTGCTTCAACTCTCAAATTAGTGTATGTAATTGTATGTTGATATTGTATAACCTAACTTGCTAATAAACATGATATACTTACATTTGATTCTAAAATTTTGAAGTGTAGGAACTTATCTGGCTATATAAGAGATTTCGTGTGAAATGGAGTTACGTAAGAGAAAATTTCCCTTATAATGCTTGTGGGTCATCAAGGGCTGAGGCTAATACCCAAACTATACTAGGCCAGAGCCTTAAGCTGAAGCCCCATACGTACTCATCAAGATAATTAAAGTTATTTATCTCATCAATTTCTTTTCTAAAATACTCTCATGCATGCTATTTATGCGCTAATATATATTTCGAAGCATGTACCTTGAAAACTTTGGAATTTCCATATTAAATATTCGTTTTCATGTCCTGTGTGCGATCTGTTTGCTCGTAAAATTCGTGACTGGAGTCATACTATGACACAGAAAGTGCAGATGGGAAAGATATTTAAGTGATCTCTACATATATAGATGTAGAACAAGTCTCACACATTCAGTAATTTTGAAAAATACTGGTCTTACTGCAGGTAGGCTTTCAAGCAATGTTGTCATGACAGGAAATATTCTTCTAAATGGAGAGAAAAGAAGACTGGACTTTGGTGTCGTTGTAAGTGTGCTTTATTTTTATTATTCAGAAAACATCCAAATAGGAGATTTTTTCATCACTAAGGGAAATAATACATATCTTTATGTGAATTTGCTTTTAAGAAGGACTCCATTTTTTTTTTTTCCTTGCAATCAAAATTTTGCACTGGTCTGTGGGTTATTACTTTAAGTTTTTTTGTCCCCAAAAAAATGGTTTTGTTGAGATAAGTGGCTATGAGTGATTAATGACTATGGAACTGTAAGAAGTTCTCATGCAACGCCCAGTAGAATCATGTAAAGTGTAGCCTAGTTGAGACTAAATCTAGCAAATCCACGTATAGCTTGTACTTCGTCTTTATTTCTTTGGCATACCTGTTCCATGAATTTATTCCCTCTCGTCTTCCTCAAATTTCTGTTTTGCATGTTTTTACGGGCTTTCCTATTGTATTGTATGGATTGTGCATAGGCTTACGTGACACAAGAGGATGTATTGCTGGGAACCCTGACAGTTAGAGAAACTATCACTTATTCAGCACATCTTAGGCTTCCAACTTCCTTGACTAAGGGAGATATACAAGGAATCATCGATGGAACGATAATGGAAATGGGGCTTCAAGACTGTGCTGATCGGTTGATTGGAAGTTGGCATTTAAGAGGTATAAGCGGTGGGGAGAGAAAGAGATTGAGTATTGCAATTGAGTTTCTTATACGTCCTCGACTATTGTTTCTTGATGAGCCTACTAGTGGCCTTGATAGTGCCTCAGCCTTCTTTGTGGTGCAAGCTCTTAAAAATGTTGCTCGAGATGGTCGAACTGTGATATCATCAATTCACCAGCCCAGTAGTGAGGTTTTTGCATTGTTTGATGACCTTTGCTTACTATCAGGTGGGGAAATGGTTTATTTTGGAGAAGCAAAAAAGGCCATAAAGGTATGGAGTCTAAGATAATCATTACAAATGTATAGGCTTTCTGTGTGGAATAATTTAAAGTAATACTGAACAACATTAATCATCATTATGTAAGAGTAAACAATTCAATCAATTTTAATGTAAATTTATTATTTTATTTCACTTGAGGACCTTCTATATATTAACAGTTTTAAAGTCTATTTCTCAGTTTTTCGCAGAAGCAGGGTTTCCATGTCCGAGCAGAAGGAATCCGTCTGACCACTTCTTGCGCTGTATCAATTCTGATTTTGACCGCGTGACAGCAACTCTGAGAGGTTCTCAAAGACTTCGAGTATGAATAATAGTATCCAAATCAACTCATCACATTTCTTTTGCGGCTATTTGATTCTCTATTAGTTGAACTTGGATAATGCATAGTCTTCTTGGTGTTTTGAAGAAGATTTTTTTTTTCTAGTTTATGAAATCGAGATTATTTGCGTAGTTTTAGCTCTGAAATTGGTATGGTTGTGTATTTTTTTCTTGAATATAAACTAACATCTGGAATGATTAGTTGTGATATTCACACGGAGCATATGAAATCATATCCACCCTATTGACTTTCTATCATATGTATGTTTCAGACATGAGTAAGATAAATCAAGAGATGGAAGGTTAGGCGCGTAATCTTATAGCTAGTTAAGATGTAAAAGCATTATGTAGGATGATATCTCTTCTAAAATTTTGCTAAAGGTTGAATGAAAGATTTGCTTAGTAGTTTGTACACCACAAATATTCATTTCAAAAGGTTAATTAAGGTTTTATAGCACTTAGCTTAAGCATCCATACTTGTATGCAAATATTAAGTTTGAGAATCATAGGTTGCATAGATGCATATGCTTATGTGGGCTTCGTGAAATATTTTCTTAAAAAATTGTAGAATTAGACGCATTTACACTTATCAGAAAAATGAATGCCCAGTGTGTATACACTGATGTATCAATATTTCAGACTTGTATGATAAAGTAAAGCATACTTGCCTATTTTCAGAATATTTCCTAAGATGTCTCTTGCAAACTGTTATAACAGAAGTTAAAGTTGAGTGAAACCAAATGGCAGCAATTTAAATAAATGAAAAATACAAATGATAAAGTTAAGCCCTACCAAGCATGTTAATCATCCTTCCGAATTTTAAAATATGGAACCATAAAAATTGCATTCTTCACTCATATCCATACTCAAGATAGTGCCTTTTTAATTTTGGGTTAATGATGGCAGGAAACAGATGAGTTATCAGATCCTTTCAAAAATCTTGCAACAACAGATATCAAAACAATGCTTGTCCACAAGTACAATTGTTCACAATATGCATCGTTGACCAAATCTAGGATTCGAGAAATTGCTAACTTGGTAAGTACCCTTTTAACATTTCTGATGTAGATCGTCACACATTTACCTACACTTAATAATATATAATATTATAGTACAACCTTGATTCTGTTAGTCCAAGTAAAAAAGAATAGCTTCCAACATCATTTTTTTGTTAGTAATTGAAAACCAATTTCATGGTCAACTATAAATTTCTGAAGAGGTGTTCTCAAACAAGTAATCAACTTCCTATGTTACTGGGAACCTGTAACTTTTCTAGTGCAGGATTATGAATTAACTTTTTATTTGAAGAATCACCTAATATAATTCATGAACTGCAGCAAGGGCTTGAAACTGAAAGAATAAAAGGAAGTCAAGCTGGATGGTGGAAACAACTATTCACATTAACTCATAGATGTTTCGTCAACATGTCTCGGGATGTAGGGTACTACTGGTCACGTATAGGAATCTATATAGTTGTAGCCATTTGTGTTGGTACTTTATTTTATGATGTTGGCACCAGTTATACTGCAATTTTGGCTCGGGGAGCATGTGGTGGATTTGTTACAGGCTTTATGACTTTCATGTCCATTGGTGGCTTCCCATCTTTCATAGAAGAGATGAAGGTAAATGATCTCATCTTTCTCATGCAAATAAATAATAGCTTCTTTTTTTTTTTTTTCCTTTTATTAATGGGCAACATTTAACCTACTCCTCTACTAAAGGCAATATAACATTAGACCAAGAAGATGAATGGCAATATAAGAATAGATCTTTCTTCCTCCTCAGGTCTTCTATCGAGAAAGACTGAATGGACATTATGGAGTTGCTGTATTTGTGTTGTCAAACTTTTTCTCTTCCTTGCCTTTCCTGACAGCAATTTCCGTCATAACCGGAACAATTACATTTTACATGGTGAAATCTCGTTCGGGATTTTCTTACTACGTCTACTTCTGCTTAAATATCTTTGGATGCATTGCTGTTGTGGAAAGCTGCATGATGATTGTAGCTTCTCTGGTACCAAACTTTTTGATGGGAATCATAGCTGGGGCTGGAATTCTAGTAAGTAACCCAACCATAAATCTTTTTAACATTATGGTCAATGAATTGCTCATTAATTGTTTCTGTGAGAATTTGTCAATACAATGGATTTTGCTATTCAGGGTATCATGATGATGACTGCCGGATTTTTCCGTCTGCTACCGGATCTTCCCAAGCCATTTTGGCGGTATCCAGTTTCTTTCTTGAGCTATGGCTCATGGTCTCTACAGGTACCTTACAACGGAATTGGTTTCTTGTTTCACAACTAAAAAAAAAACCAATGAATATTTGAAGGAAAGTTTGGTTATGATAACTAATTGGAAAATATTTACATTCACAAGTTCAAAAGCAAAGGAGAATCTGCAAAAGAAGTTTAATTTTGCTTTTGTCACAATGGTTGGATCATAAAATGTGGAATTCTATCCTCTACTGGTTGTTGAACATGTTGTAATCCCAAGATGAGGAACCTAAATTAATAAAATAGTACAAAGACTCTGAATTATGGATTCCAGTATATTGATCTAACAACAAGAAGTTGTTTGAAAGCGTATCAATAATAAGGGAGAAAACTTAAGTTCAGAAACTAGGCCGTTGGATCTTGTGAGACCTTACACAACAGCATGCTAGTAGGTTTGACAACATTTAGATCTGACGAAGACAGTAACAATCTGACATAGCCTTGACCACTAATGATACAGATAGTGGAAACTCTCACTGAATTCATTGGGCGACTAATGTGGTATCTACAGGGCAGAAAATTAGTGTTTAAAGTGATTATTACTTAATAACTTTTGCTACGTGGACACTGCATCAGTCACCGACAAAAACCTTGATAGTTTTCATTGTATATATCATCACTCAACTTTCACACAGACCACAGCCTTGATTTCCGAATTTAAGACCTATTTGTTCACTTTGAGAAGCTAAGTTAGTTCCATATTTTTTAAATTTACTACTCAAATTTTGACATTTGGAACTACTGCTACTTACTATGTATATAGTTTATCAAAATTCTTTCACCTTTTCTAAGGGCAGGAATGCTATAGGGTGTAGGAATATCAAACAAGTAAATTGAACAACCTAAATAGATGGATATGCATAAAAGCCCAAAGTTCTACACACCTTGTAACACCATATTTTCGAGCAAGCCAGACTGGATGTGAGCCGATCTTGTTTTATCTTTCAGTAGAGTATGTATCATCAGTGACACAAATTAAAAATACTTCATCACTGTTTGGGATCTATGAAAATTATTTGCATTTAACATTTAACAGCTTTTACGAGCTGTAGAGTTTGAATAGGTCCAACAGTAGCAGTAGCTGATGGTTTTCTATTGAAGTAAATTTGCCTTTCTAGATAAGAAATCCTTTCCCAAGTTGGTCCAGATACAAAGTTAGAAAAAACTGGAGATAGTAGTTCATAATCCAGAAATGCAACTTCTCAGAACATGCTGCACTTCAAAATTAGAGAGCACATATTTACAGTTGGTTTAAAATTATCTATGATTGATGTTATTATAATTTAACTAATTAATGCTATTGCAGGGGGGATACAAGAATGATTTAATTGGAATTTGGTTTGATCCCCTTGTACCTGGTGACCCAAAAATAAAGGGAGAGGATGTCTTGACAAATATGTTTGGATTAACGCTGGATCATTCTAAGTGGTGGGATCTGTTCGCACTGTATTGCCTGTTCATTTTTTATCGACTTCTTTTCTTTATTATTCTTAAGCTAAAGGAGAGGACTACCCCTATTTTCCGGTCTCTATACACAAAGAGAACTCTTAATTATCTCAAAAGGCGGCCATCATTTAGACGGAAACCATCTTTTTCCTCGAGAAGGCAACACAATCTCCATTCCCTATCCTCTCAAGAGAATCTAAGCTCTCCAATTCCATAAGATAGTAAAATGATGGGAACAAATAAAATTGGCAAGTTTGTTGTAAGAAATCATTTAGTTACACATAAGGACTTATTGATGTTAATAGAGCTCTTATTTGACTACATTTTGTTAAGTGTATTTGATTTGGTGTTTCAATAGAGAGATCGAATGACATGTAAGTTACCTCCGCTCAATTGAATAATGGAAGTTTCACCAACTGTATTTATGTTGCTATTTCTATTACATTAATTGTTATGTTATTAATTTTTCCATCTTGGATCGATGCATGGGACACAGTTAAAAATATAGTTATTTTGATTAATATTATTTTAGAGGATATGGTTTGAGTCAAAAAAATTTCAATGAATTTTGGCAACGATTATACTAATATTGACTCCATTGATTACTTAAAATAAATTTATCAACAAACAATATATGGTAAATTTTTCTATGCCATGCGTACATGTAATATTTTAAATTTATCTGTTTAATTTTTTTTAAAAAATATTTAATTTATATATTAAACCTGTTGAAGAAGCAATTCCCTCATTTATCTTGAGTCCAACAATAAGGCATTGTAAATAGAAAAGATGCTAAATTTTTTTTCTATAATTCTCCTAATCATTAGAACTCAAGTTATAATCATGAGAATATAATTCAATACACAACAAACAACTCATAAGTCAAAATCAATAATGAGAATTAAAAGTGCCATTACAATATCATATGTTTTCACATTATAAATAAATCAGGAAAAAGAGTTTAGCTAGCCATGAAGACAGGACATTTACTTAAATCCTTCATAATCTTCATGGGCTCAAAGCAATGAAGAAACTGGTTGGTTTAACTTCAAGAAATTTGGTTTTCATTTTACTATCTTCTTTTCTAAGACTTGGAAGTTTTGAGTTTTGTTTTCTCATAACACTTGGCTATTCTCTCTCCTTTCCCCTTTTTCTCTCTTTAAAGATGGCTCATTACTATTTAAAAAGTGACTAAAAGTAACATTTTTTTCGTTGCTAATGAGTTATCTACATTAACTGAAGACAAAGAATTTGGTAAGGAAAAACTTCCTTTTCCCACATAGTGCTCGTGCCAAAACGTAGACAAGCTCACTGCGTGAGCGACTTTAGCCCCTGTTGCACTTAGTAATCACATTGCAAATGAGGGACTACCTTGTCATGTTGTTACTTGACATTTCTTAGGCTATGATTTGACCTCTATGTTTTCAGCATATGACTTTCGATCCCCTTTTTGCTTTGCTTATGTTTTTTAATTTTTTTTAACAAAAGTTCGATAATTGTATTAATTTAATGGAAGTTAAAAATTACAAGTAATGTCCCCAAAACTGGACTCTCCTTAGCTCAAAGTATGGCTAAAACTAAATGACAACATGTCATGTCAAATTCAACCCGTTCTCCCACAAAAATACACTACAGAAAAAGTAGAGTCACTACCAATTGACGGAGAAATACCACAAAATGGAAGGTCAACTACCTAACTACCGTGTTCCCCCAGCTAAGTACTAGTCAGCCACCGATCAATCGCATGATCCTAGCTAACTAGCTAACTAATCTAACACATTTGCTTGATGAAATTCTAACCAAGCATGCCTCGCCATCCCCACTACATCCTTCTCCCTCATCCATTCTCCCTGAAAAACCCAAAGATTCCGGTTCTTCCATATGAACCAAAGTAGTTATGCAGTGAACTGTGCTTAGTCTAGCCATATCTCATCTTTTTGCCTATAGCAAAGATCTTGCCACTAATGCTGGAAAGTTTGTTGTTGCAGTCCCTCTTTAACCCAATTGACTTGAGCCAACTTCCAAATAATTTTGACTCGGGAACAATGAAACATCATATGTTCCATAGTTTCATCCACTTCTCCACACATTGGACATGTAGCCTCCACTTGCATTTTCCTTTGTTTCAGCTTAGCAAAAAAAGGCAAAATATTATGACAACAACGCCAAACAAAATGCTTAACTTTACCTGTGACCTTTAACTTCCAGGTGGCTGACCACATATGGTGCCTTCTGTCTTGAGCATTGCTGCATTGAGGTGGTTGAGTTGCATGTTGCCTAACCTGCTATAGTTGCTTATAGGCGAAGCGAACTGAATAATCATGGTCGGGACTAAGTGACCAACTAATACACGACCCATGCAATGGAATCGGGACACTAGTCTGCACACCATAGCTTGTCCCCCCTCGAATGATACTTCTTGCCCCCATCCAACCCTTCCAAAACCAAGAAGCATTCTTCTTATCTGCAGCCTCCAACAAGTCTGTATGAGGAAAATATTTTGCTTTCATGACTTTGCTCATCAATAGATCCGGTTTGGTAATAACTCTCTGAATTTGTTTAGCAAGTAAAGCATCATTGAAGGATTGAAGATCTTGGAAGCCCATTCCTCTTTCCTCTTTTGCTTTAGTAAGCTCTTGCCATTTTTTCCAATGAATTCTCTGCCTTGCATCCTTGTGTGCTCCCCATCAAAAATTCACCGTGATGTGGTGGATTTCTTGACACACTTCTACTGGTAACTTAAAACAGCCCATAACATAAGTTGGCAATGCATTAACCACTGCTTTGATAAGAATTTCTTTACCAGCCAAACTCAAGAACCGAGTCTTCCAATTTTGAATTCTTTGCTGTACCTTTGCAATAATAAAGTTAAAAACCTCCTTTTCGACCACGCAATCCTCATCGACAACCCCAAGTAACAAGCATTCGATTGTTCCTGCACACCCTCCATAACTTGACAAATCTGACTTCTTGCCTCCCTGGACACATTAGAACTGAAGAGCACTGAAGATTTGTCCAGATTGATGGCTTGTCCCAAACATCGACTATAAGTTTGGAGAATATCATGCAAAAGCTGCGCTTGATGTGAATCTGCCTCACAAAATAATAGTGAATCATCGGCAAAGAACAAATGTGTAATAATAGGGCCATTTCTACTAGGTCTCATTCCCTTATACTCCCCTCATTCACTCACTTAATTAATAAAGTGGTATAATGCTTCAGAAATGATTAGAAATAGATAAGGCGAAATAGGATCCCCCTGATGAACGCCCCTAGTTGGATTAATGTACGCACATGGCTCACCATTAATATTAATGGACAAATTACTTGTACAAAGACATTGCCGAATCCACTGCACAACCCTCAAGCAAAACCCATCTTCCTCCTGACCTGCTCTAAAAATTGCCACTCCACCCTATCATAAGTTTTGGCCATATCTATTTTAAATGCCATGTACCATTTCCGTCATTTTCTCATTGAATTCAAGGTATGAATACTCTCATGCACTATAATCACATTATCAAGGATTTGCTGGCCAGGAATAAAGGCTGACTGATTATGACTAATACACTTATCAAGGCACAACTTAATACGATCAGCCAGGATTTAGAAACAATCTTATAGACCACATTACACAAGCTTATTGTCTAAATTGAGATATAGACACAGGAGATGAAGCCTTAGGTATCAATGTAATCAAAGTATGATTCAGTTTCTGAAGCAATTTCTTACTTTGAAAAAACTCCTTAACAGCATGGATAAGATCAAATTTAACCTCATTCCAATAAGTTTGAAAAAACAGAGTCATACCATCTAGGCCGAGAGCTTTATTAGGATTCATTTGAAATAGTGCATTCTTAATTTCATCTTCCTCCACAGGTCTCCGCATCAACTATTCGTAGCCCTAGTGATGGATTTAGGTAAACCTTCAAGCATCACTGGACACTGCACCGGGTGACTCGTAGCATATAACTTGTAATAGTAGCCCACAATTTCATCTTGGATATCCCCTTTGGTCACACATATTTGCCCCGTGGTTGTTGTCAATCTTGTAATATTGTTCATCTTTCTTCTCTGAAGTGTGGTTGCATGGAAAATTTTGAAATTTCTATCTCCTTCTTTCAACTATTGATTCCTTGACTTTTGTTGCCGATATCCTTCTTTTGCCTGATACTCTTTTCAAATTTGATCCTTAAGCCCATTCCATATTCTCCAATCCCTACCTCCCCCCTCCCTACTCAAAACCTCCATTTGAGTTTGAAGTCATTTGATCCACCTAGCTGAATTATGCCCGGAAGTAGAACTCCATTTGAGTAACTCTACCCGACTTTGGGCAATCTTAGAGCTTAGGACATATTTGCTTGGTCCCCCATGCTGCAGCCACTGTTTCTTAAATATCCGCTCTCTTAATCCATTGCCTATCAAACACAAACTGTTGTTTTATACGTTGTTGTTGAGGATCCATATCCAAAGTAAGAAATGAATGATCCGAAGCTTGTTTGTCATAATGAAATACTCTAGCTTTGGGAAACATTAACCTTCACTTTGGTACTCCAAAAAACCTATCCAACCGTTCCTCCACATATCCCTCCCCAACCTGATTATTACTCCATGTAAATTGTCTCTCCACATACCCAAGATCCACCATGTCCATCCTATGTATGAAGGTTTGAAAAGAAAGACAACTTTGATCGGATCTTATCCTCCCCCTCTCTCTTCTCATATGAATACACTATATCATTGAAATCTCCACCCATAACCCACCAATCTCCCCACTTAATTTTCTCATTTACGAAATAACTCCATTATTGTTCCCTCATAACATTATCAGTACTAGCATACACAAAAATCATCCACCAAATCATGGGGTCACCCCCAATTTGATATTGCAATTGAATACAAAAATTAGTACTCACAACATTCAGCACCAAAGTATGAGCTGCCTAACACACGAGTAAACCACCGCGGGTGCCTTCCGGACCAACATAACTCCATCTTCCTTCATACTTCAATTTCTTACACACCTTCTCAATAAACACTGAGTTTTGTTTAGTTTCAGAAAGAAAAACTACATCTGGGTGCTTGGATATTATTATCTCCCTCAACTGGGAAATTGTAAAAGCTGCACCCAAACCTCTTCAATTCCACACCTCTACCTTCATAGGGTTGCTTGGGACCTTTGTGGATTGGTCCCTTTAACCTTAGAATGTTGGACTAATACTTGAGAACTACTGCCATATTTCTATTGTTTCTGTCCTTGCTCCTCAATTGGAATACTAGTCGCTACTCCCAGATTCCTCTCGCGTTTCTCACCAAGCCATATACCCACTGAAGTTTGCTGTTGCATTCCTTCTAGTTCAAAGAACAGCCTGCGTTCTGCCTTTCGCCATTTGGAACTTGACTACAAAGTTTGGACAGCCTTGCCGTGAACCATTTGGGCTGCTGATTGCTTGGTACTTTCCTCCAATTCCAGCCAATTATTGCCCCGCACCTCATCGACCTGCACTCTATCCTCCTCCAAGCCAATATATTGGAGTAGATACTTTAGAGCTTCCCCCTCCCCCTTCTCCCCTTCCCCAAGTTCTTTGAGATAAGGCCTGAGAATCAGTATAAGGCCCTGCTACTACTGGCAACTGTCCCTTCTCCACCACTTCAAGAACTGCAGACTAAATTTTCAGTGAAACAAGCTGCTCAGAAACCTTTACTCTCACCCTCTCATTAGGACCACAACTTCCATTTCTTGCCCTAAACCAAGCCCCATACTATCTCTCAACAACAGTATTACAATTCTGATCCTCACTCCTCTTCCCACATTTCAGTACTCCATGCCTCACTCTGCCACAATATAAACTAAAAAACGGGTAGAAATTCATACTTGAACCAAACCCAACAAAAGGTATCTTGAAAACATACTTGTATGCCACGCAAAAGAGGTTGCGCCAGATCAAGCATAACCAAAGTCTTCAAGTGTCTACCTTGCGGACTACCTCCTTCTGGAAGAAATACAGCCTGCACCTCTGGAAAAACACGAGCAATTCGATAACTTGTTTCCTGTATAATCCATTGGTTAGGCAAATTTCAGAATTGAACCCAAACAGCGACATGACTAAATTCTTTACAATCACTCGTTACACTCTCATCCCAGTCCCGTAACACCAAATACTGATTATCAAACTTCCACCCACGGCCAGCTTTCACTTTATTCTTATCATCTACAGATTGGAACATAAACTGATAATAATTCACCCCCAGTTCTCTTACAATAAAAGACTGATTAGCCAGCCAAATAGCTTGAAGAGTATGTTTCAAGTGCGGAAAATTGGCCCACTTATCCCCAAGTAACTTCCCAAGTAAACTCCTATCACCCTCTTGT
Organism: Gynochthodes officinalis; assembly: GCA_020080225.1. NCBI lineage: Eukaryota > Viridiplantae > Streptophyta > Magnoliopsida > Gentianales > Rubiaceae > Gynochthodes > Gynochthodes officinalis. The sequence continues at coordinate 42,186,366 of CM034618.1, read as the reverse complement.
TTACAAGCCTGTATATCAGCAGCCACCAACCCAACCACCTCCTCTTCTGAAGTAGCTAACTGAAGGTGTTGCACTAACCCAGCCACCTCCGCCTCCCAACTCCACGAGGCCTCCTTCTCCATCCCCCCCCCACTCACCACCGTATGCTGGCTTTCTCAACAACTCTTCCCAACAACAGAGAAAACTTAACACTGAAAGAATAAGCTACACTGACTAAGCGCACCTTAAGTCACACCAAACTCGCACATAGAGATATTTCGTTGATTTTCACATCTTTAATTTTGACCCTAAAAAGCATGAAATTATGCATTAATATAACTAATTAAGTAAATAAATTAAACACTACTTCTAGATTGAATTTGACATAAATTTAGTGGTAAGATTGACATTTATTAAATTTGCCAAACTTGATGCTTTGTTTGCCCTTGAGCAAAAGATTCAATACTACAACTTAAATAACTTGGAAGAAATAAAACATCATAACAAACATAAAGATAACGAAGAATATAGCATTAAAAATCTAAGATTACTCAAAATACCATCTTTTAATTAAAAATTGCATAATTACTGTAAAGAGATTTGTATATAAATACCTCAAGAGCCACTCAATTCACTGCCAAATCATTAAGTAATCACCTAGGCACGAAAAAGAAAATACTCATATGTTACTCTAAATTCAATGAATTTGCTTATGTAATGGTTTTCACTTCAACAAAAATTTTAAATACTACAATGCTAATCGTTAGAAATTTCAATATAATTGTATAGGTTCCATCATTCTCTCCATATTATCAACAAAAAGAGAAGTATCACGTCGCATTTAAGATCATTATGACCTTTATTCTCTCTTGCAAATTTTCCTTTCAAATTGTCACTTTGTCTGTTGATGCAAAGCTCATACCCTTGTAATACAATATTCAATTGCTTGTTAAGTGATAATAGTTGAATCACTTTTTCTCTTTATCCATTTGCCTTGGATCCTTTGATTTTTCTATGCATTCCTACTCATCTCGGTTTACTTAAATGAATTTCCAAAGATCAATCTAATAGAGGAATATCAACTTATAATTTAAACATAAAAGCATTTCTAAATCACGTAAAATATTTAGTGTAATACTAACAACAATATCAAATATCAATCAAACAAAGTTCAAGTTTTCTCAAAGTATCAAAATTCATTCAAAAGAATCACATTATCAATAAAATTCACTATCATTATTCTACTCCATAAAGGGCATCAAATCAAATCATTTAGAGCAACTTACTTTCAGCTTACCAAATAGTGACTTGGAAAGTAAAATGCTTAACTTTCTCAACAACTAAGTTAAGAATTTGGCTAATTATTTCTTTGGTTATACAACTTTATTTTTATTCACTAGTTTATTTCTTAATTAAAAAAAAAATTGATTGTTTCAAAGTTCTTATCTTTTTCTTGGTTACTATCAAACAAAATGTTAAAGAAAATTTTCAAAAGTTTTAAAATTTTTTTATTGAAAATAATTTATTTTTGAAACTAAAGATAACAACTAAATAGTACTTAATAATTACATAAATATGAAATAAATGTATACTAATTGATACATACAACATAAAAACTAAAAGTAAATTTTTTTTAACAAATTCAACTCAAGCACATCATCAAATTCTAAATGACTTTTGACCCACAGAACCAATTTAGTTAACCAAAATTGAAGTGTGCATTGTCCTAAATGCAAAGAATTCAAAGCGTAAAGTTTAGAGACTCCCTTGTAATGTTGCCTCATCTTTTGAATATGCCTCGGAAATGCACTCATCTTTTTCATCAAAAGAGATAGTGATGTCTCAGCAAGTCTCTAAGGTTTGAGTATTTCTTATTCTTATTTTGTTTCCTTATCATATTCTAGTTCCTTTTTCTTGCCCTAATTGTTTTGAGATAGAATTACTCCCTATAAAAAAAAGGATTCTTGGCCAAGTTTGTAATGCAAAGAGTTTGTTCTCCTAAATTGGCTCTTCCTTGAACTTGCTAGTTGGCTTCTCAAGGTGGATTCCTTGTGGCAATTTTACTTTCTTTTCTTGACTTATTGAATCAGTCTTAATCCATCCAATTCATGATGTCTTCTACCCCATCATATAGGCCAAAATTTTCTGTCTTTTTTAGTATAAACTTCGTATCCTAAAGTCTTCGCATCTTTAGGATTCTTATTTTTAAAATTTTGGTTTGGTTTTACCACTTGGATTCGTTTTCTAGTTCAATTTGACTGTTGTCTTTGGGCCTTTTCAAAACTGTGAGTTTCATAAGTTGAACTACTTGTAAGGTTCACATTAGTTAGTATCAAAGTTTATGGATAACCCATTGATATTATACATATTTTAATATTGTATACAACTTGTCACAGAATTTTTGTTACTATTAATGGTATAAATATGATTATTGTTCATATGTACTACTGACGGCGGCCACTATTTGCTAGTATTGTTCGTGTTAGTGTTCGTAATCTCTTCTTATTGTTTTCTACTTGGTTGTAAATTTTTGGTTACTAGAATTGTAATCCTTTTTTTAACTCAAATAAGAGGAGCCACAATTTGTCTTCTTTTGCTTGTTAAAATTTAATTTTGATCTTACCTAATAGCCAAAAATTTTCTTGTATTGCATATCATCCCTTTGTTTCTCAATTTGGATGCTTATTGTTTAAGTAATTGCTAGGACAGCTTCACAAGCATACACCCTTTCTAATTGTGATTTGTGTTTGGTTAATACTTACATCCTTTCTTGATTATAATTGGTTTTAACTAGAAAACCTAATCCAAATTGAAATTGAATTTGTTTCCAATTCCAACACAAACTTGAATCTTAATCTAAATTGAATTTTAGTTTGATTAAACTTTGAATCTTAATCTAACTTGAATTTTAATTTGATTCAACTTGTATTTCTAGTTGGATTTGGTTTTCCAGTTCTATTTGAAATTAGAATATTAGTTGTTTCTCTCTTTACTTGTATTTGTATTTATTTTTTTTTCGGTCCAAAGTATTTTCAATTTGTAAAATCCAATTTTAGTTCCTTGTTTGAATTTCTAGGGGCTTAGATTTTCAAATTGTTCCAAACTTCCAAAACCTTAAATGGTATTCAAACCATTGGTCTTGAAATCCAAAATTTTGCACAAAGTTTCATTCTTTTTTCTGACTTTTTGATTTTGTTATTCCTTTTTCTAATCTAATCTTGTGTTTGAGATTTCTAATTTTGTTTAAACTCTTGTAAGTTCCTATAAGAACTTGGTGAGAGGATTGGGTGCAAAAAAGTTTGAAAGTTCATATCAAAAGTAAAATCCATTCAATTGGGCAAAACACTAGTCTGTGTAAATTAGTTTGGGTTGTTTGCAATAAAGGGTTCTTATGAGGATTCTTTTACTTCAATTATCTTAAATAGGTTAACATGGCAAGTGGTAGTGGTAAAGTACAAGAAGAAAACCATAATATAAATATGAAAGAGTAGTGGTCCATTTGAATTACATATTAGACCAACCCTAGGCCAAAATGGATAATGTGTAGGTGTCAGTCAACCAAGGTTGTAAACCTAGGAGGACTAGGTCTAACCCAGTTTATAAGGGGGAAGCATTAGTCTTGTTGCAAACTCTTAGTGCTCATAAGAAGGTTGATGAAGAAAAGTATTGCACCAACCTATTCTATACAAGATGTCAAGTTAAGGTGTGTTGCATGATTATCGATAATGATAGTTTTATTAACACTTCCAGCACTACTTTCATTGAAAAGTTAGGTTTGTATACAATTGAGCATCCAACCCTTTAAAAGTTGAAATGGATGAAAGAAAATGGTGAAATAAAGGTTGACAAGCAAGTCCGAGTGACATTCTCAATTGGTAGGTATCAAGATGAAGCGTTCTATAACATAGTGCCAATGGTAGCTAGGCATATTCTTCTTAGACGTTTGTAAGAGTATAATAGGCAAGACATGCATGATAGTTTGCCTAATAAATATTCTTTCATTTTGAATAGTAGACTTTCATTTTGTGCCTTTTAAATCTCAACAAATGTATGAGGACCAATGCAAACTAAAAAGTAAGTTCAAATTGAGGGAGAGAGAGGCTAGAAAAAGAGAGGGCCAAAAATAAGAGATAGATGGCCAAAGAAAGAAATTTTGAGAGGTAAAAAATAATGGGCGGATAGTAATGGTAACTAATATAATGTGAGAAAATTTAAGAGAGAAGCCATTATTACAAGTTAGCAAACAAGGCAAAGAGTTGAGATTGAGAGGGTTATTTACTAAATTTTTTTTGCCAAACTTGTCTTTTTTGTAGGTTTTTTGATCGGACCTTCCCATAATCATTTGACCTACTAAAGTTTTGAAATTTCCACACTTTATGTTTGTGGAGAAAGAAAATTTTACCACACTCCAATACAAACTTGGCAGCCATCATTTTTTGTTCATCATTTGTTAATAGAGAAAAGGATGATCAAACTATAAAAAGGACAAGTTTACAAGTTTGGATTCAGGCTCACAAGGTGTTCGAGATCGACCATTATGCAAGTATATGTCCAACGTTTCGAAAAGGCAACACTTATGTTCTTTAAAGCCCATATGTTTTATTACATGTTGTCTTATGGTCTCAATTAATTTTAATTAAGTTCTTAATTGTATTGTATCAATCCCAACTATTTATAAGGGCTTTAGATACGAGTTTTTTTTTATATATATATAATGATCGAATTTCATTATTTCCTTTCGGAATTTGGTGGCCAACAAATCCTCAAATGTCTAGGGTTTGAATATTTCCTATCCCTAGTTTGTTTTCCTTTTCTTTTGTTTCCTTAGACTAGTTCCGTTTCCTTGTCCTTTAACTCTTTAGGGTTTGAATATTTCCTATTCCTAGTTTCTTTCCTTTTCTTTAGTTTTCTTATCCTAGACTAGTTTCTTTTTCTTGTCCAAGTTGTTTTAAGATAGAACTACTCCCTATAAAAGGGGCTGCTTGACTAAGTTTGTAATACCATTGAGATTAATAAAAAGTTGAGAATTTATTCTCTTAAATTGGTTGTTGTTGGAATTCGCTAGTTAGCTTATTAAGGTTGATTCTTTGTGACACTTCTAGTGTCTTTTCTTGATTTATTGAACTAGTATTGATCCATTCAATTGATGGCATCTTCCATCCCATCCTATAGGCTAAATTTCCTTGTTTTTTTGAGTATAGACTTTTGGTCTTATAGTTTTAGGGTTTATGTTTTAAAAAAAATTTAAGGGTTTGCTTTTACCACTTGGATTTGTTTTCTAGTTTAATTCAAAAATTTTACAAAGGCACTATGATACTTTGCGGATTAACAAAATTTGGGTTAGTAGTTGATTTAGATTATGGAGTTGAATTGTGAATATGATTAACCAAGTTTATGAGAAAAAACAGTGATTTTGATGAGGAGTCTGATTAATCCATTTGTACTAAGAGAAGAAGTTGATGAAAAGCTAAGTTGTATTAAAATGAAGATTCCGCCCTTTCAAGGCAAGATTGACACTAACGCATATTTAAAGTGCAAGGAAATGGTAGAATTGGTTTTTGATGTACATCATTCTTTTGAGGAGAAAAAGGTAAAGCTACTCGCTGATGAATTTATTGATTAGGCAATTGTTGGTGGGACCAGTTAACCTTTTGTAGGAGAAAAAACTAAGAAAGACCAATTAGTACATCGAAGGAGATGAAGTTTGTAATGTGAAAAAGATTTGTGCCTACCCATTACTACTGTGAGCTATACATGTTGTAAGGCATTAATCAAGATTTGAAAATTGTGGATGAGTATTTCAAGGAGATGGAAGTGGCCATGATTCAAACTAATGTTGAAGATCACGATGCCATGATGACAAAATTCTTGCAAGAATTGAAGTCGAAGATAGCCAATATAGTTAAATTTCATCATACATGGATATGAAGAAGAGGCTGCATATGGTAGAAAGAGGTAGAAAGGCAACTCTAGAGAAAGGGATTGAGTATCAAGAGTTTAACCTAGGGTTCGAAGGGGTCTAAAAGAGAAGATGTGAAAGTCGAATTTTCTAAACCTTTGAAGGTACCAAAGTTTACTTCTTCATAATAAGTCATCCATTAACCCTAATTCACATAGTGTTACTTGTTTTAAATGTAGTGGAAGAGGGCATATTGCATCTCAATGCCTAAACAAGAACTTATGACTCTTTGAGATAAAGGCAAAGAGAATGAAAAAGAATGCATACCATCCCTGGAGGAAGAAGAAAATGAAAGAGAAATCTACCCATTTGAAGGAGAAGCTTTTGTCTTGTTACATGCTCTTAGTTCTCATAAGAGGCTAATGAAGAGAAACAACACACTAACCTATTCATACATAAGTCTAGTCCACAATAAGGTATGTTGCATGATTATTGACATTGGTAGTTGCACTGACATTGCTAGCTCTATCTTGGTTGAAAGTTAGGGTTGTTGATGATGGAGTATCCAACCCTATAAGCTCAAATGGATGGATGAAAATGGTGAGGTAAAAATTGACAAGCAAGTCCAAGTACCATTCTCGATTGGAAGATATTAAGATAAACTACTTTGTGACATAGTGCTAATGGTAGCTGGGTATATTCTTCTTAGACAACTATGGGGGTATGATAGGTGAGCCATGCATAATGGTTTTACTAATAAATATTCTTTTGTTGTGGATGGTAGACATTTCATTCTTGTATCTCTTAAATCTTAACAAGTGTATGAGAACCAATGCAAACTGAAAAGTGACTTCAAGCTGAGGGAGAGCAAGAGAGAAAAAGAAAAAAGAGGGTAAAAAATGAGAGAAAGGCAACTGAAAAAAGACAATCCAAGGGTTTCAAAGAGGTAAAAGCTTGAGGAAAAAGAAATAATGACAATAAATAGGGTGAAAGAAAATTGAGAGAAAAGTCATTATTAAAAGTGAGTGAAAAAGCCAAAAAGATGAGAGGGAGAGATTTATGTAACCTTATTTTGCCACGCCTATCTCCTTTGTTGATTTTTCGATATCATTCAACCTCCTCAAATTCTAGAAGTTTTACATGTTGATTTTATGTCTAGACAAAGATAATTTTACCACACTCTAATACAAACTTGAAGTTTTCAAAGTTTTGTGGTAAAGAGCTATTTCAAACATGGACCTAAAAGAGCTAGATTTTCAAGAAATCAATTTCCCTGACTGAATTATTCCTTCCATTGCCAAAAGGTTGTCAAAGATTATTGATTTAATCCCAAGAATGCTATCGAAGATTTGAGGACAGGGAAAATAATGCAAGCCCTAGTTCCTGGCGATCATCATGATTGGTTGGTCATTTTGGTGATGGAGCAAAAGAAATTCAAGCTACAAAGAGGTTAAATTTTCAAGTTTGGATTTGGGTTTAAAAGGTTTTTAAGATCAACTATTGTGCAAATCCAACTCCAACTTTCTCAAAAGGGCAACATTGTGTTCTTTTAAAGTCCACATATTTTGTTAAATGTTGTCTTATAGGTCTAATTAGTTTTAATTAAATCCTTAATTTTATTGTACCAAGCTCAACTATTTATAAAGGCTATAGTTAGGATTTATTTATAATAGTATTTACATATGCGCCAAATGGTCTTATTTCCCTAGGGATTTGGGTGGCCAATAAACTTTTAAGTTTCTAAAGTTTGAGTATTTTCTATTCCTAGTGTGTTTCTTTATTTTATACTAGTTCCTTTTTATTATCCTAGTAGCATTAAGATAGAATTCCCTATAAAAAGGGTCCCTATCTAAGTTTGTGTACACATTATTGAAACTAATAAAAGTTGAGAGTTTTTTTTTTATTATTATTATTAAAATTTGTTCTTATTTGAACTTGCTAGCTACTTTATCAAGGTGGATTTCTTATGGTGCTTATATTGTCTTTTCTTGACTTATCAAATTGGTTTTGATCCACCTTATAGGTGAAATTTCTTTATCTTTTTTAATATAAACTTCGGGTTTTTTTAAGGTTTTTGATTTTGAAAATTTAATGGTTTAGTTTTCCACCTAGATTCATTTCTAGTTCAATGCAAGGGTTATCTTTGGACTTTTCTGGGGATGATTGTTTCATAGTTTGGACTCCTTGTGAGGTTCATATCAGTTTCTAGTACTACTATTTTAATCACAAGCTTATTGTAGATTATTATAATTTTCTATTATTTGAATTATATTTTGTGGTTGGCCTTGATTAATTTTCTATGCTTATAGGTTTTAGGAACACTACAAGAAAATTGGTCTTTAGTGACCAAAAAGGCAATGACAATAATATTTTTGGTCACCAAAAGTAGCCTTTAGCAACAAGAAAAATGTAGCCATAAAAAGTTGGTCACAAATGTATTCATTCTTGACCACGCGAAAAAAGTGGTCACCAAGTGGTCACTAAATGATATCCTTTAATGACGAGAAATAAAAAGTGGTCACTAATTGTTATATTGTTAAAAAAAACAACTAAAAGTTGACCACATTTATTGACCAGTATTGTTGACGACAATTCCATTTGTCACGAAAAGTTACAAAATGTGTTTTGGTGACCAAATAAATCGTTACTAAATTTATGACTTTTAGTGATAATGTTTTGTAGTAATTAAAAAGCTATGATTGGGCTAACAATAGACCTATCATTGGGCTTGCGTTGGTTTGGCTTACAAATTAATTGGGCTTACAAATAGATCTATGATTGGACTTAACTTTATATTAATTGGGCTTATATTATAAGGAATAAGGTTTAGGCTAAAAAATTTTTTATTGGGTCGAACTTAACTAATTTGTATTATGACACTTAATTTTCATTAATTGTATGTTGACACCCTAATATTTATACATTTGCTATATAATTTTACTTAAAGCACATAATCATTTAGCATTAAAATACACTATTAATTAATAGCCTTCTTTGACCAAGATTTATGATTGGGTTAAACAATTTATTCACTGGACCAAAGTTAGCTAAGTTGTATTATAATTCTTAACTTTTAATAATTGTACTAAGACACATAATACTTATGAATTTGTCCACATAATTTTACACTAACAAAAAGAAAAACTTTTTTGATTGCCACCACTTATAATGATTAGAATTGTTTGGCTAAAGATAATAATTAGACTATGTAATTTATTCATTGGGCCAAACTTAACTTTTTTAATTTACGGCTTTTAATTTCTAATAAGAGCACAAATACACCCTAATATATCTGAATTTGCCTACATTATTTAAAGCTCATGATTTGTCATCCTAAGATGTGGAAAATCTGAATACATGTGAAATATCATTAATTCAAATACATAAATTTGAATTTTTGGTGTATTATAAAATTGAATTTTCTAGTTTAAAAGAATTTTTAATTAAGAAAACATTCGGACCAAAAATAAAAATACTTATAATCTTTTAATTCGTATCTATATTTACAAAGTTTTTGTATATAATATTATTAAATATAGATATATAAAATATTTATTTTGGTGTGTGATAAAATTAGACATTATAAATTTTAATAACAGGATATGTATGGGGCCATATAAGTAGGGATTTGATGAAATAAAATATTTTGGCCCACATTGATTGCCCACAACTTATATAATGGTTGGACTTATTGGGCTAAAAATAATGATTGGATTATGAAATTTATCCATTAGGCCAAACTTATCTTTTTAAATTTATGCCTCTTAATTTTTTTTTAATTACACTAAGGCACCCTAATATATATGAATTTGAATATATTATTTTACTTGAAGCATAGAGTCTTTTTAGATACATAGTCAATTAATTATGATTGGATTTTTTTGGCTAAGAATAATTATTGGACTAAGCATATCCTTCCTTATACCCAACTTAGGTTACTTATATTAGGCTCTTAATTTCTAATAATTGTACTGGGAGTTATAATCTTTTAATTCATATCTTTATATATAAAGTTTTAGTGCATAATATTATTAAATATAGATATATAAAATATTTATTTTGGTGTGTGATGAAATTAGAAATTTTAAATTTTAATACCAAGATATGTATTGGGCCATATAAGTAGGGATTTAATTAAATAAAATATTTTGGCCCACATTGATTGTCCACAACTTATATAATAATTGACTTATTGGGCAAAGGATAATAATTGGATTATGTAATTTATCCATTGGGCAAGATTTAACTTTTTAAATTTATGCCTCTTAATTTTTATTAATTACACTAAGACACCCTAATATATATGAATTTGTCTACATTGTTTTACTTCAAGAATTGAGTCTTTTTTTAGATACACTATCAGTTAATTATGATTAAATTTCTTTAGCTAAAAATAATGATTGGACTAAACATATTCTTCCTTATGCCACACTTAACTTACTTATATTATTACTTTTAATTTCTAATAATTATACTAGAACACCCTAAAATTTTATTGGTCCATATAATTATACTTTAATCGCACATACTTTTTGTATTACAATACAATATTGATTAGTACTAATTGGCTTCTTTGGTTCAAAATAACAATTGAACTAAATATATTCTTTATTGGGCTGAGATTCATTAGCTTAATTATGTTATGGTTCTTAATTTAAAATAATTATACTAGAATACCTTGAAATTTATGAATTTGCACACATAAGTTTTATTAGTATTAAAATACACTATCGGTTAATGGTGATCAAAAGTTTTGACATTTATTACAACTATATTTCTTTATAAGCAAATAAGGAATACAAAATATATAGTATCAAACTAGTTACAGTCATTAATATAATATTATAACCAAGTAGTGGTCAGTACATGTATATATATAGTTAGACGTACAATGTATAAAAGAAATAGTAAATACTTATACAGTTATACTCTATTTGTCCAAAAAAAAAAATAGTTCAGTTTCACCAATGTATAAGTTTTTATTTATAGTCAATCAAATAGAGGTATAACTAATTTTATACCATTAATTTCCTCATTAAGGGTATTATATATCAATACACCCTTTAATGTATTCTATCTCATTAAGGTATTTTGGAAATTTTGCTGAAAAATCAGCTTAGACTTTTGAAACTACACTATTTTTTTGGACAAAAACTTGTTTCGAAATTGAATTCTTTTTTTTGGGACAGAGAGAATATATATATAGTTAGAAACTAAATCTATAATATAAGTAGTTAATACATATATATAGTAGTTATGTAGTTATAATAAAAGTAATTATTACAAAGCATAAGTAGTTTAGTGCATATATACACATAGTTTTAATATACATAATTTCTTCAATTTCTACATGAAAATATAAATATTATTTTTTTTCTCTAAATTATTTTTAAAAATAATTTCACTTTAGCTATTTAATAACTAATTAGCCTTTCAAAATTAAAAATTTAAAAGAAAATTTCAAATCAAAATTTTATTAAATCAACATAGTATTGTAGAGTAAAAAATTGATTACTATCTAAAAAATGTAAGTTTTTTTTAAATAATTAATAATTGAATAAAAAGTTTAAATGCTTAAAAGACGAAAATGAGGGAAAATGAATTTAGGTACGAGGGAAAAGCCAAAGGCGCTCCAAAGTTTGAAAAAATTTTGGCGACTTTTACCAACACTTAAACAAAAATTCATTTAACACTTCCATCTCTTAGCAACGTTCTTTGCCCAACCTTTACTCTCCAAACGCCATCTCACCCAACTCATTTTACACAAAACAGCTTGTGAAACCCTTGTTCTTGATCTTTCTCAATTGGCGGCCATTGTAGGTGTAACGGGGCTGTAGGCCAAGAATTCCTCTCTTTTTTATCCAAACGGAACTTCCCTTATCCATCGCCACTGCCCTCCTCCTCCTCAAGGTTATTCATTCAATGCCCCCAGCTATAACAACACAAAGAGTAAGAATTGACAAGTCTTTCCTTCAAATATCGGAGGCCAACTCTAAAGCTGAGCTCTGGCTCCGAGTTCGCTGTTTCTATGACTTTGAAGATGAGTCCTTTGGCATTGAAGTCAGTTTGAGCCTGATTCTAAGTCAACCCAATTCAGCTTTTTCTTTTGCTATTTTTTTTCTTCCCTGAATTCGTTGATTAAAGTTTAGTACTTCAATTGTTGGGCTCTGTTTTCCTTTAGTTGGCTTGATTGATTTAGTTTTATTTTGTTTATGTGTGAAATCCCCTTTGAGATTTTTGTGATTTAGTTGGTTAATAATTACTGGGTTAAGTCAGAATATAGAATTTTGTTGAAATAAAGATCAAAGTTTGTGAATTCAATCGTAGATCAAAGTTTTAGGAACCCTTGGTTTTGGTTTGGTTTCGGAAAAGTTTTAGGAACCCTTGGTATCAATAGTATTTCTTTGAAACGAAGCGCTATGCTTATGTAATTGGAATTTCTTGAGATATCTGTAATGGCAATTAATTAATTGATCAAAATAATAGGGGTGCAGTCTATTTCTGCTTAGACAGTCTTCAAAGGAAATTGCCAGTTATTGCTAATTTATTGCATATACCTTGCTATGGGCAAAAAATGAACAGATTTTCCATCATATTTTTTCTGCCATTGTTAAGTACTGAAATCATAGAGATAAAGTAGAACATTTTCTTGACTTTAAGTGTTTAACAATTGTAATTTGGATTTCTCTACTAATTGTATTTCGACTACTAGTCATGTTGGTGTACTTGCTGCTAAAACAGTTATCATTCTAAAGTAAAAGCAACAAGTCTTGGTACGGTAAATAGGTACAAATGGCATACAAGGAAAATATAAACTCCATGCTCATGCATGCCTGTTATGGGATTTTCCTCCTAATGTCTCTAGTTTTCCAATACAATTCTTGAATAGGTTGGTGCTCCTACTTGTGTGGGTTTGATAGCTCCAATTGATGTGGTTATTCCTCCAGGAAATATAGGGCTTGATCCATCTCAGACTTCTTTCTTCTAGGTGTCAATGAATTTCTTAGCATCTGCTTATCAAAACCTGTATTTGATATGAAAAATGATTATTCCATATCATATGTTGACCTTCTATCAGGTTTGAAACATTGCAAATAGAATTAAATTATAATGGTTTATGCTCTCTCGTTGTAATGTAATGTCACATATGGTATGAGTATCTATTTTGCCATGAAATCAAATAACACTATGTAGAAGAAGTCTAAGCAAGAGTGTAAAGTCAAGCTCAACCAATGTCAGTTCAACTTACCCATGATTATTTTAACAATTCAAATCATTTTTTTTATTGGACACCTAGTGTTTTTGTTCTATATGTTATCTGATAATTGTTTATATTTGTGAAGTAGTTAAATCTACTAACACTTTTCAAATGCATTTGATTGCAGCTTCTGATTTGCCCCGAATTTTACCATTATCTCTGCAGGATTTGATGCTGCAAGGGGTGATTCCTTTGGATGCTGTGATGTAAGGAATATTTTCCTCATCAGAATGTCCTTTTATTCCACCCCTTCCCTCGGAACAAGTCTGATTTTTTGGACTGTTGTAGCAGTGATTGTTGGAAGATGTAGTTAAAATAATAATAGTAGTAGCAGTAGTAGTAGCAGCAGTAGCATATACTACTATGCTACTACTACTGCTACAAATAGCATATACAAGGCACAAGTAAAGGTCACAAGTAATAGTAGTCTTTGAACTGGTTTCATTGATCTTATCATCTTTTCATAATTGACATTTGATTGAACTGGTTGACTGTCCTTTGATTGTTTGACCTCATAATGCAATTTTGTAAAAGTGATCTCATCTCTTTGGCTGAAGCTACCTTATGCGTGCTTTCATATCCCTTTCATAACTCAAGTGCTATATTTTTTAACGTAGTCGATCATTTTCCTTTTTCCCTACTTCTTCTTCTTGTCCACCTTTTAATTAGCATGATATTTGCTGCTGAACATTTTCTGCTATTTGACCTGCTAAATGGTTACTGACTTTTGCTCTTGATTGGATACCAAAGCTTTTTGTTGGGACAAAAGTTTATCATGCTTTGCTTCCTTTTTCCCTGCTCTCAAACTAAGCTGAGTGAGACTCCAACTGAACTATGTACTTACGACTGTATTTCCCAAATAAGGAAAAGAAATAGTGGGACTTGTGTTTCTTGGATGTATTAAGTTGTTGCTTGAATTGTTGAGTGAGTTGACTGTGTTTCCCAAAGAAGGAAAAGAAATAGTGAGGGCTTATATGTTCCTTGGATGTGTTAAACTGCTATTTGAATTGTTGAGTGAGCTACTTAAGATTGCTTTTTAGCTTTTTTAGCGTTCCTTGTGCTATCCAAGTTATTTGTTGGCATTAGTAGTGGATCATGATATACTTGTGATCGTAGGATATCATTTGTGGAGTTCTGTCATCTAAATGCATGTGAGATAGGTGAATTAACATTTGGGAAAATCATACTCATTTTGGATTGGATGTACCTTTCCTTGCAAATGGGCAAATTTTGTTATGTACATTCTTGAAAGAAAGTAGCACATCATGTTTTGGTTGTTTAACTTACTCAAGCACATTTATTTGATCGGGGAAGAAGAGACCTCTGAGCGTTCAGCTTCAGCTGTGCAATTTTTTTTCTCCTCCATTCAGCTTGATTTAAAATACATATCTGGCTTCTTCCTTTAACTACTTTTGGTCTTTTTTTAAGTCAGTTGTTTGTTGTACGGGTCTTGCTTGGTGAAGTTTCTACTTGCAATATGGAGACAAGTTTGAAGAATTATGTTAGTATTTGATTAATGTTTCTGTTTTGCTTATTCATTATTGATAGTAATCATACGGTATTTTGCCAAACAGATTTAGGAACCCTTTGAAGAATCATTTGACGTAAATTCTATACCAAGGGAGGTTGAGTCTCAGCCTTTTGCAGAGAAAAAAGCACCAAGCAAAAAACATGGAGTGGATGTTATTTGGATTGTTCACATGGAGTATGATAGTTTTGGTTGGTGTTCAAATGTTTCGTTTCGATTTTATATGACATATGATAGATAATGAAACTTTAGTTGTGTATTTTTGTAGGATAAGAAATGTTTCTTTTGTTTTGGTGCATCATTAACTTTGGATGCTTATGCTTTTGTTTTTGTACATCATTAGGTTGACATTGTCCTAACTTTTTTGTCGTGTGAATGATATAACTGTCATATTTTGTGGAGATATGTTAGTTTTATCTATTGTTCATTACTTTATGTACAATTAGTCCCAAATAATAAATTTAATGGCAAATTGGTGAGAAAATAATGTGGTCACTAATGGTTGTCCATATGACAATACTTGACAACAATATTTCATCACTAACTATGGTCATTTGTTCACAATTTGCTGACGACTTTAGGTGGTCACAAATGGCGTTGACCTTTTTACGTTCCTTGACCACCATATGTGGTGACCAAAAGTGGTCACCAATTACTATTTTTTGTGACCATCATATATTATCAGTGACCGAAAATTTTATGTTTTGGTGACCATTTTATGTCTTCACTAAGAGCGTGACGACTTTTTGTGGTCACTAGCTAGTACTAATTAGTGACCACCATTTCACTAACATGTTTTACTAACCGAGCTTTGCAAACCACCATCTGATCACAGGATTTTGGTCACTAAATCTCATTTGTGACGACTATTATATATTTAGTGAGCACTTTGACTTGTCACTAAAGGCCAATTTTTTTGTAGTGGAATTGGATGAAGTTTTTCATTAACTTTTTGATTTTTCAGTACTTAGTGGTGCTTTATTTGCTTCATATTGAATTATTGTCGTTAAATTTAGTCTTATTTGTTGTCATGCCACCTATCCTACTCACGAGGATGATAATATTCCCAATTCCTCATTATCCATCTTTATTCAAGGATGTGTTTTTGGTGCTTTTATTTATTTGTTAAATAATAGGGACAGTGTCTTTGATAAGTTAGTGTGGAAAGGTTAGATTTCATTGATTTTGTGATTTGGTATTTTGTTCTAGTTGTGTTAGGTCTTAAGGTTTAATTTCAATTTCTTCTCTTCATATATTTTTGTGTGTCTTGATTTAAGGAAACAAAATTGAAAAATATGCAATCAAAAAGATCAAAAACATGTGACAATTTGAACAACTTTACTTGTGGCTGATGATTAGAATTTACTTTCATGTTCTATGAAATAACATATGGAAATGATGAGATTTATAATTAATATGTGGTTCAATTCACTTTCGTGTTGTTTGAAATGACATGAACTATTGAGCACTTAGTCATGAACATTTGGTTATTTATATGTTAAGGGTGTATATGTAAGTTAGTATCTCTTGATGCTTAAAATTCATTTATAATGTCTGATTAATATCTGAGGTGAAAATTTGAGATTATATAATGCTTAAATAACATTTTTGGCATGTTTGTGCCTTTTGAGCTAACCCATAAATTGTATATCCTTAGTCATACAAAAAGATCTCTGAACTTCATTTAATATAAGATTATGACAATCAGAAAGAACAAAATTAAAAAAAAGAAATAAAAATTGTGTAAACAACCGGAAATCCAACTAACGCCAAAAAAAACAAAAAAGAAAAAAGAAAAAAAACTTGAACTTCTTTAATCCATTTGTGTAAATTGTTGGATATGAAAAGAATAAGGAAATCGAAATTGTTGCAAAGGAAAAAAGAAGAAGATGCTACAGGAAGAGGATCGTAAAGAGTGATTACCATCAGTTTCTTTTAAGGCAAAAAAAAAAAAAAGTTTGATTGGCTAATAAAAGGAGAAGCCAATTGATTCAGTGATTGGGTTAGCTAGTCTATTTGAATTAAAACTTCATCGTACTAATAATGAGACATTAATGGTACAAAATAATTGGAATAGAGGATTTGGCCTAACATTAGCCTTCTCTCTTCAAGTAGTATAATCCATTTTAATAGGCAACTTCAATTTTAAGCAAAGAAGATTAAATAAAAATTTTCTCTTTATTTTTTTGAATGCAAGGATAGAACTTTTATTAATAATGAAATAAATTTTGTACTTCATAATCTCTTGTATACATATAATCACAACTAATTAGGCCGATTCAATGGTACTTTCAACAGATATAACAAGAATTGTACACAAAATAAATCTTAAAAAATTTTCAATTAAGTAATTAAAATTTTCAACCTTTTCACCTCTCTTAATCATTCTCACTTAAGGACCTAACTATGAAAATCTTTATCTCCATTCATCATGAATGTCTAGTTGGTAGGTTTATCGAAGCCCACAAAATTAATCACTGGTTCTTAGGTGATTACAAATTAAATTTGCAGTAGTATCAGACTAGGTCGAATCTTAAGGGAACCGAAGTATAGTACCAAGTTTTGAACAATAAATTATAAAACTAAATAGAACAAGGGGGATTTTTGAATGATGACTAAACTATGGAAATTCTGAAAATTAATAAAATAATAAAAATAAATATTTAAATAAATAAAAATAGAAAATAACTAAAATTACCAATTAACCGAGTTTCCAATCCAAGGGTCGATATCATTCAATTGCATCACTGATAATAGGTCACAAAAAAAAATTCTTGCAAATTCAAATATTTAACTTGAAACTTATTAGGATAGCCATAATAAATTCCTATTTTCCTAAAATAATTGACCGAGCCTAGCATCCTAAATCAAAACTTACCATCAATTGACTGGGCACGATAGCGTTCTATATCAATTTAATAATAGAATTAAGATTTATGAAACAGTTAAATCAAAATTAAAACACTGAGATAGCTGCAGTAAATTAATTTTGTCCCATTAATTCCCTTAAGCTAAGCATGCATATTTACAAACATAAACATATTTAACCTAGTTGCTACTTGGTCTATTTATTCATGACAATTACGGATCACTGAACTCATGGATAGCAATAGAATAAATAATGAACAATTAATTTGTTAGATTAATTAATCATCAATTATTCATAAAATTAAATCAAGAATTAACAAGTATTTGAATAAAAGCAAGAAAATAAATTAAGAATAAAACCTCACAGTGATTGCAATTGAAATCAATCATTCTCTTGAATTAGAAAAGAGAATTTAGCCACTCATAGTGGCATACATGGCTGTTGGAATTTTTCTAATAATTTGACTAAAACTAAAAGAAAGGAAAGAACAAAATAAACAAAGCACGTAAATTCCAGAAAGATAAAAAGAAACCGTAGGCTACTGTTTTGTTGAAGCAAACCCGGATGTAATTTTGTCTTCAAGAGAAAACAAAACAAATGGGTTTCAAAAAGAATGGCAGTTGGGAATTTTCTAACAATTTCTACAAAGCTAAAGAAAAGAACAAAAAGGACGTGAAGGACTAGGAACAAAAATCAAACACCTAAGCTAGCCCAAAGAAAGAAAACAAGATGCTCCCTACGGATGAAGATGGCTGCTGCTTTTATAGACTTAATGTTGTCCTTTTCCTTCTCAAAGACCAAAATCAATTTTGTCTTCTACTTCAATTGCACTTGTTTTGTTTTCTTTTGACCACGAGTCCTTCTTTGTTTTTGTCTTCAACTTGTAGTCAACTTCTTCTATCTTGTTGCCGATTTTGTTTTCTTCCTTATGTTGAAATTTCAGTTGGCTGCTTTCCAGGAAATAACAAGGTAAGGTGCGGCTAAATTCTTATTTTTGTGGCTACAGAATTCTTTTGTTTCTCTTATTCGATTTATGCATCCTTCTCCCACAACCACAATTCTACTTCATTATTGCTGCCCAATTCTTGTCTTCTTCTTGTGTTCGGTTTATCTTCCTTTCTTTCCCGAACCACTTTTTTTTCTTGCTTCCAATTCAGCTCAACTTCTATCTCCTTGTTGCTTCCTTCTTATACTCAGCTTGTAGTAATCTTATTGCAGTTGGTTTATACTACTTTTTGACTGTTTCTTTTCTTCTTGCTTTAGCTCTGTTTGTTCTTCTTCCAGTAGCAGAATCCTTCTTCTTTTCCTCTCCAAATTTGAGTTATCTTCCGTCTTCCAACTACAACACAGTTCCTGTTGCTGAAGAAGTACTTTGGCCATGTTTGAACAAGTGAGGCGCGGCTGGTTTCTCTCTTTGTGCTTGGTTGTGCAGCTGACTTTCTTTTTTGTTTTGTTGTCTATTGCTGAACAAAGTCTTCTCAGAAAAAAAAAATCAAGAGCAGCTATATTTTGTCCTTTTCTTGTGCTGTTAGTTTCCAGAAAGTTCAAGAATCAATTGGTATCCAATCCCTCAAAATAATGGACGACTGTTTCTTTTGTTATCCTTTTGCCTTTGTTTACTTCCTTTTCTTTCTCTATGGCCGAAGTCAATTTCAATGCTTCTTGTTTTGTTTTGTCTTCTTGTGTGGCTGTTTCTTGATTCTTCTATTGCCGAATGAACTTCCATTTCCTTTTCCTAATTGAACTTTGACTTGTGCAGCATTTGGTTCCTTTTTGCTTCAATTTTCTTCCTTTATCAACTTTTCCTCCAATTCATCATTTTTCATATCTAGAGAGAAAACCCAAAAGTATCCTTCACATTATAGCAAATGATCTTTTTTGTCATTCACTTTTAAAAAGGGAATAAAATATCCTTCACAATTTATAACTGGAACTTTTGGTACTATTTGTGAAATAAACGGGAATTTTTAATCTTTCAAATTTCATAAACGGGAACGTTTAGTCCTGCAATTTTCTTTCAAATTTTGGTCTTTGAAATTTGACGGGCTATTTGTTCCAATTTTAAAAGTAGAGGATGAAAAAGATCATTCGCTATAATGTGAAGGATACTTTTGGGTGTTCTTTCTTTTTTTAGTTATTAGAATTTGATGTAATAGTCGTAAAATAAGAATTATTTTGGTTATTATGATTTGATATAATGGTCGTAAAACTAAGAATTATTTTTTTTAGATTGAAATTAAATTATTTGAATAGAAATGAAAAACTAAGTATAATAAAATATTACAACATCTAAACTTTATATCTATTTTGGTAAGATATTATATTCTTAAATTATGGAGAGAATTGTCTAAATTGTATCCAAATTTTGTTTATAAGTAATCATTATTAACCTTTTTTTGTAACACTAATTAAATAAGAAAAGTAGTGAGGGACCTATTTTGTTAAACTTCATGGTCCATTTTGTAATTAAAACAAACCTCAAGAGGGCTATATGTAATTCAAATATTATAGTTTAAACGGTAGTTTAAAAATTTCAAACAAATTAACCATTGACTTGGTCAAAAGTCAATGGTCAACGTTAGTCAACTAACAGTAGGGGGTTAAATATTATGAATTTATCAAATTTAATAGAATATTGGTAGTTTCTCCAAATCTCGAGTTCGATTGGTAGTTTTCACAAACCACAAGAGTAGTAGATGTAATTCGCCCTAAAAAGTATAAGCTGACAAAATGAATGTTGAAGCTCAATATTAGTTTATAGAAATATTAAACTTGGATAGTATAGTCATGAAAGCAGTCATATACCTCTTCAACTATAGATTCTTGAAATCCTTATGGCCAGCACTATAGACACTTGAGATCTTAATTTGCTTGTATTAATTGTTAGAATCACGAAAGTTGTTATGAGCTTACAACTTGAAAGAGAATAATTTTAATTAAGGTAATTAAAAAACCTCAGATGCCAATAAACTATTACAATCATATACTTTTGGTCGCTCGAGTATTTTTTTTTAAACAAGTTACCACTAAACAAATAAAAATGGCCACTACAAGTCTTTTTGTTAAGTTCAAATATTAAATTGGATGGAAAAAAAGACATTTAAGTTTCATGTGATTTTTTTAAGGACAAAATGGTCTTAGTAGCGATATTTTACTATTGGATTAATTAAAAAAATCAAATGGCATCTATTTAAACTTTGTTATCTTCCCATCTCTTCAAATCCTTACTTATTTCAAAATTCACTTACTACAACCATTCACCATCTCCATCTAAGCTTAGCCTCAGAATGAATGCTTTTTTTGATGATGCTACCAAAGCCAAGGAGGCTGTCATTGGCAACCACACGACCAATACAACCAATACCATTTCAGACTCAGATGCCCTGATTCAATACGTGATTTTGTGCAAAGACCTCATTGACACCTACCCATTGGGAAGCATAATAACACATGGTTGCCATGCCTCTATTGCGGCCATTTGTACCTTTAAAGATGATCCTAATACTCTCCTCTACCGTAACCTCTCAATCTCAATGTTATGCATAAGGTTAATCTTATATATAAGATATAAATATGATCCCAATATATGTATATATATATATATATATATATATTTAAAAGTGTGATTCCTTTTCTCCTTTGTTTGATGAATTTGAGGTGGTTAAGAAAGCAATAATCAATTTTGATTCTTTATACTTGAGGTATGGTGATTTTATGTGTGCCTATCAATTGTTTGATGAAAAGTTTCAAAGGATAGTATTTCATTTTTCCCCTTTTTTTCCCCTTTTCATTTTGTGTCACTTCTAATTTCCTATAATCCAGTAAACAACTCTTTCTTATTCTTACTTTTTTTTTTTTATGTAAGTCACAGTTGAAGTGAAGAATAAGGCCTAGATATTAAGTTTGTTCAAGAAGTTAAAATCTAGTGGCATTGCCTATAAGCTGTGGATGGAATAGCCTGAGAATATTGCAGCTTGTATTGCTATAAAATCATATTCAAAATCAATTGTATAATCACATTTCAAAAGGTTAAAATTGTGTAAGTGATAAACTTTTTTTGCATCAATACAATGATTCTTCATGGAGACCATTTTGCCATTGAGACCATTTTGCCCTCAAAAAAATCATGTGAAACACACTTGTAGCACTTGTCATCCAATTTAACGTCTACACTTGATAGAAGCACTTGTAGTGACTATTTTTATCTATTTAATAGCCACATGTTTAAAAAGATAGTTGAGTGGTCAAAAGTATACAATTGTAATAGTATATTGGCCTCTAAGATTTTTTGCCCTTTTAATTAGGATAATCATGAGATTAATAAAAATAAAGAAATCAATTAATTTAATTAAATAATTTGAAGATTTCATTAGTTAAATTCATTGATACATACATTAAAAAGGACCTTCATTGATTATTAGAGATCAAGTTTCAAAAACTACCCTTCTTGAATTGAGTTGAAAATCCCCATTAAGACCTGAAAACCTTACCCAAAAAGTTTGAATAAAAAAATTAATTATAAAGATACCACAACTAAGGGGATCAATTTAGTTGACAAGTCAAAAAAGTTTCACAAAGTGAATTTTGTAAGGTTCAAACAAGTTCACAAAAGAATTCATAAGTGAAGGAAAAATCTCACAAATTTATTTCTTCAATAACATTGAATACGATGGCCAAACTACCCTCTATTTATAGGGTTAATGTTAGCCTCAAAATTGCCTATTTGTTAAAAGACTCTTCCTAAACCATTTAGGAAATAATACTAATTACTTGTCCATCAATACAACTAGAAAACCATTTAAAATATTTGTCAAGAAATTCATAAACAAATAGGAAATTAAACAACTAAACCTACAAATAGGAAACAAAGACAACGTTCGACCTTTTGCAATAATTTTGTCAAATTTTTCACCACCTAAACTTTCCTGCCTCCATTTAGGCTTAATTGCTCTTTCACAGGTAAAGGAGTCAAATTTATTGGTGTTAAGGGGATAAATACATAAAAAAATTTCAACAGAGGAAAAGTTAGTGGAAGTACAAATATTGTGACTCTATGTAAACTTAGCTATAGGCAAATAATCTTCCTAACTTTAAAATTTTATTTTAATTAGTACTTGCAACAAAGTACTTACTACTTGTCTTAGATGTTCAATATACTCATTTAAGTCTTTGCTAGAAACCAAGATATCATCAAAATAAACAACGACAAACTTGCTTATTAAACGTTTAAGCACATGATTCAATAATCTCATGAATGTACAAAGTTCGTTAGTTAAACCAAAAGGTATTACTAACTACTCATATAATCTAAATGTTGTTTTAAAGGTAGTTATCCATTCATCACATTATTTCATGCGAATTTAATGATAACTAGATTTTATATCAATTTTTGTGAACGATCAAATGCCATGCAGTTCTTCTAACATATCATCTAACCTATGAATAGGATAGTGATATTTAATTATTATTTTGTTAATTACATGACAATCAAGACACATAAACCACGAACTATCTTTCTTAGGTACAAGAATTACTGGAATAACATATGGTCTAGGTGACTTACGTACATAACCTTTTGCCAAAATTTCATCTACTTGTCTTTACAACTCCTTTGTCTCTTTAGGATTTGCTCAAAAAGCGTGACAATTTGGAATTGTGACTCTAGGCATAATTTCAATATGATGTTTAATCCCTCTAATTGGTGGCAAAACAATTGAAATTTTTTCGGGAAAGACATCTTGAAATTCCTACAAAAGAGAAATAACTTCACCGGGCAAATTAGGGGTTAGTTCATTAGCAACAAACAACTTTTTTGGAATACAAGTATCATAAGAAGTCATTTAGAACATAAAACCCTATCTACCTCATGAACACCTGCATAGAAGCTACATTTTTTCTCTGACACTATAGACTTTTCTCTAAATGATTTTTTCACTGTATTTTTAGCCTTTATAATTTCTTATCTCTTAGATTTTCTCTTACTCTCACCCTAAGATTTTTCATCTAACTCTTTTAGCTCGATCTCCATCTTTATCTTGTCACTTTCCTTTGACTTTTCCGAGCTTTATCTCTTTTTACCTTTTCTCTTGGTCACTTTTTATTTTACCTTGTTCTTTATACACTTGTTGTAGAGATAAAGGTACAAAAGTTACATGCTTGTTATGCAATACAAAATGAAACTTATTTGAAAATCCATCATACATAACCTTTTGATCAAACTCCCAAGGACGCTCAAGTAGAGCGTGACTGGCTTGCATTGGCATGATGTCACAAAGAATTTCATCACTATATATTCCATTTGAAAAGGCTACTAGCATTTGCTTGTTTATCTTGACCTCTCTACAATCTCTAAGCCATAGAAATTTGTAAGGTCTCGAATGTTTAGTTGTTCATAACTTTAACTTCTTTACAAGTTCAGTACTAGCATAGTTAGTATAACTAACACTATCAATAATCATCATGCATACCATATTTGACATATAGCAGTGAGTATGGACTATAGTGGTGGGTTGCTCATCAAAGTCCTTCTTGACTTGCATGTTCAATGCTCTCATAGTCACAAGTGCCTCTCTTTCAACAAGATGCTCTTCAAACTGTTCATCCTCCATCAAGGTGGGTATTCCTTGAAAACCTTCTTTACTATCACTTACACAAGTTCCATCATCACAAATAATTATAGTTTTCTTATTTAGACACTGTGAAGCAGTATGTCTTCTGCCTATTAAATCAAGTAATATTAAATGATTTAGGCAATGTTTGGCTAGTTCAATTTTACCCCATTTTTCATCTCCCTCCAAAATGTGTTTGGGAAATCCAAAAAATGGAATTTGTTTGGATAGGTTAATAATACTCTCCCTTCTAAAAAAAAAAAATCACTTTTAGTTTGGTATAACTTTTTTTAATTTACAATTAATGCACAATTAAATATATATTTTTACAATTTTTATCCTTACTTTTTAAATTCTATTATACATTGTTATTTTTAGTAATGAAATATAAGAATTTCACACAAAAAGTGCACCCTCTTTTGTAGATAAATTTTTTTTTAAAGTAGACTTTTTTGGTTATGCTAAATTATTTGATTATAATATATTTGGAAATTGTGTCTAACTCAATACCCAAAAACCCAAAAAGATAAAGTCTTCTCATTAATTTTGTTTTAATTTGAAAACAATAAAAACCATAGTCATTCCACTGAAAAAATAAGTAAGTAGAATTAACTTCAATATAAAATTGCAATATACAAATGGAATTATGGTAGATAAATATACATAGTGATCATCCTATTTGTTATATGTGTTGTGATATGTGTTTTATAATTATGATATTGTTAGTTTGTTGTACGCGTAACATGTAAACCATAATTTATTTTATTAGGGACAATAAAAATATTTTTTGAAAATAAATATGTAATAAACATATTACTTTCCTATGTTTGTTTAGTTTTAATTTTTTTTGGAAAAATAATCAGATTTCAGAAAATAGGAAAAATAAATATAAAATAATTCAAGGTGACCGCAGGGACAAACTTGTGTGGCATTTATCTAGCCAAGGTCTATATACGGTCAAGTTTGCTTATCTTCATGCGTTTAAAGAGAAACAGGTTGTGCATTGTCATTCAGAGAGTAGCTTTGCTTGGGGGGGGGGGGGAGGGGGGTCATGAAAGCTGTTTGAAAGGGTGTTTGGCGGCTCGACATCAAAGGGAAGCTTAAACATTTCATATGGCGCTGTTGGCATGGTATTCTTCCAACTAAGGATTAGTTAGTAAACCGAGGAATTGGAGAAGATCAGATTTGTAATATGTGTGGGGTGATGCAGGAGAATCTTGAACATGTCTTGCTATACTGCTTTTGAGTGAGGCTGGTGTGGAAGATTGCTAGGCTTAGGTGGCCACTTTTGGGGGATTCAAGTTTTAGACATTGGTGGCTGCAAATTTGTTGTGGGAGGAAGGATGAACAGTGGCGAGACAGAGTCAAGTTGACTATCTACATTTTATGGATGCTCTGGAAGACTAGGAATCTGTGGATTTTTCAAAAGGAATGGTGGGAAGAAAAAGCAATTGTGGATCAGGCGTGGGCAGAATGGCTTGAATTTAAGGAAGTTAGAATGGTGCGGCAGTGATCTCATGCATGCGAGTGATTGGGGATTAGGCATTCTGGATTATGGTTTTTCACTTGCTTGTTTGTTCTAATTTTTGAATGAGATGAGGTTGTTAATATTGTATTCTTTTGCACCTCATTGGTTGGCTTTTGTGTCATGTGTGCTTCAGGGTATGGCATTCCCATGGTTTGGGTATTCCATACTGTCTGACTTAGTCTCATTATAAGAGTTAAGGTCCTTATAGCTAGTGGGCTATTTGTATATGTGCCACTTTTGATTGTATATATGATTATCATTTTGGGAAAAAAAAACTCTCATATATCTTTTATTTTTTTTAAGTATTAGTCATGTGATGTTCTATTTTAATTATTATTAGTTTTAATCTTTTATTTTTTTAAAAAAAATTACTTCAAAAATTTTTTCTATTCAAATTGATAATTTATTAAAATTAAAAACTATGTAATTTTCTATTTTTTGAGTTATTATTTGGTTTCATCCTAAATGTGATTTTGTTTTTGTTTTTTTTTTGTTTCAATTTTGCTACTAAATTATTAGCATCATCTTTATTATTCTTTTTTTTTTTATGAAAATATATGTTTTATTTGTATGTTTGTTATTTGAATCACATTTTTCGTATTTTTCTTCGTATTTATATTTTTTAAATTTTATTTATTTTTTTAAAATTTCATTACACTAATTCTTTATATTTTCTTCATTTTTTATTTCTTTAATTCTTAGATTTTTTTTTTAATTTTCATTAGTATAGACACTTACAAAGAAATAAACTCTTTATAAAGTATAAAAATATATCGATACCTAAAAATATTATTATGAAATTAATATTTTCCTTTCGGTTTAAGTATTGTTATACGTTACAATTGACAAAATTAAGAAATATTAAATTATATTTTAATTAAAAGACAAAAAAGAATTGTCTCTATTATTAATATAAAATAAGATACATAATATGATTAACTTTGTTAACAAAAATTCCCACTCCTTTTACTTAAAAAAAATGGCTTACCAAACAATCTAAAAATTCCCTTCAAAACAAAAATAGGTCAACACAAATTCCCACTCTTTTTACCAAACTAAAAATGAAAAAGGGGCTAACCAAACCTAGTCTTAGATTTTGAATCACTTGTATTAGATGAACCAACCTTTGTCAAGTTTGGGGAAGAAGTTTTGTATTTCTTTGGATCATCTTTATTTTTCTTCTTAGGCCAAGTGTTGCTCTTCGATGTAGTAGATGGTGTGGTCAAGTCAAATCTTCCAACTGAAGCCTTCTTTTTGAGTTTGTCTCTCTACCTTTTTAGCCATGTGAACTATCTCTTCAAGTTCTACATAATGGTGTAATTATACCACATTCACTATTTCACAATTCAATCCTCCAAGGAATCTTGCCATGGTAGCTTCATGGATTAAATGATTTAGATTTTGAATCACTAGTTTTAGATGAACCAACCTTTGTCAAGTTTGGGGAGGAAGTTTTGTATTTCTTTAGATCTCCTTTGTTTTTCTTCTTAGGCCAAGTGTGGCTCCTCCATGTAGTAGATGGTGTGGTGAAGCCAAATCTTCCTGCTAAACCCTTCTTCTTGAGTTCGTATCTCTACCCTTTCAATCGTGTGGGCTATCTCTTCAAGTTCCACATAATGGTGTAACTCTACCACATTCACTATTTCACAATTCAATCCTCCAAGGAATCTTGCCATGGTAGCTTCATGGTTTTCTCAACATTAACTTGGATCATTGTGATCTCCATCGCTTTATAATATTCATCAACACTTTGGAACCTTGCGTGATTCCTTGCAACCTTTTGTACAACTCAAAAGAATAATGGGAATGTACAAATCTTCTCATCACAGTACTATTTTCATCTCCTCCCAAGTACTTATGGGTCTTTCTTGATTATGCTTCCTAGACAAGGTTAGTTCATCCTACCAAATAGTGACATAACCAAAAAATTCAATTGCGGCTAATTTTACCTGTTTTTTCCTCCAAGTAATTGCATAAATCAAAGATTATTTCCACCTTTTCTCCCATTCAAGGTATGCCACAAGATCATTTTTGCCTTTCAAGGGTGGTATCTTTATCTTGATGCTACCAAGGTTGCCATCAACTTTGTGTGAGCTCCTCTTTTGTGAACTTTGAGAAGCTTTGGACTTCTCCTTATCTCCTTCATCAATATTGAATTCATTTTCTCAAAGATAGCATTGGTACTTTTATTTTGCTACTCGATTCTCCTTTTGAAAATGCCTCCATGTTGCTTATTCTTTTGACTAAATCCTCTACCAATTGAGTTAGGTGGATTAAGTACTCACGGGTGGCTATTTGCTCAAGGGTCTTCCTTTGGACTTTTTCACCACTTGCTATTATAAATATATTAAGAAATTAAGAGAAAGAAAAGAATTTGTCCTCACAAACCCATTCCGGTACCTTTTCCCCACCTTCCCCCGAAAAAAAAAAAAAAGATTTTTCCAACTAATCTACTCTCCTCAGGTGGATTTTTCAAATTGAATGGTTTTTAACTAGATGTTACATACTCTAGCCTTTTTCCACTTAATTCCTTCACTAATAGAGTTCTATATAGAACCTATTCAAAAGTCTAACAAAGTTAGTTAATGTGAGACACTTAAGACAAATAATGAAAAAAAATTTAGAGGGCAAGAAAAGCTTCTGGTCAAACGAAATATTAAGGAAAAAACTTCAAGTAGAATTTTGACTATAAGAAGAAAAAGAAAAAAATTGGTTGAAAACTAGAAAAATTTGCAAGAAAAAGAAGAAAAGATAAGGATTTGCGTGTGTGTACTTTTTCAAATAGGTTTAGTATCGCCCAAGTCCTTTTCCAATTAGGAATGATATATCAAGTCTAGATCACAATTAAGGACAAGTGACAATCTAACTTACAAATAGATTTGGAGTGTAGTGATATTAGGAAGCAACTTGTATCCAATTCCAAAACCACAACAAAATTTGGAATTCAAAACACAAAAGGAATTAGTGTTACAACTATATAAATAAACAAATTGCAAACACAAAATGAAGTCAAAATTAGAATACAATTTAAGAAATGGGGTTGCTTGAGTATACAGATCGGGGGGGGGGGGGGGGGGGGGGGTGGGGGTGGTTTGGTGAGCTGCTACCCTATTATAGGTTGACTACCCTAGAATTAGGAAACTAATCAAAATAGACAACCAAAATTCAAATTTGGAACAAATTTTGATTTCCAAATTTGTTTTTCTTGCTAATAAATTCTTTCCTTTTTTGGCCAAAAATTTTCTCACTCTTTTTTTTTTTTTGGTGGAACTCAATACACATCCACAATAAGAACAATTAATGAGGGTCTTCTTTTGATTTCAAGAACCCGAGGAAGCACGAGGAAGAAATTAGCAAGAACAAGTCACAATTTGATGAAAGAATTGGAAGAAAGAAGAAGGGACTAAGGGGATAATAACAAGAATACAAAAAGGATAGTACAAGAACAAGAATATGGAAAAAGAAAAAAGAAAATAAAAACACAAAGATATGAACAAGAGTTAATTGAAGGAATATTGTGTTTTTTTTTTCAAAATTAAAAAAAATATTGTGAATTGTGGGAGAGTTCTAATTCTAGTGAAGTCCATTTTGGGAAAATTGACTTCAAAATTGATTTTCCCAAAATCGACTTCAGCCTTCTTTTTTTAAAAATATTTGTACCCTAGGCAGAGATGCCACAACAAGAAGGGGTATAATCTTTGAAACTGAAGCTCTGCTCAACGAACATGGAAAAAGTATCGATGGGCAACGATTTGTTATACAAGTAATACCACTGCGAAGAGTGCCTTCATTTTCTAAATTTAGCACATCTTTTGTCATCCCATAGAATGTTGTCCATTGCAATGCAACATACAAGTTCATTAAAAGACTTAGCCAAAAGATTTCAGTAGGACATGAGACTAGAGAGAGGATAAAATGCTTGTAGAACTGATTTTCTCTAAATATAGTGCCAGCATAAGATGATAAAATTTCTTATTTGATATCAGGGATTTGGTAATGTTGGCTCCTGGGCTGCTCAACTCATCAGCGAGCTGGGGGGAAAGATTGTTGCAGTAAGTGACATATCGGGAGCCATAAAAAACAGTAAGGGAATTGGCATACCAAACCTGCTTAAGCATGTGAAGGATAATAGGGGAGTTAAAGGTTTCAATGGCGCGGACAGCATAGAACCAACTCTGTTTTGGTTTAAGACTATGATATTCTTATCCCAGCTGCTCTTGGTGGCATGATCAACAAGTTTTCCTCTTTAACTTAGCAAATAATATATGACAAATTTTGACACCTGCCTTCTGTGTGTGATTTTCTTGCTGAAATTGCAAATGCTCTTTTTATTCTGAGTAAAGGGATAATGCAAACATGTTTGTGCCCATCTCAAAGTCGACAATTAGTGATAGGAGGGTGATATTTTATTTTTTTTAAAAAAATTGATAATCACATTATTGACTTCAAAATCGACAATGGGATTGTCAACTTTGAAATCGACAATCCATTGTCGACTTCAGCACTCTTGGAACTCTAATTAAGATAGCAATATTTCTTTAATTTGAATTAAAATAATAAATATTTATGGAAAACATCCATATGAGCAATTCAAGGAGTAACTCCAATTACTCTAATACCAATTTGAGAATCCTAAAGATGACCTTATAACTCGTTGATTATTAGAGATCAACTTCTAAGAACTACCCTTTTTGAATTGAATTGAAAATCCCGATTAGAACCAAAACCCTTACCCAAGAAGTTTGAATAAAAATCTTGATTATAAATATGCCACAACTAAGGGGATCAAACTTATTTGATAAGTTAAAAGAGTTTCACAAAGAGAACTTTGCAAGACTCAAATAAGAGCACAAAAAAAAAAAATCACAAGTAAAGGAAAACCCTTACAAATTTTATTTCTTTGATAATATTAAATATGGTTGTCAAACCACCCTCTATTTATAGGGTTAAAGGTTAACCTCAAAATTACATATTTGTTAGAAGAATCTTCCTAAACATTTTGGAAAATAATACTAATTACTCGGTCAAGAAAGTCCCTTAACAAATAGGAAAGTAAACATTTAGGAAGTCGCTTAAAAGATTGGTCAAGAAATCCCTAGACAAATAGGAAACTAAACATCTAAACTAACAAATAGGAAACAAAAACATCCTC
The DNA here is from genome assembly GCA_020080225.1 of Gynochthodes officinalis. NCBI lineage: Eukaryota > Viridiplantae > Streptophyta > Magnoliopsida > Gentianales > Rubiaceae > Gynochthodes > Gynochthodes officinalis. The sequence goes on along the minus strand of CM034618.1, from coordinate 42,155,545 downwards.
GGCCAATCTTCTACAATAATTTCGGCCATATCTTAATTATTTTATAATATTTGACCTTCTAATAAATTAAAAGTTTAAGTACAAGGCCTATTGGCAATTACATTTAAAATATTAATCAATTTAGACTTGTAATCATGAATTTTGAACTCTCTTTAACTTGAACCTTTTTAATGAATCGATTAAGTAATTCTTTGACTTTTTTTATCCCAACCCTTGTCATTAGCCCATGAATGTTGTTAAATGGAGTCTGAAGAAGTTTGGATCATATTTTTACCATCATTCTTGTCTTCAAACGTCCTTTGGCTTGAATCCTTTTGAGTTATAGCTCCTTGGATCCTATCATCCATTGTCTTAGACTTTTTATTTGTGGTTCTTATTTTTGTTTTGTGGATTTATTCTTGTTCTTGTTGCTATTTATTTTGAGTTTTTTATTTTATTAATTAATTGTTTTCTTCAAATTTTGAGTTTCTAAATAATAGGAAAAAAAATTCATTTTAGTAGTTGGATTTAATCTCCACGTAAGACAATATTTGGACTTACCCTATTCTATAACACTACGATTTGTTTAATTGTATGCAAAGAAAATTCCTTATCACCAGAGACCAAGAATTAAGAAGAATAACATAAAATTTGATTGTTTGGGAATTCTAATGGGGTATATTCTAATTAACAATATGATGGGCCGCATAAAATATGATGTGCTCATATTCTTAAACAATTGAGCTAGACAATGCCAATCAGACATGACAAAATTCTTCAAAAAGCCATGGATATTTCTTATTAAATTCCGTTGAAACTTTGTCATTTTTCTGGATTATTTAAATAACTTACTTCCTTCACACAATTTTGGACGTGCCATTTCATTCGTAGTGCTATTCTCCTACAAAAAGAAAACATTTGTAACCTCTGCTTTATAGAAAAATACGTGGCTATGTTTGGATTGTGTTGTATTTGAGGATTTTGTATTAAAATGTGAGAAAGTTTTGGTAAAAATTTTTTGTATAAAAAAGTGATGTGAGAAAATAGATTAGAGGAAAAAAAATTGAAATAATGTGAGAAAAATTTTAGCAAGAATTTAAATTTTAAACTTTAAAATAAAAAGTTATTTGAATGTTTATTTTTGTGGCTGAAAATTTTTTACTTTTTACAAATAAAAACACAAATCAAACATTACTTTATGAGCAATTTGTTTGCCTTCTCTAGAATTACCTTTCACCTTGTGTCAAAGCATTTAGGACAAAAATCAGATTGATATATTGCATTTTAAACAAGACACAATCGTTCTTGCATGCATCAACCTGATATTACATACAAATATCTACTAGTAACTCTACCTTTGTAGTATGAAATTGGAAGTACATTATCATCTCGAAGTGCATCTTTGAAAAACTCAAACGACATACTTTTTTTTTTTTTTCTAAAACGATAGTAATTCCATTGAATGTGAAAAATGGGACTGTACAAATTGTTAGCCAATGAAGGCTACATGATCTCCTTGGTCTTAAGTAATAGCCAAGGAGGAGAATGGAATAGTGGTTTGATGACCACTATCTCATTTATTACAACAATAAAAGCTAGTCTTAGACTAGTGAACATGAATCGTAGCCTATACAAGGGAAGAAAACTATAATAACAAAAATGATTGCCAAAAGATTGATGCTGTGAGATATAGTGGAAATAGCTAACTTCAACTAAATGACTAAGTTTGGCCACTATATCTTGAAACATCAATTGCAATCTTGGGATACATTGTTTGTAGTAATTACATAGAAGCTTCTAAAAAGCATATAAGCATTTTAGAAGACCAAAATAGAAATACCAAATCTTCATACTGCTAATCTTCAATAGGAAACGCTGGCCTATGTCCCGTCTTGAAATGGAAATCAGACTTTCAAAAAATCAGTCTAATCAATAACAGCCCAACATTGATGAAAACAGCAACAGAGAGCACTAGAAGTCCAGTCAAAAAGGGTCCAAACAGAAAAGAGTGACGAGGGACCAGTTCTTCTTTCAAGTCAGATTAATAATAGATTAATAAGTTGTCACAGCCAACCACAGAAAAAATAATGCAGTCCACGGAGAGAAGTCATCCCAACAGAGAGTGAAGCCAGAATATTGATTGGAGGAAAAGTCATTCGCAAATATGAAACTAGCATTTAGAGAAAAAAAGAGATTAGGGAGAAAGGAAATATCCATAGATAGAAAACTTTCCAGCTAGAATTTAATGATTTTAGTGAGCAGATTGCAGTTCAGCCAAGAGGAAAACCAAAAAACAGGAAAGAAACAAAGAGAAAAAATGAAACTGCTCCTGCTTTCAAACAGAAAAGAAACATTAAAATTACCCCAACCAACTGAGGAATGATATTTCGTCTATGGAGAGAAATACCAGCTAGCAGAGCAAGAAGCCAGAAAAAGGATATTAGATTGTAAGGTTAAAAAATAGATTAGAGAAAAAGGAAGAGAAAAGGATATTGGGAGTGAAGAGAAAGCAAAGGAAGATTCCTTGAGTAAGAGCTAAAGCACCAAGCTTCATGGGACACAATATTTATACTGTTTTCCATGTGTCCTTTCCTTTTTTCTTGTGTTTGTATTTTTGCCCCTTTTTTTTTTCCCGTCCTCGCTTTTTTTTTCCCGTTTTTGTTTTTTTGTTTTTGTTTTTTTTTTCTCATTTTTATTCTTTATGAGCATCTTTTTTTCCTTGTGTTCCTCTTTTTCCTATTTTCTGAGGTTGCAAACACAAAACTACCTAAGAGGAAGCATAAGTACCAGTGACCAAGAAACAAGACTACTTAAGGAGTGCATGAATTTATGTACAAACTCCTAACTTGGCAAAAACATGGAGGCCATGGTGGGAAGAGAGTTAAAATATTGGAGTACTCAATTTGTCTTCCACTGAAACATAGAGCAAAAACAGCAGTACAGTGCATAGAGAGTGCAAAGCATAATTTGGAGAAGAGTGCAAAAACAGAAGCACTGAGTCTGAAGAGTGCAAGGCATGCATAGTGGCATAGAGAGTACAATGCATACATACATAATTTGGAGGGGGCAATGTGTGTAAACATTTTCTTCATTTTGCCTATCATGCTATTGCCTCCTATCTAAGTGCATTTCCCTGCCTCTTGTATCTTTCTTCCATCCCCCCCTGTTTTTATTCCTTCCATCTGCCTTTTTTTTTTCCCCCTGCTTTTTGTTGTTTTTGTTTTTGCTTCTATTTTGTTTTTTTTTCCTTCTGTTTTTGTTTTTGTTGTTCTTCTTTCTTTTTTTTTTTCTCCAACATTGCATCTTCTGTAAGAGAGGCAAAAAAGATGCAGTCAAAAGTGAAAGAGATTGGTTTGCCCGGCTAGAATATAATGGCGGTAGTCTACCAATCTCCTTTGCAGCATTTTAACAAGCAAAAAGGTTGCCCTCAATGCAAGCCTAGAACTCATGAGTCAATGTGATATTGGCAGCCATCATTGTGCAATAGTGTCAAGCCAACCAAGCAAAAAAATCGAGACAGCCAACCACAAACCACAATACGCCACCGTGCAAACCCGTGAAGGCCTTAGTCATGCATTAGAGCAAAACAATTTCCTTTGAGGCATTTTAACAAACAGGTTGTTGGCCCTCAATACAAACTTTAGGATTCATACTATCAGTTCAGTCAACAAGTGCCAAATCAGTACAGTCAACATGTGTCAATTCAATTTAGCGAAAAAACTTCCGAACAACAGACACAAGAAACCACATTTGCCAATCAAAACAGTCAAGATACATCACCACACAACATAATCGTTCTCCCCCCCCCCAGAAAACAGAAAACAGCACTAAAAAGGTGCCAAGAACGTACTTACCAAGAAACCCAGTGTGATTTGATTCCTCCTTTATCAGTCGGGTTGATTTTGTTCCTCCTTTAGCCGTGATGAGGAAGCTCCTTTCCCAGAAGTAGGATGGCGCTCGTTGTTTCTCTACTAGAGGAATCCCATGTAATTTTATGCCTCTTTAAACAATCAGGTGGATGATTACTCCTTTAGTTGTGGTGCGAATTATAGCTCATTCCTCATCTGCCAAAAGAAAAGAAAGGAGGACCATAAATAGTGGTATATGACTCAGTGGACCCATGTAGATATGACCATAGACTTTGTCATATGACCTGAAAGAGGGAATTAATTGGCAGCCCGACTGCATTTCGGTTCTTCCCTCACAATGTGGACCACTTAGTGAAACAAACCAGAGAATATGCGAAAAAACAGAGAGCTATAAAGACTACTTTTAGATACAAGTCTGGGAAGAAAGGAAAAGAAAAGTTCCCTCTAGAGGTTGCGGTATACGAGAGAGAATGACCAAAAAATAGACAAGAGTCTAGGAACCCGCAGAAGAATTAGGTTCTTCTTGTTACTAGAATTGGAACTTCAAGCTTTCGAGTTTGTAGTAGCAGGTTGACCCCTGCGGCGGTGTGGATGACCGCCACAGCGGTCCAGAATCTCTGTCCAACGCAACTTTGCATTCGAAAGCAGACTGCATCGGCGGTGTGAATGACCGCCGCGGCGGTCCAGAATCTCTGTCCAGTGCACATTTGCAGTTGAAGTCGGACAGCAGCGACGGTGTGAATGATCGACGCAGCGATCCAGAATTTCTGTCTCCTCTTCAGATGCTGAGGCTCATCTGAGCAGCACTATCACCTAATAAGAGGGAAGACAAATTCAGCTGAAATCTTGAAAAAACGAATCCAAAGCAAATAAGAACTTACAAGAAGATTAAAAAGAGACTTCTAAAATTGACTTGTGAAAAAATGGAAAGCTTGGGAAATACTTCAGAAAGCTACAAAACACAATTCAAAATTTAGAAATTCAAAATGCGGCAATTCCAGTAAAAAGATAAAGAGAACTAGATTCCATTTTAGGAAATAAGTGGAAATCCTTCTAAAATGTCTTGATATTCTTGCCATTCCAAAAGGGCTGAATCCACCACTTCCTTGGCTGATTTAGTAATCCCCTCAAAGAACCAAAGATTTCTTATTTTCCATAACATCTAAAGGATGTATACAGAAAGGTTGATCCTGTCATTACTGATGGAATCCTTGCCCATGGAACTTAAAGCTTCCACCAATGTCGGAAACAGGATTGTTTATCACGCAAACCATCCCAATAAACCGGAGAGAGTCTTCACACCATCGCCGCCCTATCACAAGTAAAAAGGACATGCTCAATGGTTTCCTCTTGCATTCTGCAAATACCACAAATAAGATCTAGCTGTATTCTCTTTTTACACAGCTCTAGCTTGGTTGGCAAAATGCATTGACAAAAGCGCCATAAAAAATGTTTCAGCTTGCCTTTGACCTGCAGATTCCAGATTCTACGCCACATACGCTTAGAAGTTGTCAAACTAGTACTACTGGTAGCTGTGTTGATACATGAGCGAGCTCAGTGCTGCGCCATAGCAAAGCTGTATGCAGAATGAACTGTAAACATCCCTTTCCTATCATGATGCCAAATGAGCTTATCTGGACTAGCCTCCATTCGTAATGGAATTTTAGAAATTTCCTCTGCATCCTCAGGATGAAAAAGCTGAGCAAGTAGGTTTTGATCCCATTGCGCCCCCTCCTCAACCATAAGTTGGCGGCACCAAACAAATGACTCTTGATTTTGTTCTTTAGGGAGTGGCTTGAAATTTAATCTATGTACCAGCCATGGAGACTCCCAAATTTTAATGGTTTTCTCATCTCCCACTTGATATCGCATTCCCATTTCTAAAATATATTTTGCTCCTGTTCAACATTTCCAAAGCCAAGATCCATTTTGTTGAACCTTTGTATTCATTAGTGTGCCTTGGGGATAATATCTAGCTTGCATTACACGGCTCAGGAGCAAATTAGGAAATTGGATTAACCTCCATAATTGCTTAGCTAATAAGGAATCATTGAAAACTTGTATATCCAGGAAACCAAGCCCTCCCAAATCTTTCGGAAGTATCAATTTGGACCAGGCTCTCCAATGAATTTTGTGACCATTGTTTGCATTAAAACCCCACCAAAAATGTGTTGTCTCACTACTCAAGATTTTGCATATCCCAATTGGAAGTTTAGAACATGACATTACATAGATAGGTAAGGAATTAAGGACTGATTTGATGAGAATTTCTTTACCTGCCTGACTCAAAAATTGAGTTTTCCAGTTACCTATTTTTCTTCTGACCGCATCAATGACATATACAAAAACTTCTTTCTTAGATTTGCCGATACCCAGGGGCAAACCTAAGTATCTGGCACTTCTTTGCTCCTTGATCCCATTTAACACCTGATAACGGCTATTTTATCATGATCCGCTATGTGCCTGTTGAAAAGAACCAAAGATTTATCTAGATTAACTTTCTGTCCTAATGCTTCACAATAATCTGCGATGATCTTGCAGATGTGCTGAGCTTGCTCCACTGTCGCTTCGCCAAAAAAAAGTGAATCATCTGCAAAAAAAAGATGAGTGAGGAGTGGTCCTTGACGGCATAGTCGCATTCCCCTGTAGGTACCCTCATTTACAGCCTTTCTAATCAAAAATGAAAAAACTTCCAAAATGATTATAAATAAATGAGGAGATAGGGGATTTCCTTGTCTAATACCTTTTGTGGGATGCATATAGCCACTAACCTCACCATTAATGTTAAAAGAAAAGGAAGAGGTACTTATACATGTTATAACCCAATCTATGAATTTTGTAGAGAAGCCCATCTTAAGCAAAACTTGAGATAAAAAACCCCACTCCACTCGATCAAAAGTCTTGGCCATATCTAATTTCAAGGCCATACAACCTTTTCTTGATTTGTTAAGGCTCTTAATGTAGTGTATGCATTCATGTGCAATAACAACATTGTCCGTGATTTGTCTGCCAGGGACAAAGGCAGTTTGGCTTTCATGAATGTGGACATTGAGACAGGGTTTAATTCTTTCAGCCAGAATCTTAGAGATTATTTTATAGACACATTGCATAAGCTAATAGGCCTATATTGAGCTATGTGGGTTGGGTTCTTTATTTTCGGGATAAGAGTAATAAGTGTATGGTTTACACTCTTCAACATTCTTGAATAGATAAAGAAACTTTTAACAGCAAAGATGATATCTTTTTGAATTACATGCCAATAGTTTTGAAAGAAGAGTGGAGTCATACCATCCGGTCCTGGTGTCTTATTAGGGTGCATACCAAATAAAGCGTTCTGGATCTCAGCATCCTCAACTGGCCTGGTTAGTCTTTGGTTCATAACTCTTGTAATCGTGGTTGGGATACCTAGCAAAAAAGATAGGTTAGTCGTTGGAGAGGAAGTGGTAAAAAGTGAAGAGTAAAAACCAGAAACTTCCTGTTTGATTTTCTCGGGATTGGTGCAAATACGTCCATTTTCCTTCACCAGCCTGTCAATTGCATTCACTCTTCATCTTTGCACTGTAGAAGCATGAAAATACTTTGTGTTCTTTTCTCCCTCTTTTAGCCATTGAAAGTGTGCTTTTTGGTGCCAATATTTTTCCTTTTCACTGTAAGTTTTGTGTAAATCCTCTCTCAACGTCTTCCAAAGATTCCAGTCTCTGTTACCCCCTGCTTGGCTTAGCAATTCCATTTGCACTTTGATCTCCTTTATCCTTTGTGCTGCATTAGTATGCGCAGCAATGGCCGACTTCAGCAAATCAACTCTACACTGTTTGATTCTGCTAGTGACTTGGAACATTGGAGTGCCATGTTGTGTCCGTTTCCATGCTTGCTCTATTAAGGCAGTAGTTCCCTCTTGCTTTATCCATCTTTTGTCAAAAACAAATCTACGTTTCTGTCGAGGCTTGGCCTTACAAGTATCCAGCAAAAGTAGAGAATGATCGGAAGACTATTTCGCCAAATGTTTGACTACCGCCATAGGGTGCTGGAGTATCCAATCAGCTGAATCGAAGAAACGATCAAGTCTTTCTTCAACAAAACCCATCTGCTCCCTATTATTGGCCCAAGTGAAATGTCTCCCAATAAAACCTAGATCTGCCATACCCATGACTTTGATAAAGTCCCGAAAGCTCTGAAAATTGGCCTTCGAACAGGGTAGACCACCTCTCTTCTCGGTATTATCCACTAGATCATTGAAGTCCCCACCCATAAACCACTTATTCCCCCATTTGCTTTTAGCCTGTTTAAGATATTCTCATTGCTGACTACGTGTTTTAGGATCCGTACTTGCATATACAAAAATAGCCCGAAATTGCTCTTGATCTCCCTGCTTATTGGCTTGTACTTCAAAACAAAAATCTGTTGATATCATGTAATTTATTACTATATGGTTACTCCAAAAAAACAAAAGGCCTCCTCTTGAGCCCAATGGATCAATAGTTTTCCATCGGTCTCGAAGACGAGATTCTCTGCAAAAGGTTTTGGTAAAAAACACATTTTGTTTAGTCTCACTAATAAATACCATATCCGAGAGGTGAAATCTAAGGGTTTCCTTCAGCTAAGAAATGGTAGAGGGCCCTCCTAGACCTCTACAATTCCAGGCACAAATTTTCATTGATTGGATTGGGGCCATTTATGGCTGGCTTCCTCCACCTGTAGATCACGAATGATAATACCCTGGGACCTTCTTTTCTGTCTGCCTTCCTGTCCCCTTTCACCCTCGAAATCTTCCTTGCCTTCCGGAATGGTTTCTTTTCGTTTTTCCCCCACACTAGGATGTGGCTGCACCAAGGTTTGAATTCTTGTCGGTTGCGGAAGTTGGGAAACAACTTTGCGATGCCATTTTCGCGTTCGAGGTTCCGGAACTTTGGCCTCCATTGCTTCTACATTCAGCCTCGATACTTGGGGAGTTTCTTTAGGAGGACTTGAAGCAACCACCATTATCATTGGAACGTTTACTAGATTTTTCTCTAGGGCAAAATATTCAGCTTCAAGATTCTGATTAACTGTTTTTTCTAATTGCCCCTCATCAAGTTCATGCACCTTTTCCTGTAAAGTCCCATCCAAATCCATTGTAACCCTTTCCATTAGTGCAGCGACTTCAAAATCCAAGGCCCTTGGTATAGAATGACTCATAGCCTTACTCGTGGACCCTATGCTTGGGATAATCACAAGGATCAGGGGTGAAATGTTTTCACCAGAGAGAGGGTTAGCGATCACAGTTTTTCCGGTCACATTATTTTTTCCAATTTGACTCCCAAGGGCTAAAACTACTGGATTGCTCGTGTTGTGCTCTCTCTTGACTGAATCAGCCTTGAGCCATTCACCAAATTGACTCTCTTTTATCTTGTTATTCTTGCAATCCTCTTTTCGGATCCCACATGAATGTTCTAGGTGGCCAATGCGACCACAATAAGAACAAAAATTGAGGAGTTGTTCATATCTAAAAATAACCCAACATTGTTGGTCTTGTGTTTGGTGAATTGCTGTTACAGATTTTACACGCAAGTGCACGTGATCGTTAACAAGTAATAAAGAGTAAGTATAATTTATCGCTCCCACAAGGACTAATTGGTTATCAACTACCGAAATTGAGTTAATTCTATCTTTATTTGAAAGAAAAAAAAATATAAGTATAATTTATCTTAAGAAACTAAATTAAAACAAAACTTAAAACTACGCTAAACAAATTAACGAATTACTTTTACGAAGTTATTAGATTGCTAAAGTTCTAGGGTTTTCGATTTCACCATAACTAATCCAACTTAATATTAATCTACCTCTATAGCTTAATTTATTTTCCTGGTTGATAGTCGAGATTCCCTAATTTATTTACTAGTCCCTCCCGAGATCTAATAAAAATCTCCATAATTGCTAATTCACTATATTCCTATGTGAATTACACAATTATGAAGTCATTAATTCCTATGGACTCTCATGTATCGACTACACAAACCATGCAGGTATATTCCTATCCTACATGCAATTTATGGCATTTATCTCAAAGAACTTGACACATAACTCCCCTTCCAGTTCGTTATGATTAACAAATCATCTAATTAGTGATCAAGTAATTAGAAGCATTAAGAATGGAGATAAACACTCAACCAGAGAAAATAAATCTAAACTATATTAATAGAAAAATAATAAAAATTTCATAGTTAGGCTACATCGTAGCCCTAGAAAATTAAATTTAGCTCATATTAAAATAAAAGAAAACAACTAAAGCTTTAGACATAGTTGAAAAAATAAAAAAACAAAAAAATAAAAGAATAAGTTGAAGTAAGAAAAGTGACGGCTGCCCTCAAGTTTGCTTTCTCGTGGCTTCGGTTGGTTTCCTGGATCTTGTTTGTAGCTCTCTCTCCAGCCCAAGTCCAAGGCGGCTGCCCTTAATTTTTCTATACTAATACTCAACTCAAAGAAAAGAAAAGAACGAACGAAAGAAAAAAAACAAAGAACGTAGGATGAAAAGAAGAAGGTGGCTATTTCTGGAATTTTTCTCTCCCAAATTCTGCCGAAGTCTGTACTCCTCCTTTGTCTTACTTGTCGGGTTTTTATAGAGCCAATTTGCTAACTCCGAATCCATCTTTCTTTTACTTTTGTCTTGCAAGTTGTAATTGACTTCTAATGTCTTGTCCAAATCCCAGCCATATTCTACTTGTTTTCTTGATTGCAGTAGTCATTCTTCAAGTTGTAGCCGAAAGTCTTCTTCAAGTAGTGTTCGGATTTTATTCCTTTATTTCTTTCCTCGGCAGTTTCTTTCTTGTGTTCTATTTCCTTCTTGTACTCAACGTGTAGTATTCTTGTTGTAGCCGAACTTGTATTTCTTTGTTGTTTTCGGATTGTGCACGGCTTTGTGTTCTTTGTCTTGCTGCTGGCTCCAGAATATTCAAAGAATGCAGCTGCTTCGTTTGTCATCTTCAGAATTCTGCCCGAAGTCCACTTCACAATTATGCTCCAAGTCAACGTGTGGATCCTACTTTCTTGTTTCCTTATTCTTTGTCTTGCTGCTGGCTCCAGAATTCTTGGTTCCTCAAAGCACAAAGGCAAACCCGAAGCTATTCTTTGGAATTTTTTTCTTCTAGTCTTGTCGGTTCTTGTAGTGAAGATGTCTTCCTTGTATTTGGTTGGTTTTGGTCTCCTGAATTTGCCGTCTTTTGTCTCTAAGTTGCAGCACGACCGCAGTCTTTTGTCTTTGTTGTTTGCTACCTTCGGGCATGTCCATATCATAAGAAGTTGAAGTTCCAGAAGAAGGATGCTGATTATGCGAAGGTACAACCGACCAAGACTAGAAGATATTTGTTGAGTCAAAGCTTGTGAGGATAAGTGTTGAAGTTGTTCTTGCTTTGTCTTTTGTTGTTGTGGGCAGAAGATGCAGAGATGGAATACCTCAAAATTCAAGGAGAACAAGTGCAAGTTACAAAATTCAGCCGCCAATTGAGACTATGACCATGCTACTGTTCTTGGTCCTAAAAACAATTTATGTAAAGAATTTCTTTTTTTTTTCTTTGCTAATGCAATTTAACAAACAATTCAAGCATAAAAACACAAGGAAATTGACTAAAAAAATATACAATTTTCCATCCTATCAATTGCAAACGTACAATATCAACAAGTAATAAAGTGATAAGTAGAGTATCGTTCCCACGAGGATTGTTTTCAATTTAACCAATTACTTACCAATATGATTAATTCAACAACAAGCTAGCCAATTAAATTGTTTTATGGTGAATTAAACTAAAGAAGGAAAATTAATAACACTTGATCAAAACAACAAATAAGATGTTAGAGATTTCGATTTCACTTAATCAATCCTAATTAACTCTCTTGACTTGTCATGCAATTAAAGTAAATTCCAAATTATGATGGTGAAATTTCCCTAATGTAAATTAATAGCCGACATCGGTCTAATAACCCTATTTAGATTAAAATCAACTCACACTTGGTCTAGGTGAATTTAGATTTCTAAATGCATTAAGAACTATGGAAATTCCCGGATTCAATCTAATTAGCCACGACTTAGTTCTACTACCGAAACCACATGAACAACCTAGATTATTACCGTCTAAATTGAATTCACGGTTTAATATCACATGAGCACATGCATGTCATCTCCACACGGTATCAAACAAGCATAAAAAATCAATTAAGTGGTGATCAATCACCTAAAAGCATTAAGAACATGATATTAAACTCATAATTGAAATATAGGTTGCATGAACAAGTCTTAAGAATTAATTATTCATGATTAAGATTCATCTAATCTCTAACAAAAGAAATTAGAACATAATGAAGTTTAAACTAACAACAAAAATAAGAGTAGACATAATTAAATCAAATTCTAAAAATTAAAGTAATGATATAAAAGCTCTAAAATAGTTAATACTTGAAATAAACTACTACTAGAAGTTCATAACAAAATAAGAGAAATAAACTACTAAAATTAAAGACAAGAAAAGAAAAATAAAATGGCTAAACTAAACTAACTAAAGAAAAACAAGAAAAGACAAAATTGAAGACTTCAAATCAAATAAAATTCTGCTTCCTTCTTTTATTTTGTTACTGAAGCTCCCACAAGAAAAAGAACAATTGCTGCTAACTTTGAACCCAAGTCAAGCTTGGCGGCTGCTGTGTTTGTCTTTCCTAAGGCAAACTAAACAGAATAAAAACAAGAAGAAGACGGAGGTGTAAAGTCCAGGAAACAAAAGACCATTCGACCAGTGATTTTCTTTGAAAAAAAACCGTGGCGTTGAACTCAAGAAGGCGAAAACAAGAAGAACCAAAGGATGACGAAATTCTGAGAAAAACCGTGGCTTGTGGATTTTCTTGAAGAAAACCGAGGAGAAGGAACTACGAATATTGAAGAAAACCCGAGAGGAAGCTGCTGGAATTCTACTAAACTCTGAAAAGAAAAGAAAGCAAAAGAGCAGATTTGGTGCTCAGTTAAGCAGAAAGCAGAATGGAAAGAAAAAGCGCGACTGGAGAAGCAAAGGTAAACAGTTGCTCTAAACTAATGCAAGAAAGCAGAAAGAAAAGAGCTTGGCTAAACTAAATCTAAACTAGAGGAAGAAAAGAAAAAGCAGAATGGATGTGCTACTACTACTCCTAAACTAATGAAAAGAAAAGAAAAGAAAAGAAAAAATATAAAGACCAGAAGAATGGTTCTTTGTGTTTGTTCCTCTCGGTTGTGTTGTTTATATAGAGCAAAAGAGAAATTTCTTCCTAAATTTTTGACCCAAATCCTTCTTTGTTTTGTTGTTTGTCTTCAACTTGAAATCGGTCCTTTTGTTTCCAAATCGATCGACTTTTGTTTCCAAATTCGATAATATCCAAATTAGTTTGCACCTCAGTTTGGTTCTTCTTATTTCTTTTTCCCGATTTGTAGCTGTTTTCTTCTCCTTTCTCTTTGTGTGCTGCTCGGCTTTTCCTTTTTGTTTTTTAGCAGCTTTGTTTCTTTCTTTTGTAGCTTGTTTTGCAGCTTGTGTCTTTTTGGTCAGCTCAGCTCTTCTTCTTGTTGCTGCCCGAAGTTTCCTTTTTCTTGTCTCTCTCTCGGCTGTGTTTCTTTGTTGCAGCCAACAAAAATCTTCTTTGTCTTTTTGTTGAGGTAATTTGGTCAAGCTTTGATAAGCTTTCTTGGCTATAAAGTAACAAAATAATTAGTTAGTCCTTTGTTCTCAATTTAGAAGTAAAATTCAAGATTAAGCTCAAAAGTTCTAAAAATATTTGAAAACTTGGAAATCATAAAATCAAAGGATGATTTGGCCAAAATATGTAAAAACAAATTAAAACACAAGCCAATTTCTAATCAAAATTAATAAGAAAACCCTATATAAAATAGAGTTATCAAATTACCCCCAACTTAGATCAAAGCTTGTCCTCAAGCTTGCACTAGAACAACATATTTCTTTTCATTCCATACCCTTTCTAACCCATCCATAAATAATTCAAAGTCATTACACATTAGAGATCGGTGGAATAATAATCCAAAGAACAAGTATTCATAGCCCTTTTTCTTAACAAAATACACATCTCATTAATTCCAACAATTTAAATGAAATCAAATGCACAAAATTTGATAACCTCTCATAGGTTGCACTCTAATCACTCAAAGTGTTTAGGGGTTTCATTCAACACTCAAATCAAACATAGCATGTCATTACCATAGGCTTGCTTATATATCACATCTCCACCACTAATAAATGTGAATCCATGCAACAATCAAAGGGTCTTTATAAAGGTTGTACTTGGGGCTTAGGTAAAGGTAGGTAAAAAGATAGGGAAATTTAGGTTTTCATAAATCAAGGTATGAAGAAACTTCCTTGCATGACTCAAAAGCAACAAGTAGCATATTAGAACCACTTCTTTACTCCAAATAACATGTATCCCCTTTTTACAACTTCATCATATAATTGGACCATCTTTTACACAATGAAAACATTAACTTTGTCCAATCTTCGTAGGGAATATTGTTCACTTCTCTTCCTCTTTTTTTTTCTTCTTTTTTTTTCCACACCTTCCATCATCATTTTTTATATTTTCTCTTCTATTTTTTTCAGTGGTTCTTTTCTTTGGAATCAATAGAAATTTTATCATGCAATTCATTTCTACATACTCTTGACAAAGGGTTCAGCGATGGTAAACAAAAACAACGGGTTAAGGCTAATGATGTGGTGTTATAACAAAGAAAGGTTGAAGCTCAAAATTGGTTGGCTAGGGTTATATGTAATGGTTAAGCTTTTTAGAAAGTTAAAAATGGTTAATCCTAAGTGCCCTTATCATTTCAAAGCATGAATCCACAATGTGATCTCAACATGCATAACAAAGCAAGTTCTAGAATGAACATACCATATTTGACAACACTCAATCAAAGAAACATGTGAGCAAAGAAAAAGAAATTGCTCTTAGGCTCAAATACTCACAATGGGTTCAATGTATATCAAATCTTGCACATTCTCATTCAAATCAATCATTAAAAATTCATGTATCCCACCCCCAACTTAAAATTGAGCATTGTCCTCAATGCAGCAAGGAGCAAGAAGAAATATAGCAACTAAAGAGAACATAAGAAAAACAAAAAGTGAGGAAACTGCCCTGTTTTGAACAACTGTTGAAGATGAATTTCGTTCAGGTACCAAAACAGCTCCAAAAATTCTGAAATTTGGTGGATATGAACCTGGGTGAATCGTCTACCGGCCTGTAAAATTTTAGCACAAAATTCCAATGGGAAGGCCTTGAACCGGATTTTTCTTCAGACTGGTGCAGCAAAAAGGTGAAGCAGAATTTCACATAATAAAAATATTTTTTTCTTTTTTTATTTTAAAAAACAATTAAGACAAAAATAAGAATAATAATAATAATAAGAACAAAATAAAAGCAATAAAGGTAAAAGAACTTGGGTTGCCTCCCAAGTAGCGCAATTGGTTAACGTCGTTATGCTCGACGTCCTCTATCGCTCAAATAATTAGATTTTTACCAATTGCTTGGACCACATCGGCATGTTCTTTCTTGATTTTTCAGAAGCCACCATTGCATTCTCAATCACTTCTAAATGTGGATTAAGCCTCCTTTGTGGTTGGATGACCGGCTTGTATTGCTCTTTCCTTACTGACTGAACCATACACTTCTCAAATTGGTCATCGGTTATGGCATTGAATGCAACATCTTTGACAATTTCGTCCACCACTTCAATTTGCAAGCAATCACTTCGATCAGAAGAAAATTTCATTGCTTTGAACACATTGAAAGTGACTTGCTCATTTTGAACTCTAAGAATTAATTTTCCTTGTTGGACATCAATTAGACCTCGTCCAGTGGCTAGGAATGGTCGGCCTAAAATAAGTGGTACTTCAAAATCTTCCTCCATTTCTAACACAATGAAATCTGCAGGAAAAATAAATTTGTCAACTTTGATCAACACATCCTCCACCACACCTCTTGGATATTTGATAGATCGATCTGCTAGTTGAAGAGAAATAGTGGTGCCTTTGACTTCTCCCAGCCCAAGTTTCTTAAAAACAGAATAAGGCATTAGATTAATACTAGCACCAAGATCACATAAAGCTTTGTCAAAATAAGAATCACCAATTGTGCAAGGAATAGTAAAACTACCTGGATCTTTAAGCTTTGGTGGTAGCTTATTTTGCAGAATAGCAGAGCATTCTTCAGTGAGGTTGACTGTCTCATAATCCTCCAACTTTCTCTTGTTTGCCAAGATTTCCTTTAAGAACTTTGCATAGCTCGGCATTTGAGCCAATGCATCTACAAAAGGAATGTTAATGTGCAATTTTTTAAACACATCAAGAAATTTGGAGAATTGCTTATCTATTTTGTGCTGCATAAGTCGCTCTGGAAAAGGAATAGGGGGCACATATGGTGTAGGATTGTCGGGAAATAGCTTTCTTTGAGATAGTTCTTCTTTTGGTTCGGCTTCATCCTTCAAATCGGCTTTGGACTCCTCTTTTTCTCCTTCATCTTTTCCTTCATTTTTAAGCTCTTTTCCACTCCTTAAGATGATGGCATTTGCATTCTTGACTGGATTTGTCACAGTGTTGCTCGGAAGGCCACCATATGGTCTCTCAGACAATTGGCTAGCAATTTGACCAAATTGCTTTTCCACATTTCGAATGCTTGCCTCCATATGTCGAATTTTTGCATCTTGAATGTTCATGCGACTTTCAAAGCGATTCACCACTTCTTGATTTGATTGAATAAGCTTTGCCACCATTTCTTCAAGGTTATTATTCGGCTTCTCTACTGGTGGTGGGAATGCTGGTCTAGGTGGGTTCATCGGCTGCTGATTTTGCCCTCCCCAAGAAAGATTAGGGTGATTCCTCCATCCAGGGTTGTATGTATTTGAGTATGGATTATTTTGAGGTTCTCTGTTGAAATTAGAAACAAAATTAGCATCTTCAGTAGTGTAAGAATTATGATTTACCTGACAGGCAGTTGACTCATGTCTTCCACCACAGAAGTTGCAAATTGTCTCATTTATCTTCAAAACCGAATCTATCTTTCTATTCAAAGCAGCAAATTGAGCAGCAATGGCAGTATTAACATCAATCTCATGCACTCCACTTGGTTTCTTGGCATTGAATCTTTCAGTTGGCCATTGATAGCTATTAGACGCCATTTGATCAATCAACTCAAAAGCTTCTTCAGGCGTTTTATTATTCAATGTACCACCAGCTGCGGCATCTATGGTACTTCTCATATTTGGACCAATTCCATTATAGAAAGTTTGCACTTGCATCCAAATTGGAATACCGTGGTGTGGACATCTCCTTAGCAACTCCTTAAACCTTTCCCATGCCTCATATAGGGATTCTCCATCATTTTGTATGAATGTGGTGATATCATTCCTCATTTTTGCTGACTTGGCAGGGGGAAAATACTGGCTTAAGAATTTTTGCGCCATATCCTCCCAAGTGGTGATAGAACCTGTAGGAAAAGAAGATAACCACAACTTAGCTTTATCACGTAAAGAGAATGGAAATAGCCTAAGTCTAATAGCATCATTGTGAACTCCATTATATTTAATGGTATCACAAATTTCAAGAAAAGCTTCAATGTGGAGGTTAGGATCTTCATTCGGCATGCCCTTTGAATTGAGCATTTTGAAGCATTTGGATCAAGGACGGCTTGAGCTCAAAATTGTTGGCTTGAATTGCTGGCCTTCTTATGCTTGAGGTGGAATTTTGAACCGTTGGAGCGGAATAGTCCATCAAAGTTCTCCTTTGAGGTTGAATTGGGAGATGTTCTTCTTCGGCCGCCATTGGATTTGTGTCAATGACTAACTCTTGCTCTTTCAATCCTCTTAGAAGTTTTCTTTCAGGTTCAGGATCAAATTCTTCCAATTCTCCTTTCCGACTTCTCAAATTCATGCAACTTTGGAATTCCCTTGACAAAAAAAAAAATTAAAAGGCTAGTCTCGACAAAGAATCAATCAATATCAATAGCAATTGGAAAAAAATTAGTAAATTCAATCCCCGGCAACGGCGCCAAAAACTTGTTTGGTGAATTGCAAGCGTACAATATCAACAAGTAATAAAGTGATAAGTAGAGTATCGTTCCCACGAGGATTGTTTTCAATTTAACCAATTACTTACCAATATGATTAATTCAACAACAAGCTAGCCAATTAAATTGTTTTATGGTGAATTAAACTAAAGAAGGAAAATTAATAACACTTGATCAAAACAACAAATAAGATGTTAGAGATTTCGATTTCACTTAATCAATCCTAATTAACTCTCTTGACTTGTCATGCAAATAAAGTAAATTCCAAATTATGATGGTGAAATTTCCTAATGTAAATTAATAGCGACATCGGTCTAA
This sequence comes from Gynochthodes officinalis, assembly GCA_020080225.1. Lineage (NCBI taxonomy): Eukaryota > Viridiplantae > Streptophyta > Magnoliopsida > Gentianales > Rubiaceae > Gynochthodes > Gynochthodes officinalis. The sequence continues at coordinate 42,137,324 of CM034618.1, read as the reverse complement.
TAACCCTATTTAGATTAAAATCAACTCACACTTGGTCTAGGTGAATTTAGATTTCTAAATGCATTAAGAACTATGGAAATTCCCGGATTCAATCTAATTAGCCACGACTTAGTTCTACTACCGAAACCACATGAACAACCTAGATTATTACCGTCTAAATTGAATTCACGGTTTAATATCACATGAGCACATGCATGTCATCTCCACACGGTATCAAACAAGCATAAAAAATCAATTAAGTGGTGATCAATCACCTAAAAGCATTAAGAACATGATATTAAACTCATAATTGAAATATAGGTTGCATGAACAAGTCTTAAGAATTAATTATTCATGATTAAGATCCATCTAATCTCTAACAAAAGAAATTAGAACATAATGAAGTTTAAACTAACAACAAAAATAAGAGTAGACATAATTAAATCAAATTCTAAAAATTAAAGTAATGATATAAAAGCTCTAAAATAGTTAATACTTGAAATAAACTACTACTAGAAGTTCATAACAAAATAAGAGAAATAAACTACTAAAATTAAAGACAAGTAAAGAAAAATAAAATGGCTAAACTAAACTAACTAAAGAAAAACAAGAAAAGACAAAATTGAAGACTTCAAATCAAATAAAATTCTGCTTCCTTCTTTTATTTTGTTACTCAAGCTTCCACAAGAAAAAGAACAATTCTTGCTAACTTTGAACCCAAGTCAAGCTTGGCGTTCTTGTGTTTGTCTTTCCTAAGGCAAACTAAAGAATAAAAACAAGAAGAAGGCGGAGTGTAAAGTCCGAAACAAAAGACCATTCGACCATTGATTTTCTTTGAAGAAAAACCGTGTGTTGAACTCAAGAGAAGCGAAAACAAGAAGAACCAAAAGGATGGTGAAAGTGCGCAGAAAAACCGTGGCTTGACTGGATTTTCTTTGAAGAAAACCGAGGAGAAGGAACTCTGAATATTTTGAAGAAAACCCGAGAGGAAGGCTTTGGAATTCTACTAAACTACGAAAAGAAAAGAAAGCAAAAGAACGAGAATTTGCTCAGTTAAGCAGAAAGGAATGGAAAGAAAAACGCGACTGGAGAAGCAAAGATAAGAGCAGTGCTCTAAACTAATGCATGAAAGCAGAAAGAAAAGAGCTTGGCTAAACTAAATCTAAACTAGAGGAAGAAAAGAAAAAGCAGAATGGATGTGCTACTACTACTCCTAAACTAATGAAAAGAAAAGAAAAGAAAAGAAAAAATATAAAGACAGAAGAATGGTTCTTTGTGTTTGTTCCTCTCGGTTGTGTTGTTTATATAGAGCAAAAGAGGACTGTTTCTTCCTAAATTTTTGGACCCAAATCCTTCTTTGTTTTGTTGTTTGTCTTCAACTTGAAATCGGTCCTTTTGTTTCCAAATCCCAGACTTTTGTTTCCAAATTCGATAATATCAAATTAGTTTGCACCTCGGCTTGGTTCTTCTTATTTCTTTTCCGATTTGTATTTGTTTTCTTCTCCTTTCTCTTTGTGTCTTTGCTCGGCTTTTCCTTTTGTTTTTAATGACTTTGTTTCCTTCTTTTGTAGCTTGTTTTGCAGCTTGTGTCTTTTAGTCAGCTCAGCTCTTCTTCTTGTTGCTTGTTTCTGATTTGTTCTTTGCCGAAGTTTCCTTTTTCTTGTCTCTCTCTATTGTGTTTCTTTGTTGCGACCAACAAAAATCTTCTTTGTCTTTTGTTGAGGTAATTTGGTCAAGCTTTGATAACCTTTCTTGGCTATAAAGTAACAAAATAATTAGTTAGTCCTTTGTTCTCAATTTAGAAGTAAAATTCAAGATTAAGCTCAAAAGTTCTAAAAATATTTGAAAACTTGGAAATCATAAAATCAAAGGATAATTTGGCCAAAATATGTAAAAAAAAATTAAAACACAAGCCAATTTCTAACCAAAATTAATAAGAAAACCCTATATAAAATAGAGTTATCATCTTGAAGCTTAATTTGTGTACCTTGCAACAAAGGCTGGTCCAAGTCTATGGAAACATCTGATTTTAAGCAATGCCAAATTTCTTGCTTTCGTACTAGGAATGTCCACATCCCAAATTTTTGGAAACAAGTTCCCAATTTTCATGCCTGTTTCTCTGGACAACCAATGAGTGGGAACATTCCATATCTGAACCCACATATCAATTTGATTGAACGCCTCTGAATAAATTTTCATCCCCATGGACCATTCTTTTAAAACCAGATATTGTTGGTCAAAAGACCAGAGCTTACCTTGTAACACCTTTTTCCTGTCTGCTTGGTTGTTGAAAACAAATTGAAAGAGGTTTGGCCCATACTCTATGATCGAGAAAGAACTCTGGGTTGGCCAAATTCTCGCCAAAGTAAGTTTCAAGCCGGTAAAATTTACTGTTTTCTCACCATGTATTTTCCCTGCTAAGCTTCTTTCACATAGCTCCTTACTAAACTTGACATCTTGTTCTTGAATTTCAATCCCCAGCTGCTCATTTGTGGAGAGTTGGCATTGTCGAAATTGCACCACTAGCTCCTCGACCATACTACTCTTAGCAGGTAATACACAAAACCTTGAGCTGCACTTCTAGATAAGGTTTATTAGGCGGAAACCCCGGCTGTAGTTGAAGCTAGGAATACCACTATACTACTAACTAAGTAGGAGAGATCGTAAGAAACAATAGGATAGTGACATTAGCTGTGGAGTGTACTAGATTCACACCTAATATATAGAGCCCAAAAAGAAGGAAATGCTCCAGAAATGCAGAAACAGTGAGATTCGTTGTTGATACTGAAAGAAAAGGAACCAAATGAGGGACACCCGAAGTCAGCGACAAGTGTTCTTGGAGAAAACCTAGGCTGAACGAAGCACTCCAATGAGACCGGAAATTCTCCTGAAGGAGAAAAGAGGCACTCTGCTCGCGAGGAGAGAGACTACTAACCGAATTCACAGTTATCACTGAGAATTTTCTTCCAAACGACATACTCAAAGACTTATTATTCCACATAAATTGTACCACAAATAGCAAGAGTATGCACCTTTTGCATTTTGGATACAAATTCCTTTCAAAATTTTCAATGTATGCTAATAAATTTTGGAATTTGCCTGTCTCATCTTTATTGCCCTTCGTATCTTTGGCTGTGTTTATTTTGTGTTTTATGTAAGAAAAGTTGAATTTTTTTTTAAAAAATAAATAAAATATTCAAATAGCTTTTTATTTTAGTTATTTTAAATTTTAAATTTTAAATTTAAATTTCTGCCAAAATTTTTATCTCATTATTTTTTAAAAAATTTCCCTCCAATATACTTTTTATTTTCCCTTCAAAATATTTTTTCTTACAAAAAATTCTCACAAAAACTTTCACATTCTAATATAAAATTTTCAAATAAAATACAATCCAAATATAGTTGTTTAGGGTGCTACCATTTATCGTTTCATCAATATAAGTTCCACTGTGCAAATCTTTTAAAATCTTTTGCATTTCATCGTCTCATATCTCACTATTATTAAAGTTTGCGTCCACATTGTCTTTAGAATTATCTCTTTCATCATCGTCAACATATGATAAATGTTCTTCATGAAATTTTCTAGGATGGTCAAGTCCATTTCCCTATCTTGCAAATGATTCCTGATAACTTCTAAACTAAGATACAGCACATTATGACAAGATCTACATGTATAGTTGTCGAATCTTCCCATTAGCTCCCATACTTTGCTTGGCTACTGTCATGAATTTTCCCAAACCTATGTTTCCTTGCTCGAACTACTACATAAATACATCCACTTCTAAAGTATAGTAATAAGGTGAGATCTTGGTAAATAGTTGATGTGAGTCAATCTACCCTTATTATGTAGTTATCAAAATTAATTAGAAAATAATATTTATAGTAATTATTAATATATATTAATCATATTTTTAATAGGAGTTACATCTACTTTTCAGTTGTCCAGTAGGATTTTAATTCTTTTTAATTTTTGTTTAGGATTTGTTTAGAATATAAATATGCTTGTAGAACTTTGTTTTTTTTATCATTCTGATTATTATTCAAGTTTTGAGACTCATTTTCATCATTTTGATGATTATTCAATTTTTAATCAATAAAATTCTTCCAAATTCTGCGAAATTTGTCTTTTTTACGAAGATTTTCTTATGTGTTAATAATAAGCATAAATTGGTTTTCAAATGCACGTGACTTCACAAGAAAAATAAAAATTAAGACTTAACAACTATTATTTCTCATTTTCATGCGATTTTGCATTCAAATTGCATCAAACTAAAAAATATGCTACAAATAAAAAAAAATCAATTTTTTTTTTTAAAACCCTTACACTAAAAACATGAAACTCAATAACAAATTTTAAGTTGTAATGTACAAAACATTTCCCCTAATGCAAATTATTGTACTAGTAAATAAATAATTTCCATGGGTCATTAATACAACTTCTGTACTTCACTTTCCTAACGTTTAATTTCAAATTCTAAAATCCCTGACTGTAGCTTCTATGGGAGGGGCTTAATTTTTGGCTATCAAAACCACTCTTTCATGAGAGATATGAAATCCTTATTGCTGAAAATTACTTGCAAGTTGCAAATACACACTTGGTCCTAAACATATAAGAAGCTCCATGCAATTTATTATAAAAATAGGAATTTAGGTAATTAGTTTAGAAGATAGCATATATAATCTAGTGGAAGGCAATATAAATCAAAAGCCAAACTTCAAAGTATGTATTGTTTAATCACAATGAATAAGTTTGATAATTCAACTTTAAAATAATGCATCATAGTGCTACACATTGAAATAAAGGAAAAAAAAGCCAACTTACCTCTAAAGTTGTATCTGAAAGTCTTGTTACCATTCTAATGTCTTCAACACAAGCGCTCAGCAAAATGTGTGTGTGTAAACAAAATGCCATTCATAACAAATAAAGAAAAGTATCTCGCGACCTATCATATTAAACAATATATGTGTGTGTGTATATATATATATATATATATATATTTATTTATTTATTTATTTATATATATATATATATATATATATATATATTTATTTATTTATTTATTTATATATTAAACAATATATATATACACCTGAAATCACTCAAGATATGTGACTTTTTCAATTTTCTTCCAATATTTAAAACTGATTCTTAACCTAATGTATGATCCCTCAAGTGAAGGTTTGATTTGAAACCAATTAATGAAGTTTTTGAGGTGTGAAAAAAGAAGAATTAAACAATTACTTCAAATACTTTTGAATTTTGATCAACCATGAACATGTATGGAATGTGCTTTGTCTCAACAATTCTGTTCAGCTATTGATTTGGCATTTACTAGTCATTTTCAATTTTCTTCCAATATTTAAAACTGATTCTTAACCTAATGTATGATCCCTCAAGTGAAGGTTGGATTGAAAAGCAATTAATGAAGTTTTTGAGGTGTGAAAAAGAAGAATTAAGCAATTACTTCAAATACTTTTGGATTTTGATCAACCATGAACATGTATGGAATGTGCTTTGTCTCAACAATTCTGTTCAGCTATTGATTTGGCATTTACTCGTCATTTTCTAATGTGATAACAATAAATATATTGTAAATATGGAAATTGTAACTGGATGTCAAATTCATTAACAAACAAAGTTAATTAGACTCAATACACATATCATTACATTCAATACACATATCTATTAATAACCAACAAAAGTGCAAGCGCTAAACTATTTAAATTGTATACTTTTAAACATTTAACTCTCTTTTTTTAAATAAACTTTTTACCCCATGAGTAGTCACTTCTAGTCACTTCTTATTTTTCATCATTGTGATGAAATAAGTCATACGTGCAATTCTCTTGATTCAAAATATGGATAAAAAAAAAGGTGTCCGCACAATTCAAAACACATTAATATGCCTTTTTTTCATTAATGGGCGGTCTTTGTATTTACTTCTTTTTTTTTTTAATTTCCTTTTGAATCACTAGAATTGCACATGGAATTCTTAGTATATCAACATAGACAGAAAAATCAAAGAAATGACTGAAAGTAAAAATTTCAAAGAGTTGAGTGGTTAAAAATCGTGAATGGCCAACCATCTAAATAGATCCGTGGAAGTTTATTTTGTTATGGGATGAAACATCACACAGCGTCAAAGTTAAAAATCCCATCGGCGAGCATTAAAAGCAATTACTTTACACTAGCTCTCCCACACTGCAGGCTTTTATGGCAGCATTCAATAGATGTTTGGTACCGGTAGTTATTCCCAGTCGACAACAGACAATTATGGCCCAAAAACCTTAATTAGCTGTTTTGCAATGCCCATTATTTTCTATATAAGCATGTGTGTTGAGGCTCTTTTTCCTCATGAGTACAAATACTTTTCCTTCCTTTGAGGCCCTCTTAATAGTCTAAAGAAAATTTGGCCGAATATATGGAGATAGAGGCCAGCAACAGAGATCTTGAGGGAGGGGCTTTGGCAAAGTGCAATGCAGATAGAAATGGAGGAGCCTATTTGGTTTGGCAAGATCTTAGTATTCTGTTACCAAACTTCGGGAAAGGCCCCACGAGAAGGTTGCTTAATGGACTCGATGGTTACGCTCAACCTGGAAGAATCATGGCTATCATGGGTCCGTCAGGTTCTGGCAAATCCACTCTCCTTGATGCTTTAGCAGGTCATCATCTCTCTTTCTCTCCCTATGCTGTTAGAGTGTGAATGTGTGTATTGTGGGGACATTTTCTTTTTCTGTTTTTGGCGACTTCATATACTTCATTTCACCCCCGATTTCTTATTTGAAGACTTAAGACCGAAAAGTTTACATAAACTCCTGAAGTGGGGCATTTTGCAGCACCTTATATGGGATCCATCATAGATTTTGACATTTTCATGGTTGAAATCCCACATAGATAGCTAATTTCACAACCTGACGAATTTTAAGTCAATAAAATAAGAATAATGATTGTCAAAATCTCGTCCAAATAAATTTGGTGTGGGTATATTGCATGTAGTTTCCAATCATGGTGAGATTTGGTGGCTTGTCTTTAAAATTTATATTGTTATTCTTTCGAATTTGGTTTATGAGAAAAATAGGACCTGGTTTCCCGATTGTTTAGTTGAGGGGCCCAACCCGATTATCATTGGAGGAAAAAATTAAAAGAAAAGGAGTACTATAGGCTTTCAAATTTGTTATTCCCTCCATTCTGAAATGATTTTTTTTTAAAAGAATAATATCTTCATTAAGATGTTAGTGCTTTTGTGTACCTTTCACTCACAAAATTTGAAACTTAAATTTAAAATAAGATATGTATTAATAAAAAATAATAATATAAATGAGATTTTTTTTAATATGACAAATATTTTGAAACATTAAAAAATTAACATTTTTAATGAAATGGAGGGAGGGAAAAAATGAAGAATGATTTGTTAGAGAGGAAGAAAAGAAATGCTACTTTTGATCTAGAGTTCATGCTTTTTGAAAGAGTTTAAAAATCTACCTAGGGTTTAGAGCACCACATATTTAGAAATCTCTATAGTTGAAAAACGTGCCACAGTCTATGATTACCATTTTATTTTGTAGCCAACGCCAAACATGACCTTAGGATGCGTTTGGACAACCATTTCCCTCTCACATAAGTTAAAAAAAAAAGATTCTTTTATTTTTTCCCTCTAAAATATTTTTTTTATGAATAAATACCTACTAAAATTTTTACACATTTTAATATAATTTTTTTTATTTATAAATAAAAATTATTTATCCAAACGGAACCTTAATGTTCATAAAGTGTTTCCGCTGGAACGCAAACTCAGCTACCACCAATGTTGTGAACAGGAAAGTACAGACCAAAGAAAAGAATCCATTTGTTGACCATGCAGAAAAAGCGACCATAAGTGCTCAGCTTACCCAAACTCTATGGGAAAGTGTGAGGAATTAATTGTTTAAGATTTCCAAATATTGATTTATTAATACTGAAGGAATCATGTGAATGAACATTTATTTTTGTCATGGATAAATTATCCTTTTTTCTATGTTTTTTCCTAACTAAATGAATAAGATAAGTAGTGCTTTGGTTAATTTCGTCCATTTTTTTATTTTTGTAAATTTCCTGATTTCTTGTCGGTCCTCAGTCCATATTATGAGAGTAAAAATATTTGAACGATGGGACAATTATAATTTATATATAGCTAGAAAAATCGTACTATTGTCATAGACTCATTCTTAATCTCAAAGCCCTCTACACCTTCTGTCCATAAAAATTTGTGTTCTATATATATATATATATATATATATATAGTTTAAAATGATTATTATATTTAAATAATTTTCTCATAATGTTTTTTTAAAAAGTATGTATTCAAAATTTTAAAAAAATTTCAATAAATTAATATTTTAAAACCAATTAATAAAATTCTATATTTATTATTAGCCAATTATATTTTTTTGAAAAGTTCATTTCTTTTTTAAAAAATGAATATTCTCGGACGGAGGCTGTATTCCCTTCAATGATGGCATGTTTATTTTACGTACCCGGTAAATGTTTTTTAAAAGAAAAATCAGTAGATACAATTTGTTAAGATATTAATTGTACACTTTAAAGGTCAGGAATTTAAACTTCATTATCATAAAAATACAGTAAATTATAATAATATCTAAGAAAATAAAGAATTAGAGGATGCGTGGGGGGACAAATATGGCCCGACCATGCAGTGCAGTAATTGGACCATTGGACAGATAGAGACAAATAAATAAACAAATTAATGTGAATTCTGACACTTTCTCATTTAGAATAAAAAAGAGGGGACAAATGTTTAATTTTTGTTTAATTAGAAATTGGAAGTACTACTTAATTGTTTTTTGATAGTTCTAAATGAATTACAGTTGCTCATTTCAACATGCGCTGCATTCTTTGAATAAGTAAAAAATGTGCTATTTTGTGTAAATATTTGGGTGTCCTTAGTGCTACTTTTCGTTGTGTTTTTGCCTGTTTTTGTTGGACAGGATGTCTTTTAAGTGGCTTTGTAGAACTTGCAGGTAGGCTCTCAGGAAATCTTGTCATGACTGGAAATGTTCTGATGAATGGGAAGAAAAGGAGACTTAGCTATGGTGGAGCTGTAAGTTATATCATGGTCATAATGAAATATGCATTACAAACTTTTTTGGCTCTTTCCTTTGGTTTTTTTTTTTTTTTTTTTTTTAATCTCGGTTCTCGTTTTTGCGCATATTTTTTAATATAAACCAGAATAGTGTAAATTGTACGAATTCCTTTTTCTTCTGAGGAAAAAACCAAATTGAAATTTACAAAATACTATATGGTTTAAGATTTTCTTTTAACTATGTTTCAAGTTTTTTAAAATTTGCTTACAGCTTTTAACATTTTTCATTTTGGAAGATTGCCTTCATACTCCAATAGTTGAAGAAAGCCAAGAAAATTTATAGTGGGTTATTTCTTAGTAATTTCTCAGTCTTAATAATATGTTAAAAAATTTCAAAAAAATATTCAAAAGTATTTTTCAAACCCATGTTGAAAAGTCTAATTGACCAAAACTAAGCATACAGAGCCCAAGGATGGCATACAATTAAGTTGGCTCATATGTGTTGTCCACAATTAAAAAAAGCTAACCACTTCATTGTTTGTTTAAAAGTTAACGGGCATTCAAATCCGACTTTACTCTCAAAAATTCAATAGTTTCATATTGTTAGGTAATGAGATATTGAGGAGAGAGTTGTGGATTTCCATACCTACAAAAATTATAGGGTGGTGCAGGGTCTAATGGAATAAGGTGATTGTTTCCCATACCTAAAAGAAATCTCATTGTAAATTTTCTTGCTTTTCTATCTCTATCTTCCATAACCATCCGAATTCTGTATTAGTAATATGTAATGGACAAATCAAATTTACTTTTTGTGAATAATAGAAAATGTTAGTCAGAATACTCTCTACCAACTTTGGGGGTTCCCATTCTTTTGACCTTTTGCCTTCAGCATTTATAACAGATGAATTTAGTGTGTACGGTTGGTGGCCTTTTCAGTGTGGGTTTGTGGGGCGTATTGAATTCAAACCAATTTGGGGAATTTCAGAGAAAACCAATTCCATGTTCACTAGTAGTTTGAAATTCTCATTACTTTACAGGAAATAATACATAATTACTCATTCTGTCCGAATAAAAGAGTCCCCATTTTTAATAATAATAGTAATAATAATAATCAATATCATCAGTTCTTTTTTGTAGTGTCTTTTTTTTTTTTCCAGTTAATGTTGAAATAATATGAAGGATACGTATCAATCTTCCTCTCTCCTTACTCATTGTTCAAATTTTTGACAACACAAAAAACATATTGTTCAACTCTTTTTTAATTTTGATAATATGAAAAAATCGAAAACTCTGCCCTTCTATCCCTTAAATAAGGGAGGAAGGTGGAGGCCTTTGGTGTCTCTCCAGCAAAGAATTGGAGTCTACTTCTCCTGCTACAACAGAAAAAAGATACTCTCAAATATACTCATTAATTTCAGTCTAATGTTATTTTCTTCTTTTTTTTTGGGTCCACATTGGAACAGGCGTATGTAACTCAAGAAGATATATTCTTAGGAACTCTCACCATCAGGGAAACCATTAAATACTCGGCGCAATTGAGGCTCCCAAGCAGCGTAACCAAAGAGGAAACAAATTATATAATAGAGAACATAATTATGGAGATGGGCCTCCTGGACTGTGCGGACAATCTCATTGGGAATTGGCACTTAAGAGGGGTGAGTGGGGGAGAAAAGAAGAGGCTCAGCATTGCATTGGAAATTCTTACACAACCCCAACTCTTATTTCTTGATGAACCTACAAGCGGCCTAGACAGTGCCTCCGCATTTTTTGTGACTCAAGTACTGAAAAATGTTGCCTACGGTGGGAGAACAGTGATTGCCTCAATTCACCAACCCAGCAGTGAAGTTTTTGCACTTTTTGATGATCTATTCCTACTATCTGCTGGCGAAACCATTTATTTTGGAGAAGCAAAAATGGCAGTGGAGGTACTGTATATTTCCATTCACCTTTTAGATGAACTATAATGTCATTTTGTTAATTCTTCTAATTGCCTGTTTTTTTCTTTAAACTCGCTTAATTCTTTTTGTTTTTTTTAACTTATTTTTTTCAATTATCCTACTCTTAGCTAGTCTGAAAGGAACGGAAACCCATTTGAGCTCTTTTATAGAGAAAAGGAACCAATCTGAAATCTGAACTTTCTACGGGGAAGAGGAACTCATCTAATTTGGGTCTTATTTGGGCCTTATTTGGGCTCTTCTAGCTAGCTACTTTACAGAGGAACACATTTGGACTATTCTACAAAGAAGGAGAACTCATCTCATATAGGCTGTACAGTGGGTTATAAAAATATGTTTGGATTATTTTTTATATATAAACAGTTTTTTATTTTTCAAAAACTAAATAAAATTTTCAAGCATATTTTTATTTTTAAAATTTTAAATTCTAAATTTTTTTAAAATAATTTAAAAATTTTTTCCCTTCAATACAATTTTTATTCTCCCTCCAAAATACTTTTTCCTACAAAAAAATTCCACCCAAATTTTTACACATTTCAATACAAAAATTTTCAAATAAATTATAATGCAAACATAGCCTTGACTACCAAATCAAGAAGCTGTATGGCACAATTATTAAATTTTTAAGCTGGTATCAAAATTTAATGTCTAGGAACCTGAGCATAGAGTCTAACACCATTATTGAATTTTTAAATTGGTGCCTAAATTTAATCTCCAGCAACCCCAAAATAGAGCCTAAAAACTCTTGTTAGTGGCCAGCTTGGCCTAGCTAAAATATAAAATACCCCTGCTTAAATACCTTATCATCAAAATGCATAGGGCACCTTAATTTCGTCGCACATCTTCTTTAATTTAGAAAAACTCTATTTCTTATGGATGGGTATGAGAAACTTTATGAATCTAAAATGGGATTTATATAGTTCAAAAAAGAGAAATTCATATTTGACAATTATATATATATATATATATATATATGCACACACTCTCTCTCTCTCACACACACACATACACGCACAGTAGTTCTTTAGCTAGTGACAATTTAAAATTTAATAAATATTAATATTTCAAGAAATTTTTTTATGATTTTTGAAATATATAATTGATATTTTTAATTAATTTTATTATATTTTGTAAACTATAAAAATCTTTTTAATTAATTTAATGATATTTTATATAATTATATTGCTAATTAAAGTATAATTCTTTTCTATTTAAAAAAATCCTATTAAAGGCATATTAAAATTTGTTTATCATGCGTAATTTTAAGTCGTAGATATAAAGCTTGAAATTGATTATTTAATAACACTCATATATTGAAATTGAAACATATTACAATTATATATATATATATATATATATATATAGAGAGAGAGAGAGAGAGAGAGAGATGTAGATAGATAGATAGATATATATGTATGTGTGTGTGAGACAATTTATTTATTATTACTATGTAAATTAATTTAAGTTAAAGTATATTTCACTTCGTAATTATACATAATTGAAGGAAATAGTTGTAAAATATTTAAATAAGGATATTAAATATAAACAATGAATTTTTTATCTATGGATAAATATGCCAATCATGGTTTTCATAATTTATTTAGATAATTTACATTAAAATATTTTTAAATAATATTTTGAATTAGTACTGATATTTTTAGTCAAAATATTCAAAATGATAAATGGCAAGTAAGTTAAGTTACTTTTAATATTTATTTCTATAATTTTTTTAGTATATGTTATTGAGAAAAAAATTAATATGAAATATAATACTTTTAAGAACATAAATAAAAAAAAAATGTAAGTGTATGTAAGTGACAAAAATTTTATACAGTATTAAAATTTTTTAAAAAATCCTATGTATGACAAAAACATTGATTAATTTTATTTTTTTAATAGATTGTATTTGAAAGTAAAATATAAATATTTAATAATAAAATTTTTAACTTGATGATAATGAAAATAAAATAAAAAGCTTTTAAAATAAATGAATTTACTAAAAGTAATATAAAAATAATTTCAACATTTGATCATTTCATAAAATTATACTTATATCAAAATAAAATTTGCAACCTTAGAAAAACTAGATAACAAAAGGTCACCATCAACACTCCCTTTTAGAATAATATATATATATTCTAAAGTAAGTTTAAGCAAATCAAATACAGAACAAGGAAATTCAATTTGCCACGATGTAAGTTAAAAAATTATCATAATAATAAAAAAATAGAATAACCTTCGATCTTTGCAATATCAACGTCTATTCATATCTAATAAATCATGATTTGATATGTGTTTTTTACTAGAAAAAAGTTCACTTTTAGTTGTATAAATATTTTTAAAGTTATAAAATATAATGCATTTAATGCTTGATTCTATGTATAGTTTTTCAATTTTATCTTTTCCTTTTAATTTTAGATTTTTCATTGTCATTATTGGTAATGATAATATTAGAAGAAAAAAAAAGTTTAAAAGTAAACTCTTATAAGAAGAAAAATTTTGAAAGTAAACTTTTTTGGAGACCAAGAAATACTTCTTTTTTTTTTATAGCAAAATTTGTAAATACTGATTCATTTTTCATTGATGATCACTTGTTTTCTCTCTTCAAAAATTTGCAGTTCTTTGCTGATTCAGGGTTTCCATGTCCATTAAGAAGGAATCCCTCTGATCATTTTCTCCGCTGTACAAATTCCGACTTTGATGAAGTCAATGCTACTCTGATGGGATCTGATAGTATAAGTGTATGTAAATGGTAGCGGCTTTACTCCTGAAAATTTCCTTAATAAAAATTTTGGTATGAAAATTATATTTCTCTGAAATCACAGCTTTCCGGCTTTTGTGTCACCTAATGTTCATAAAACAAATTTGTCCATCGAAATCTTTTCAACATGTCAAACAGCGACCAAGGATGGCGCTCCTCAATTGTTCATCATACGAGTCAAGAATAAATTTACTCATTACATTTCTGCTGTTGGTTATTTCAGGACATTGGCAAGTCAAATGGCCTGTTGATGAATATGGTAACAACAGAAATCAAACAGAAGCTTATCCAGAAATACAAATGCTCAAAATATGCAGCAATAGTGAGAACTAGAGTTCAAGAAATTTCATCTAGTGTAAGCTTTGGCATTAACTACTCTGATTTGGAAAGTTTTCTTTGCTTTTCACATTATGGCAAATCCCATGCGGACAATATAATATTTAACAAAGCAAATTGAGTGATCAATGCGTCCGAAGTGTTGTGTTGATGCTCTGACTTAATTGGCAAAATTTAATGATTGAGATGTGTTTTGAACTTATAAAGGTATCAAGGGAAGGGCTTGAAATTGAAAACAGAGGAAGCAAGGCAGGATGGATCAAGCAATTTTCAACATTAACAAGAAGATCTTTCATAAACATGTGGAGGGATTTTGGGTATTATTGGTTGAGGATAGTAGTATACATAATGGTTTCCATTTGTGTGGGTACCGTCTTTTATGATGTTGGTACAAACTACAATGCAATTTTAGCAAGAGGTGCCTGTGGCGGATTCATATCAGGCTTCATGTCATTCATGTCCATTGGGGGCTTCCCATGCTTCATTGAGGAAATGAAGGTAAGCAATCTCATTTTCTTATTATCATTAATGGCAAAGCAAAGTCACATTTTTTTCCTATGCATGGGTTTTCAGCTTCATCAACTTATAATCATAATAACCCTTTTTGCTTCTCGACCAACCATGTTAAGGGAATAATTTATATAAAAATAGGGATGTTCAAAATCAATGATGATTCGATCTGATTCGCATTTGAACGAATCATAATTCAACCGATTTGAATATTTCGTTTCTGGTCGGGTCGGGTTGGATAGTTTTTTATCCGTTTTTTTCCCCTTTTTTCCGTCGCTTTCTTTTTTAATATACAATATTAGGTAACTTAATTTAAATTTGAAATTAATATTTTTATATTAAAAAATTATCTATTTTTTATGTAAAAATAATAAATAAACTTCATGCAAATATTTTAATTTGTGTATTTTTCATGTAAATTAATTTATGTATTTTTGTGTAAATATTTTAATTTATTTTTTCACATATTGATTAATTTTAATTAAAGAATTATTTGAATTATTAAAAACAATACTAATTTATATTTTATAACTAATGTTACCTATTTTTGGAAAATAAAAGTTATATTTTTTTTTCATTTAGATCAAAATGAATAAGATAGGATCAAGTCCTGATCCGATTCAATTCGATTCGAAACATTAATTGATTAGATCAGATCGGCCAATTCAATCTGATTTAGGAATCAAAATGAATACGCTATATAAAATCATACGAGATACGGATAATAGATGATTCTTTTACACTCATCATATGATAATGTAGTTTATGAATAAGGGTAGAAGAGATTCTGGAATCAGGACGAGTGAATATATTTATTTGTTTCTTGCAGTGTTCAAAATCAACAGCAATATCTTGCTAGAACCTCTTTTGTACTTTGCTTTAGAGAGGATCTTTGAATGTTAACCAAACATATCAGCATGTGCCTTTTCAGCAGGCTCATTCACAAACTCATAAGGATTATTTTTGATGTTTGGAGCAGATATTTTACAAAGAAAGACTCAATGGGCATTATGGAGTTGGCGTGTTTATTCTTTCAAATTTCGTCTCTTCACTTCCATACTTGACTTTCATGGCATTCATTTCATCAGCCATTACCTACTTCACAGCAAAATTCAGGCCTGGCATTTTCCATTTTCTGTACGCTGCCTTAGACCTTCTGATCTCCATTTCTGTTGTGGAGAGCTCCATGATGGTTGTGGCCTCATTGGTTCCGAATTTCTTGATGGGACTCATTGTTGGGGCTGGGTTTATTGTAAGAATCACAAACTTCTAAAGCATAAAGTCTTCTGTTTTTTTGACTTTTCAGTTTTGATTATCACAGAACAAACACTTTTTAACCGCCACTACTGAGTTGCTTGTGCTTAATCTTTTAGGGGATTATGATGGTTACGGCTGGCTTTTTTCGACCTCTGCCGGAACTTCCAAAGCCATTCTGGCGATACCCCATTTCCTATATCAACTACATGGCCTGGGGTTTACAGGTACAATTTTGTGTATCATAACTTCATTTTCTTTCTTCTGTGCATTTTTAGAAAAAATTTAATGGGAAAAAAGAACCCGCACCAGTAGTCCTAATCTAATTAAATTCACAAAATTATGCCGACTGATATATGAGTTAACATTCACAAAATATCTAGGCACTGCATGTACATCAAAACTTAAGGAAATAGAAAAGTGAGAATGTTTTGAGTTTGGAGCAACTGACTAGAAACAATTGAATAAAATACCAAAAAAATGAACCAGAGTCACAATTTTTGTATTGTTTTTGTTACAGTGAAAATAGTTATTCTTGAAGACAAAGTTTTAAGGGTCCGTTTGGACAAGGCAATTTTATTTACAAATGGAAAAAGTTGTATTGGAATGTGTAAAAATTTTGGTGGGTATTTGTTGATAGAAAAAGTATTTTGGAGGGAAAAAATAAGAGGAATTTTTTTTTTAAAATTATGTAAGAGAAATTTGTGTGGAAAAATTTGAATTCTAAATTTTGAAATAAAAATGTGTTTGGATAATTTGTTTTTGTTTGAGAATTTTCTTATTTGCAAATGAGAATCCTTTGTCCAAACGTATTTTCTTTAATAAAAATGAGAATAAACAGTTGTGAAACTCCAATTTGATAGACCTACAATGCGGCCCCCGCCAAAAGATAAACAAATAAATAAAACTGAATTCAAATTTACATTTAACAATTTCTTATCAAATCAAGATGATCAGGGCAAACATAGCCAATTTTTTTAATATACGCTAATTTGTTTGGTCCAAATAATTAACAGGGAGCTTTCAAGAATGACATGATTGGTCTCGAATTTGATCCTCCTCGCCCAGGAGATCCAAAGCTCAAGGGAGAATTCATCATAAAACACATACTTGGGTTTTCACTAGATTATTCAAAGTGGTGGGATTTGGCTGTTGTTTTAGCCATTTCCATATCTTACAGATTGCTTTTCTACATCATTCTCAAGATGAGAGAGAAAGTTTCACCAATGGTTAGAATACTTTATGCAAAACAGACTCTGCATCATCTCAGTAAGAGGCCTTCATTCAGAAAGACATCATCATCAATACCTTTTCCATCGAAGAGACATCAAGCCATCCATTCATTATCTTCTCAAGAAGGTCATAATTCTCCAATTCACTGAAACCATAACCCCTTTTTGTTTTCCTTCCATATCTACATGACACGAACAACAACACACAAAAAATTGATCTGAAACTTCATTTTCATTTTTTTATGTATACCGATCAGTTCGGACAAATTAATTCCTAATGGATATGAAGTTGAGCATATAAGTAGATGTTTGTAAAATATTCTAAACTTAGAGTAGATGCTGCAATATTAATTGCGTCAATATTGATTGCAGCATCAATTTCGACATCCATCCGTTTCGTGCATCTGTTAGACGCTGAGCGAAGGGTGGGGACCTAGGGGAAGTGTGGGGTGTTGTAGACACGAGTTATTCTCAGATGATAAAAGCTCAGCCCACGTTGTGGCTAAGCAAGTAAAATTTAAATAACCTCCCTGACCTCTACATCAGCTGCATCAAATGGATCAAATACAGTTAACAGTAAAAACTTATAATTAAAGAGATAATCTATCTGTATAAAAAAATAAAAGTTTATATAATTAACTTATTATATTAAAAATAAAAATACATCGCATGGAATATTCTTTCCATTAGCATTGTATATATATTCATGATTATGAAGACAAATATCTAGTGGCGTGTAATGAGAGAATGCAAGAGAATATAAAGATAAATGAAGACATAAAAAATGCATTTGTTCGATGAGAGTGAGGAAGCAAACACAAAATGTTGTATATTACCTGTGCTATCATCCTTTGTTTGTTGAGCAACTGAGTCCTAGCCTCATTAAGATCTGAATTAGGTGACTTGTATAACCTCTGAAATAAAGAAAAATCATCGTCGAAAGAGCCCCGTGATGGGTATTCGTTAAAAACAAGAGAGACAAAAAACAAATATTGATTCAGGACTGTAGGCAAGAAAAGGAAGATGCAACCAAGCAGATATTCTTCGACACAAAGGCCCAGAAAAAAATTATAAGAAGAATAAAAAATCGAACCATCCACAGAAAGAAGATGAATGAAACTAGTAACAGAACAAGAAAACATTTTAATGCTTAAGAGGCAGACTTATCGTGTAAAGCACATCCAAAAGGAAAGAATAAAACAACTTACAGACACCCAAACTGCAGTTCAGGAATCACAAAGATTTTTAGTGTTAATTTACATTTTAGTTTGGTCAATCCCTTGAGGATCCTTAGAAATTGTCTATATGGATACTGTTAGAGGCTGGACAATTGTGTGGCTTGTGACCAATCTTGCCTATCATGGGTGGATTTGTTGCTAACCTGAAAAATTGATGCTATATGTAGATTGAGAAGAGATTCTGGTATGCAATCAATCTTTTTATTGTTCCCTTGCGTATATGGGTTGATTTCCTTAGAGTGGTATCAGAGCCACCTTTGTTTATCCATGTTTAGTATAATTTTATATGTTTAATTTTTATGAATGATGAATGATTCATATATGTATTATTCTTGATTAATTATTTTGAGAAAAACAACTAGCCAGCTTTGCTTAGTCCTAGCACCACCTCGGTACTCCGCCACCTGCAACACAACAATCTCTTTGTCTTCTCCCCCATTCTTCAAAGCATTCTCCTCTTTGGAGAATGGGGGAGGTACTATATTTTTTTAGGTATTTTCTTTGTTTTTCTATTGCTTCTGTTCGTAGTGTAGTAGTTGCCTTTGATGGGAAGTTATTTTTCTTGTTATTTTTTCTTTTTTGTTGGTTTAATCCTATATTGTAGAGGTGTTTTTTTATCTAAGTTTCCTTCTTTTGTAGTTTGTTGAGGAGATTAATTTCTACATCTGTTTTAACTGTTATTTTAGATTTAGCTTTAGATCTAGGTACTTATTTTAAAAAAAAAAATTTTAAAAAAAAGAGGGAGAAAAAATGGAGATCACCATCTTGTGATGATGGTCGGTCAAAATTTGAGGAGATAATGAAGGAGAGGATGACGAGGATGATGCGGGATGTTGGTCTTCCACAGCATGAGGATGAAAAAGATGAGAGGATGGAGATGATGATGTTCGTCAGTAGTAGAAGGGAGAGGGACTGTGGATGGGGGAGGCGGACTGAGGTAAAAGTTAGGGCAAACTGGTGGATTTTTAAATTTTTTTAAGATGTCTGCTACGACTTCAGTTGTGCAGTCTTCCCTGCAAATGGTAGTAGTTTAATTCAAGTTTTTCAACGTCTGCAAACGATAGTAGTTTGTTTCAAGCTATTCAACGTCTGTCAATTTTTCAGAATCATCACAAAAGGCATAAGACGAGAGTTAGGAACACTAGCGATCAATTTCTTTTAATGTTTGTAGTTTGCGGATTCCAATGAAGACAACACCTTAGTTAGTAGTTAGTTGTAATTTGGTTGACCCTAGGTTGTCCAATGTGTCGCTTGTCGGCCTTTGTATGCCGCTTATCGGGTTTTTTTTACTCTTTGTGGTCTCTTTTGACTCTTGTGGTTCTTTCGTCTTCATGGGTTTGGTTTAAACTCAACACTACGAAGCTCATTTAATCCTTTTGTGGCTATGTACTTTTGCCATTGTGTAATATTAATATACTAACATTTTTGGAGAATTTTTTTTTAAGAGTTCAAATCAGAATTTTGAAAAGATTTTTGAAAATACATAAAAAAAAAGTTTGGACTGGTCAACTTGACCCCACTGGGCCGACTTGTCAAAAGTTGATCGACTTGAATCTACTAGTCAACTGACAAATGAAAAAAAAAAAGAAAGGGAAGCAGCCGAAACAAGGCCAATGGCCTTTTGTCACACAACCACAAGACTGACGATGTTGGCTAGATCTAGTATAGTCACTTAACCAGAAGTTGTCTGGCCAAGCAACCAGACGAAGGTTGAATCCGACGCGACCAGAACAGTTTTGGTCACGTGGCTAAAATTGTTCTAGTCGTAAAGCTAGAATTTTAGCCACAACAATAATGGATCCAGGCTTTCTATGGCTGAAAGAATTCTAGTTGATAACCAGAAATTAAAATTTAAAAAAAAAAAGAAGTGGCGGAGGCAACCACGGCAGAAAATGTAAAGCGAAGAAGATGATGACATAATCGGATAATGTTATCTCTACGGCAACAATAATGACGTCATCACTTACTCAACAATGAGTGATGACGTCATCTGATGATATCATCACTGACATATAATGACACCATCAAATGACGTCATCACCATGGTAATAGTCTCTTTTTTTTAAAAAAAATAATAATTCTTTTAATGACCGTAATGAAAATGTTGCTAAAAGTCTAGTAATGTGATTATAAAATTTTAGTAACATACTTATCAATTTTGTTTCCTCCCTTTATTTTGTAAATTTTATTTACACACAGTTTCTAACCTTTAATAATTTATAAATCTAAAGCAAGTTTTCGACTGACTTTTATGTTTTAATTAGATTAAAATATAAAATAATATGTAATCCAATTAAATTATTTATTTTGTTCAAATTTAAATGTGATTTAAATTTGAAGAAATTTCTAAATAAAATATTAAAATTTTCTTCACTTGGAAGAGTTTGAAAATAAATAGTTGAATCCTTTGATTTTCTAAATCAACTACAAATTTTAATTGGATTTGTCTTAGATGATCAAATTATAATTTGATTATAATTTGAATGTTATAAATTTTGAGGAAATTACTAAATTTTAATTTGATTGGAATCTAGTAGTTTATTAATTTTGGAGTTTTACTAAATTTTAAATGTGATTTGATATTTATTAATAAATTCAATTTAAAATTATATTTCATGTTTAATATGATTAAATTTTGAAATTTATATTTTAGATTGAGTTTCCAAAATTGGTTTTGATTTCAATTAGATTGGAATTTGACAATTATTATTTTGAGACTTTTAAATTTTAAATTTGATTTAAAATTTAAAGGAAGTTGATATTTAGATCTATTTCATAATTTAATTTTATTAAAATTATGGAAGGGGATCAAAATTGAATTTCAAAATAATATTTATCAATTAGATCAAAAATGAAGGCAAAAGGTTTCGAAACTCTTATAATCTAAATTTTTTGTTAAAGCTTAACTGTTAAATTATTTAATTTATTTTAATTTAATTGATTTTGAAAAACCCTATTGTTTTTCAAAAATAATTCAAGAATATTATTTCTAATTTGATTAGAAATGGTAATACATGTTGATCCATGACTAGAAATTAAACATATTTATGTGATTATTTAATTTTATTGATTAATTACATAATTATATGCAACCTTTGATTAAATATTTGATAGTATAATGTGTTCATTTAATACAATTATTTGTTTTGATATAGTATGCCGCATTTGGTCAAATATTTAATAGTATGTGTGTTGCAAATAGTTGACAAGACATAATATCTTGCATAAAATCCCTTGATAAAATATTAAATCATTTTAATTGCCTAGTATTTCATGTAAAACAATTCTATTAAAATGACTTGTTGGGCTAACTCAAGGTTATTTTAACTAAAAGGTGTTTTAAATATAAGATGAAATCTCTTAATAGTAATTGTTACTTGTTGCAATTATTTTGATTTATCGATAAACTATTAAATCAATTTAGCTCCCTTCAATTATTTCATTTAAAAAAACTCTTATTAGAGTGACTTGTTGAGCTAACTCAATGTCATTTTAACTAGGTATTTTAAATATGAGATAAGATCTTTGAATGGTAATTGTTATCTTCTTGTGGCAATTATTTTGATTTGTTGATAAAATATTAAGTCAGCTTTTAGTTACCAGCTTCCATTATTATATTTAAAAAATCATTCTCATTAGTATGACTTGTTGAGCTAACTCATGGTCATTCTACTCAGAATTCATTTTAAATATGAGATGTGAACTCAAAATAATAGGTTGGACTTAACAAAAATCATGATTTGTTGAGCTAACTCAACGTCATGCGTTTTTTATGCAAAAGTTAGGAAACACATTTGATGTATTTATCAAGAGTTAATAACCTAACTATCTAGAAATTACAAAATAAAGTTGTAATTGGTAATTGTTACCTACCTGTTGGAATTATTTTGATTTGTTAAACTAACTCAAGATTAAAATAATTAAAATGGGATCCTAGCCCACTAGGAATTATGAGATAATTCCCGAATCATTATTTAAGGGTTATTGATTTGGATAAAATAGTGGGAGCAAAACCAAAATTTACCATCCATATCATTTATATTTTGGTTTTGTATATTGCATAAATACATATTTTTCTATCTTTATTTCTATGTTATAATGTATGAGAAATATATATATATATATATATATATATATATATATATATATACATTTCATTATTTTGATATATGAGTTGATGGCCTTAATATATTGAATACACACTACAAGAAAAATGGCTTTTTCTAACGCAAATCACCATGACGAACAAAAATCTCGTCACCAAATATCCCCATTAGTGATAAGAATTCGAGTCGTCACCAATTTTGCGTCAACTCACTAGTTTTAGTGACGAGTCACTGGAAGTCGTCACCATTTCGTCACTAAAAAGCTTGGCATGAAGGTTTCTTGCCAATAAGGTATAATTAGTGACGAGAGCTACTCTCGTCACCTAAATTTGAAAGTTTAGTCATTAGTGACGAAGTTTTTGTCGTCACCAATTTGGATGTATTTTAATGACAATTTTTATCGTCATCAATTTCTTATTATATATGTAACTTATATATGATTCTCAATTAAATTCTTAATTATATGGGTGAGTAATAATACTTTAGTGACTAATTATAGTTACTTTTCCTAGTGACCAATATGGCAAATATAAAAAGACAAAATTCACTCATCACTCTCCTTAAAAAATAAAAAATAATAAGGGATAATTTTGTCTTTTCATACTTGCCACATCAGTCACTATGAAAAGTCACTATAAAAATTCACTATGAATATCATTACTCTTATATGGATATATGTGAAATATCATTAATTCAAATATAGAAAAAAAATTTGTTAGTGTATTATAAAATTGAATTTTCTAGTTTAAAAGAATTTTTAATGAAGAAAATAGTCAAAATAAAAATCAAAATAGTTATGACCTTTTTGTATAATATTATTAAATGTGGAGATATAAAATATTTGTCTTGGTATGTGATGAAATTAAATATTATAAATATTAATAACAAGATATGTATTGGGCCATATAATTTGGAATAGATTACATAAAATATTTTGGGTTAAATTGATTGGCCACTACTTATATAATGATTGGACATGTTTGGCTAGGGATAATGATTGAGTTATGTAATTTATTTATTGAGCCAAATTTAACTTTTTAAATTTAAGACTCTTAATTTCTATTAATTGCACTAAGACACCCTAATATATATGAATTTGCCTACGTTATTTTACTTCAAGCATACAGAATTTTTTAAATACACTACAAATTAATTATAATTGGATTTCTTTCGCTAAGAATAATGATTGGACTAAGCATATTCTTCCTTATGCCAAACTTAGCTTATATTATGACTCTTAATTTCTAATAATTGTACTAGGACACCCTAACATTTATGTTCGTCCATATAATTGTACATTAATCACATAGTGTTTTTAGTATTATGATGTACTACTAATTAGTAGTAATTGGATTTCTTTAGTTAAGAATAACAAATGGACTAAGTGTATTCTTCATCGGGCTGAGCTTCATTGACTTATTTATGTTATGACTTTTAATTTAAAATAATTATACTATAACACCTTGAGATTTATGAACATGCGCACATAAGTTTAATTACTTTATATTAAAATACACTATTGATTAACGGTAATTAAAAGTTTTGGCATTTATTACGAACTATATTTCTTTATAAGAAAATTAGGAATAAAAAATATATAGTTTCAAAGTAGTTACAGTCACTAATGTAATATTATAACATAAGTAGTCATTAATACATGTACATATGTTGTTAGACATAAAATGTATAACAAAATTAGTAAATACTTATACTCTCTCTGTCCCAAAAAAAAAAGTTTGGTTTCACCAATGTACAACTTTTTATTTTTGGTCAACCAAGTGGAGGTACAACTCATTTTATACTACTAATTTCCTCATTAAGGGTATTGTATATCAAGATACCATTTTAATGTATTTTATCTCATTAAGGGTATTTTGAAAATGTTTGTTGAAATATTAGCTTTGACTTTTGAAAATGTACTCTTTGTTTGGGACAAAAAAAAAATTAGAAACTGAATTCTTTTTTTGAGATAGAGGGAGTATATATATATATATCTATAGATATAGTTAGAAGGTAATAAACATATATAGTAGTTAGTAAATTATATAGTTATAATAAAAGTAATTATTACATAACATAAGCATTGTAGTGCATATATACACAGAGTTTTATGCACACGCACATTAACACACACGTGTTAATTATTCATCTATTTGTTTATCTTTTAAGTAAGTAATACATAATCTTAAATATATAATCTATATAAACTTAAATATATAATATACATAATTTTTTCAATTTCAACATGAAAATGTAAATATTATTTTTTCTTTGAATTATGTTAAAATGGTTTCACTTTAACCATTTAATAACTAACTAACATTTCAAAATTTAAAACTTAAAAAAATTCAAGTTACAATTTTTTTTAATGCTGAAGAAAAAAAAGTTTGAAAAAACGAAATTGTTTTAAAGAGAAAAGCGGGAGTCAAAAAATAAAAGGTAGCTCTAATAGTTTGAAAATGTTTTTTTCCTTTACCAATACACTTAACAAAATTGTAATTCCTTTGCCATCTCTCAACTGGTCTCTACTAACCCATAGTATCAAGAACCCAAATATCTCTCTCCATCTTTAGCACCCACTGCCATTTCTCCATGGCCGCCCGTAGTTAGCACCCGCCACTATTTCTGTTGGATTATGCCCTAAAAACCAATCATATGATGATATTTTGACATATATTGTATCATAATATTTATAATTAATGGCAATGATTATTATTATTTCTATATTTGCGTTTTATGAAATAAATATAATAGTAATGTTCCAAGAATTTAATTATTCTAAAATTATCCCTAGTCGAGTATTATCATAAAATGGGACAATGATAATGCATTAAGACTAGTTTGTGTAGTGACTGATGAAATTGTTCATGATATGAGATATCAAGTCAACACATGGGTACATGTTAGAGAACAATATACTGGATTGACCCGTCATGAGAAATATTATATGGATTATTATATGAAGTGTCATAAATATTCTCATAGTGATGATGGTGTAAATAATCCTTAGACTTGAGATCCTCAGAGATGCCAACATAAGGAGTTGTATGTTTTGATACTACTAAACGTTACCCATAAAAGAGTAAACTATAAAAGTAGTAATTGGATATGTAATAAATCATGTAGTGGGATATTGAGTGATCAAGAAAGGATTTGCCCCTCCTATATAATGGGAGTGATATCTTTGGGCCCCTTGGTTGAGTAAAACCATAAAATGCATGACCATGCTCAAATGAGTTGATATGTGATATCGAACTCATTTGCTTAGTATGTCTACTCGGGAATCAAGAAATGCAAAGATTGAACTATACGAGCATGACACGCTCCATGGCTCATGTTCAATCATGATATCTAGGGCAAAGGGATTTAATTACAAGGTAATACCTATCACAAGAAATGTAATGACGAATTACTAATATTCTCATGACTTGGGTACTATTGATGTGTTGCTAGATACCGCTCATTACTTTTGGCATAAAATATATTTTATGCCAATGCCAACATTATGAGAACCTATTGGGTCGCACACTTAGATCGTATCCAAAAAAAGTGCAAAATTCATGTGATGAAATTTTGGTTAATTTAAGAATCCTATTGAGAATAGGAATCTATCGGGTTTTGTTTTAAAACGATTTTGGATTTAAGGCTAAAAGATTTTGGTTATATTAATATTAATAAATCCAAAATGAGTTTTAGATTTATTAATTAAATAATAATCAAAATGGATATTGGAAAATGAAAAGGTAGCCATGAATGTATATGTAATACATTGTATCTCATTTTATGGAAAATGAAAAGGTAGCCATTTATTGGAAAATGAAAAGACAACCATGTATAACATATTGCAATTCAATTTCTGGAATATGAAATGTGAAAAGGCAACTGTTCACATGGATGAGCAAATGAAGAAAACCTATGGGACACTTTCATTTTGAAAGTTTTCTATTTAAGCTTTCTTTGTTGGAGAAAAATTGAGCTATTCTTTAGTTCAGGAATTATTATTCTTTAGTCTTTTCTTATTCAATAAAACAGCCAGTCCTTATTTGAGAA
Organism: Gynochthodes officinalis; assembly: GCA_020080225.1. NCBI lineage: Eukaryota > Viridiplantae > Streptophyta > Magnoliopsida > Gentianales > Rubiaceae > Gynochthodes > Gynochthodes officinalis. Next base: position 42,110,823 of record CM034618.1, on the reverse strand, counting down.
ATAAGAACAAAACAAATTTTAAGTTGAGAGCTTGAAAGAAAACCAATCCTTGAGTTGAGAACTTGAGAGAATACCCGAGTAACAAAATCTTAGCTAGCACTAAAAGATTTTGTTATTTCTTTCTTTAGTTAATTGTTTGACAATTAAATTGAGACTTGGAGACGATCATGTGGATACCATAGAGGCAAGGCTAGACTGGTTTTGCTTGTGATTTGACATTCGACATACGATCTTCTACTGTTACAAGAAAAGGTATGAATTCCACCTACCAGTTTGACTTCACTTCGTATGGATACTTGGAGGAAACCAACAAAATTTTAAAATTTCCGATGTGTTCTTTGATTTGGTTTCCTACAATTTCTTCATGGCCTCACACCTTAACCTGCCACCATTCCTCTGTGGGAGCACACCCTAGCCTGTCGCCGTTCCTCTGTGGCCTTACACCTTAACCTGCTGCTAGTCCATCAACCTCACTCCTTACCCCCTGTAACCATCTTGCCTCAACTTCAACTTCATTGTTGTCCCAATACGATCGCTTGCTGACGAACTTAGAAGCTTGGTCACTTGGCATCCAAATCGGCTGGCCCCAACTTAGAGTGTTTGAGCCTCATTTGGCTGACCACCACCTCGATTGACTCACACGGCCACACTGCTGTCCGCTCGCCACACTCTCTCCTTGCAAGTAAGAGCCCTTCTTTTTTTCTCCTATTATTTTTCTAAGTCATTTTTGTTGTATTTGGATTCAGTTTATGTTTCCTAGCTTTTCTTGATTGCAGTTGTGGTTTGGTTGTGTAAGCTACCATTTTAGTGATTTCTTGGCATTAAGATCTATTTAAATCTTCTCTTTGGTTTTTCTATGTGCCTTGGTAATATTTTGTGTTTGATTGCTTCTAATTCATCTTTTATTGTTTATCAAGTGTTACTAAACTTGCATTTTGGTTTGACATATGTGAATTAGCTTGGAAGGTTTTGGGAGAGATGGTAGCTAGTCTAAGTCTTCTTGCCTTCATTGAAGAAAACAAAGAGGATTATAGTCTAACTTGAGTGCTTTTACTTTATGAATTCTTTTTTTCCTCTTCTTTTTGTTGATGCATTCTAATGTGGCGTTCAACCTATTTAAGAGCATTCAATTGGATAGTTTGTCATAGATATCATACTTTTAACAAGTATCATTCATTTTCATTGGACAAGGCAGATCTCATTTGCCTTGAAATTCATAGAAGTATTTGTTTTTGTTCCCTTTTGTTGATAGAGGTTCCACCTCTATGGATAATTTCTATTTTCCCTTTAAACGAGGCTAAAAGGGAATATTGGGATCACATAACCAAAGTACATGCTACTAGGGTGTATCAAGTATCGACATATGCATAAAATGCTAGAGTATGTTGATTTGTATAAGAGGTTTTTCAAATTAATCTTGTTTGTGGAAAGGTAATTTTCTTTGAAGTTATCATTCTTGGCTTAAGTAAACTAAACAAAAAGAATATTCTGGCTTTGACAACCATGTAAGATTGTAGACAAATTGGATGTATTCATGATTAGAAACTAACCATCTTGTTGTTTTCTTGCAAATGGCTCAATCTTTTCTTCAATTATGATTTAATAATAAGAAAAAAAAATTACTCTACTCTTCAACTATGATTTAGTAAGTTGAAGAAAAAAACTTATGGCATTCTCCTTTACAACCTATGACTTATCAATTTATAATGCTTGACTCTTTTGCTGATTTTATCTTTCCCACCAGAGCTTGGGAATTTAACGAGGCTAATACAAATGTAAGTTTTATTATATCTATATTGACCCTGGATTCCTAGCTAGAGTCTGATCTGAACTAAGTGTAAAAGATGTTTGACTTAGTATTTCAAGCTATATTCTCACCAACATAACATAACCAAATTCTTCTTTTACAAGTTTATGGCCTTTCAATCATTGCCCTTTTTCTATAATTTTAGCATAGACTTATGAGCTTACAATGGTTTCTTTCCTTATAAGTAGATTCTTGTAGATTTCTCTGTCATTGGCTGATTGTAGAATTAAGCTAGATTTTTTTTCCTAGGGGTGACATTTCAAGAATTTCATGATTATGCAGTTATTTTGATAGCTCTGGGATTATTGGTGTCATACCACCAAGTTTTGCAAGATTAGAAAGCCTCACCTACTTGTAAGAGCTGTCTTTTTCATTCTTTCTGGTTTGCTCCATCTTTTCTAATCAAATTAATCTCAGTTGATATTTTTTGGGTTTCAATTGGGCTCTGATACTTACCTCACAGGCCAACTACCCAACTTCATTGCGAATTAGTTACCACTCAGTGTCATGTGAGACTGCATTTAAGTTTCTTTTTTGCTATTTAGCTAGTCATGTTTATGTTTCCCAATCGTCTCATTCTCATTTATGCAAGCATGACATAACTGCTTTAGAATCATCTATGGATATTCTCTTGCATAGTTTTTAATTTGTGGCTTTGTCATATATGTGCAGGAGGTTACAAGGAAACTCTTTTCAGGGCTCAATTCCATCTTCATTTTCAAATTTGGCATCCTTAACAGACTTGTGAGTATTATGTTTTGTTATTTCCTCCTCAAATGTTGGTGATACCCCATCTATGTTTTTTTCCCTCCAAGTGACTCTTTATTAACCCTGGCTGGAACTTGATATTATTTTATCTTTCTACTAATACATTCAGGAGAATAAGTGATCTATCTAATGCAAGCATCTCATTGGAGTTCATAAGGAATATGATGTCTCTAAGCACCTTGTAAGGACTTAAACAAACATATTTTTCTCAACTTGCTTTCCAGTTCGTGGTTTTTGAGGTTTTGCCTATCACTAAGTTTTTTTATTAGTAGAGTTTTGAGAAATACAAATACTTCTAGTTCTATCCCTTTCAAAATTAGAGAGCTGCAGGTGGTCTATACTTAATTGGTTGCTCTAAAACTAGAAGCCAGTTTAATCCTGAGCCTATGATATTCTTATTTCCATGTCCGGAAGATAGGTCGCATAGTAGGGACTGCTAGTAAATTTCTAGCCAGTTGTTTAGAATTGAAAGCTTTAGTCATATGGTTGATTCTATACACTAGAATGTATTGATACACTGTTTTATTAATTTATTTCTTTGACCTTTTCAAGAATTTAAGCTTTAATAATTTGAGTGGAAGCATACTAGATTAACTTTTCGATGTTACTGATCTCACGCATTTGTAATGAGTTTCTCATTCTTACTAATTTTGTAGCCCCTCTATCCAAAAACACTCCTCAATGTTATCATCTTCTTTCATCTTCAAATTTCTAGGCAATAACAAGTTAACTGACTCTCGGCCTCAACAAACGGGTCCAAATCTCCAGAACATGTAAGTCACTTCACATCTCAGTTCAATAATAAAAGTGTCATTCTTATGTTATTACTGTAATCATTTCTCAGCTTCCACTACAGATGTAGTAAAGAAGTTAGAAACATTTTTGATTCAATAGTAACTTCATAATTTCAAATATTATTTTGTATTTGGTGCTTTTTAAATTCAATACTAACTTGATTGTTTGTGTTTTTACTTAAGTACTTCTTTATTTGATTTTCATTGATGTTTCTACGGAATGTTTACAATGACTCATCTTCCACAACACATAGTGGATGCTATTTGGATTGTTCGCACAGAGTATGATAATTTTGGTTGGTGTTCAAAGGGTTCCTTTCGATTCTATATGACATATGATAGATAATGAAACTTTAGTTGTGTACTTTTGTAGGATAAGAAATGCCGCTTTTGTTTTGGTGCAATGCTTATGTTTTTGTTTTAGTACATCATTAGGTTGACATTGTCCTTACTCTTTTGTTGTGTAAATGATATATGATACGAATTCTAAACTTAAAGACTAAAATTCACAACAAATACCAAAGTGTAGGTCCTAGTATTGTCCTCTAGGTTGAACTGATTCTTTTTTTAGCAAGACACCAACTCCAAGTTTGAAGAAGGACATTGCTTTTGTCCACTTGACATCTGAAGGAATTCCTTCACACCCAATGTGAGGATTTGGTCCTTGGAACCAAACGGCACACTCAGATTGTTGAGGGAAAGAGACTCAACAAATATCTTAAACATGAACCTAAGAGGCTATCCTCAAAGACTCAAAGTTATTTATGAAATTAGAACTAAAAGAAAAGCAAAAGCTCTCAAGTTTGTATTGAATTCAAGTCTCTTGCTTTGTGTGGCTGATGGTTTTATTTATAGATGTTAACAAGGTTTGGCCAAGGAGAAATCTATTCTCTAGAAGGATTAGAACTCCTTGCCTTTTAGGAAACTAAAATTCTTAAAGAAAATAGTTACTAAAACAATAATATTGCCTAAAACTAATCCAAGTGTGGAATTGATTGACTTGTGTTCAGCCGAGTTGGGTGTTTCTACTCTTGAATTGGATTTGGAAGCTTCTCTAATCATCACGTCTATGGATTTGGAAGCTTCTTTAATCATCATGGCTGGCCTATTGATCATGAAGAAGTATTAGAAACACTTGGCTCATCTTTTACAACACTAATCATAATGATCATAAAGACATATTAAGAGCCGGCCTTCATTGCCTCAACCTTCATTATTTCCTTAGCTTGAAATTCGGTTATAAGAGTTGTTAAGGCAGGTTGCATTCTCTTAGTTTTTTACCTAGTCATAGGCCCTCCAATGCTTTGCAATGGATCAAAGTATGGACGTTTCAAGTGTGGAGTTGTCTCAGCTTGTGTTGTTGTCTCGGTCCTTAGGTTTCCATCAGTCTTTCCTTCTTTGAAAGAACTCGCCCTCAAGTCCATAAACTCGTCATCCAATTCAAACAATGAAAGGTCAGAGATGTTAAATGTAGTGCTAACTCCATATTTACCTGGAATGTCAAGTTTGTATGCATTCTCGCCCACGCGTGCAATAATTTGAAAAGGACCATCTTCTCGAGGATGAAGCTTAGTTTTTCATTGAGTTGGAAACCTTTCTTTGTGCGTGTATCCACACCAAATCCCCAAGTTGAAAAATTACTTTCTTGCATCCTCTATTGGTAACTTGAGCATAATGTTCATTCTTCTTGAGGATTTGAAGGCGTACCTTCTCATGCAAGTCTTGAACAAACTTAGCTTTGGCTGCACCATCAAGATTTACTTGCTCATTGCTTGGCAATGACACTAAGTCAAAAGAGGTTAGTGGATTAAAACCATAAACAACCTCAAACGGGGAATAACCGGTGGTAGAATGGACAGTTCGATTATAAGCAAATTTGGCAATTGGAATGCATGTTTCCCAAATTTTAAGATTCCTTTTGATCAATGCATGCAATAAAGTACCGAGAGTATGATTTGTTACCTCTGTCTGTCCATCAATTTGTGGATGTCCAGTGGTTGAAAATAACAATTTTGTGCCCAACTTTCCCCACAGAGTTTTCCAAAAATAACTCAAGAGTTTGACATCGCGGTTGGAAACAATGGTTCGTGGAAGCCCATGTAACCGAATGACTGCTTCAAAGAATCTCCGATTTTCTGCAAGGTATAAAATGAGCCATCTTAGAAAATCTGTCAACGACTACAAAAATGGAATCCTTACCCCTTTGTGACCTTGTCAACCCTAAAATGAAATCCATAGAAATGTTAGTCCAGGGAACAGAAGGAACAGGTAAAGGGGTATATAAACCCTGAGGGTTAGAAGTAGATTTAGCCATATGACATTAAATGCATGAACTACACAGCTTTTCTATATTTATTTTCATGTTAGGCCAATAGAAATGCTTAATTAAAATATCATATGGTTTTAAAAAACCAAAATGACCCATTAGACCCCTGAGTGTGATTCCCTAACTAGTAGCTCTCGAAGTGAATAACTTGGCACACATAATCTCTTTTCACGGAACAAGAACCCATTGTGCTTAAAACTTATTAAAGGCTCCTTGTTTAGTAGCTGCATAAATATTAGAAAAATCAGGATCAGTAGAATAAAGATCTTTAATGAACTCAAACCCCAAAATCTTAGTATCTAAAGAGTTTAAGAGAACAGACCTTCGTGAAAGTGCATCTACGACAACATTCTCCTTACCCTTTTTATACTTGACAACATTCGATAAATGAACTCCACTTGGCATGTCTTTTATTCAACTTACTTTGCCCATGTAGGTAGTTTAGAGATTCATGATTAGTGTGTACGACAAATTCCTTGGACAGCAAGTAACGCTGCTATGTCTCTAAGGCACGAATGACTGCATAAAGCTCCTTGTCATAAGTTTGGTAATTGAGGGCAGCACCATTCAATTTTTCAGAAAAATAAGCTAAAGGTTGACCCTCTTGTTTCAAGACTGCGCCAATACCTATACCTGAAGCATCACATTCAAGCTTAAAAGTTTTATTAAAATCAGGCAAAGCTAAAACAGGTGCAGTCGTGAGATCTTTCTTCAATTGATTAAACTCTTGTTCTTGACGTTCGCCCAATACGAATTGAACATTTTTCTCAACAAGATCATTAAGAGGGGCAGCCTTTGAAGAAAAGTCCTTAACAAACCTCCTATAGAATGAAGCAAGACCATGGAAAGATCTTACCTCGTGTACGGTTGTAGGTCACAGCCAAGAGGTTATAGCCTCAACTTTTGCTTGATCAACCTGTATACCTTTGAAACTATCAATGATTCTTGAAAAATAATTAGCACAAAATCTTTACTTGTATTTAAAGCTCTATCAACATCCCATATGCAAGTATAGAAGCTACCTTTAATATCTTTAATTGATGGCTATATACCTTCGGTTTCACTCATGAGAACCGAAGCCTTACCTTTAGAAGTTGAAGGAAATTGTTTTCTCACAGTTTGTGCAGATTTTGGACCTTTTTCAATTTTCTTTTGCTCTCTTATCCACTCCATTTGCTTCACCCTTTGTTGTTGTTGAAATTTACTAATTTCCTAAGGTGGCAATGGTGCTAGTGTGAGGGCTTTTCCATCCTTGTTGAGGTGATATTTATTAGTCCTCTTGGAATGATTTGCATTACAATCATACTCCTAAGGTCGTCCCAAAAGAAGGTAAGTAGCATAGGAACAACATCACAAAAAACTTGGTTAGTATAATTTCCAATTCAAAAATTTACCTTGCTTTGTAACTCGCAGTGATCGACTTTTATTCATCCATTGTAATTTGTATGGTTTCATATGCAAGGAACATTTAAGCTTCAATTTATCTACAAGATAAGTAGAAGCTAGATTAGTACAAGATCCTCCATCAATAATTAACATACAAATTTGGTCTTTAATAAAAACATTTAGAATGGAAAATATTTGTCTTTTGATCCTCGGTGTCCTCCTCGAGTTGAGCATTTAAAGCTCTTATTGTAACCAAACACTCTCTAATCGGTGGATCCTCTTCATGCCCCCAATGGTCACAAACATAACTTGCAGCTATGTCTTCATCTTGATTACTTAACTCCTCTTCACTTTCACTTTTATAGGTTCCATCATCTAAGATAGTCATAGATCGTGTGTTTGGACATTGAGAAGCCACATGTCCTCGGCCTAAACATCTAAAGCATTGGATAAAGGAACTAGTGTTAGTATTATTTGAACTAGAAGAGGGCTTAGGATTACTTACCTTTGAAGAATTTTGTGGTGCAAATTTCTTCCCATTTGCTGGATTGGAAGCCGAACCTCCTCTCCATGAAGTATTACCGGAACTTGAAGAATTAAACCCATTGGATCAGCGATTACTGTTGTTGTTGGGCCACTCATTGCTCGGGTTTGAGCTCCTCAGATTTTGTGGCACCTTTTTAAGTTGCTTCTCAACCTTTTCAACCATTTGTAGTAGCTGCTCAAAGTTATTATAGTGATGCAACTCAACCAGATGAGCAATATTCTTATTAAGCCCATTCATGAACCTTGCCATTGTAGATTCTTCATCTTCTTCTACATTAGCATGTAACATGGCGAGATCCATCTCTTTGTAATAGTCATCTACACTTTTGTTCCCTTGAGTCAAGCTTTGAAGCTTTTGCAACAACTCTCTTTTGTGGTGAGGGGGAACATATTTATTTCTCATAATCTTTTTGAGTGAAATCTAAGATGAAATCGGCTGCTTAAACTTCTCCTCTCTTTGGCGGCAAGTTCTTCGCCAACCAAGTAGATGCATGTCCAGAAAACTCTACCATGGCCAACTTAACTTTCTTTCTTTCAAAAAATTCTAGGATGTCAAAAATTTTATCAACTTTCTCCTCCCATTCCATGTAGGCTTTTGGATCATTATTGTCTTCAAATTCTGGAATTTGCAACTTAATGCTAGCAAGATTATCATCCTTCTTGGATTTTCTTTTATTCTTTGTAGAATAATGATCCTCGTCCAAACTTGAGGTCTCGGATTCTTTCTCCTCAGATGAGCTACTTGTTTCATGCTTTTTGGATTCCTTGTTTTTCTCCCTAGGGTTGGTTTGAGTAACTTCTTGAGGCTCCTCAGCCTTGGCTGCTTCCAAATTGGATGCAACTTGAGCCACTGCAATTTCCATTTGATCAATTCTCCTATGGAGTAACTCTAGAGCCGAAGCTAAACCCTTAAGGTACTCTTTCATGTCTTTTTCTTGTTCTTTTGGATTTTCAACCATCTCTGCACAAGTAATGTTAGTAATAAAACTTTCCTACCTCACTTCCCTCTAACCAATTGCCCAATGTATGAATCTCTCACCAATGTAAGGCTGAGCTCTCCTAGTTTAGGCCTAAATTTCCCAACAAATGTTAAACCTTAACTGCCTTGGAGTCATTTTAATTGCCTCAATTTTCATATTCCTTAAGCTGCACAAACTCTTTCCTTAATTGTCTCAACCTAGTCTTCCATTATAACTCAAACACCACAAACCCTAATAGTAAATTTCACTCAACATTGAAGATTTCACATTCCAGTCAGCCATAATATTAATCAATTTACCTACTTAACCGAAACTTCACTCATTGTGCACCCTAACCGAGTTTCACCAAAAATCCATGTTATCACTTTGAACCAAGCTCACTTGACCCGGTGACGTATCATAAAACGTCATTAATTTCACATTTTAATTAATAAGCATATGTTTCAATTTACGAACTGTTGTGACTAACTAGTGGTAGGAAATTTCACAAGAAACAAATTAGGAAGTGATTTGTATGAATAGTTTTATCTCTATTTTGAGTCACAAAAATCATACATAAGTTTTATTCTGCAAAACTAATGGAAAATCAAACATAATGACAAGAAATAACCATTTTAAATAGTTAGTAGCTAAAGGTTTACGAAAAATAGTTGATTGGCCAAAAATTACAGCGTCTAATTAGTCTAGCGACTGTTGAGAATTTTCTTACCCCAAAAGAAAATCTATTTCTCATTCAGTTGAGCAAATAGAACCAATAATCTGTTTTACTTGATGCATTTTGAGTCTAAATCAGTAATATACATTCTGATCTATTAAGCCGTCTTTTAGGGGGGGAAGGAGTGGTATTTAGGAGGAGTTGGCAACTTCTAGGTCGTGGGTTCTATTTTGGGTTTTTCCTTTTTTTTTTAACAATTCTATTTTGACAAATCTAGAAATTGATAACTTTTAGGTTGTGGATTCTATTTTAGGTTTTTTTTGTGAGTTATATTTTGATTTTTTTTTTTGAGAATAACATTTATATGGATCATTATGATAAATCTTTTGTCAGGCACCCAATAATATAGAGACACACATTATTTTTTTTTAACTTCCATTTTAAGTTTGTTAGTTTTAATCACATAGGAATATTTCTAACAAAAATATTTTTTATGATAAACCCAAGTGAAGCATAAGCCAAGTTATGATGTGATATTGTACCAGTACAATTACCACATGATCAGGGGCTTCAACTTGTTCACACTTTGTTGGGATGTGCAGAGGCCGTGGGTTGTAGGGATACTCAACTTGCATATTCATTCTCACCTAAATTTGCCCTTCGGTGAGCCCTTGGGGTGATTCCCTACAGCGAGTATCTTACTGCTTCGCAAAGGGATTGAAGGCCAGGCTGTCGCTTCTTCAAAACCCTCTGAATGCAAATGGTACCCTGTTCACCCACAATACTATTAACAATAGCAATAGTACCGTCAGAAATTCATTTATGGAAACTGCCACTAGTACATCATCATCTTCACTGATGATGGTGAGCAGGGAGGATGATGAAAATAAGATGGAGGCTTTCCATTTGCTTCTCCAAACAACTCCATACGTGTCCTTTGGGTTCATGGCTGCAAACAATGCTATTTGTCAAGCAACCAAGGGCAAAGATTTCTTGCACATTCTTGATTTGGGTTCCAGGCATCATCTTCAATGACCTCTTTGATCAGAAACTTATCAACACGCAATGATGGCCCCCCCTAAACTAGTCCGTATTACTAGCATAATTGAAGATCAAGAAGCCGTCAATAACGAGCTTCACCAAGGCTTGCACGCTATTGTCCACAAAGCTTCTGCGGTAATTGTACCGGTACAATGTCACAGCATAACTTGGCTTCTGCTTCATTTGGGTTTTTGTTAGAAGTATTCCTATGTAGTTAGGACTAATGAACTTAAAATGGAAGTTAAAAAAAAAAATTCTAGATATCTCTGTATTATTGAATGCATGACAAAGGATTTATCAAAATGATTTTGATAAATGTTATTCTCCTTTTTTTTATACTTATTTTGGGTTTTTTTTTTTTTGGGATACTCTGAACAAGAAAGGAAGGAAGAGAAGAGAGGAGAAATATCAAAGAGATTTTTTTTTTTCCAAAAACGATCACTATATTAATATAAATAGTGTTACATACACAGTATCGCCCACTAACGATAAAAGTCTTAGAACTCGCAATGAGACTAAGTCTAACCGACACACTGAATCGATTAGAACTACATCATAGCTAAACAGTGTTAGCTATGCCAAACAACAACTGAAAAACCAAACATAAAAAACAAAAAGACCTACCTTGTAAGTCACTTGTATAGCCGTAGAAGTCGCATGCACAAGATGGAACTGAACTCAAAAACGAAATGCCGCTTATGTTCTTTAGCTTTTGCCTATGCCACTGGAAATGCTACCTAACTTCCGCGCAAGCTGGCCACTACCACCTCCATATAAGATAAACAAAAGCCTAAAATAAGGAATCCACGATGCCACTAAATAGGCATAGAGAAGTAAAAAAAAAAAAAAATCGCATCGATGTCGCACTGCAATCGCCCACACGCACAGTAACTTTGTGAGAAAAATGGACAGCCGCCCACCATTAAATATCATAGAGAGTTTGGCTGCGCTTTTTCCTAGCACCAAGATTTGTTGGGCCCAGCAGCTTATTTTCGGGGTTGACAAACTAATATTAAATACATATTGTACGTGTGTCTTTCAGATCTAGGGATGGGCAGATGGAACAATGTTTTCCATTGCTACTAATCACAACAATTTTGTAACTCTTACAAAATGTATTCCTTCTCACATAAACTTTGACTTTGTGACTTACTAACAGTCAGAAATTGGTAGGCAATTGAATTTTCAAAGAAAAAGTTATACCACAACTGTAGAACTTAAGAAAGGTAGATCATATCCCCCTTGGGGGTAGCCAAATTGGTGTGGCAGGTGAGTGAGTAATCATAAGGTCATGAGTTCAAATCCCCCTATTGACATCTTCTTGGTTGAGCCCATCGCACAAGGCTTGCCTATTGCGGTTTAATTCTCCTATGAGGGTTTGCGGGGTTTACCCAGTGCGTACCCTTGGGTAGCGGCTGCGGGTTCCCTTGTTAACAAAAGAAGGGTAGATCATGGATGGTCCACAAAGCTTTACTTTTAGCACAAAAAAAAAAACTTTTGCCTGTAATGTAATAAAACCGCATATACTATATTTCACTCTAATCATTAACATAAGAATAGGTTATATTTCTGGAAATGTTAGTGGAAAATAAATTATTGTTGTTGCTTAAATATAAACTATATTTTTATGAGAGAATTGAAGGAATATTGCTTCTTTTTTTTCCAATTTAAAAAAAAAATTGATGATTTGGGGGGAGTTCCCAATTTGTTGAAATCAATTTTCCAGAAATCGACTCTAAAGTCGATTTTTTGAAAATTGACTTTAGGTTTTTTTTTTCCTTTTTAAAAAAATTATTCAATTGTAAGTAATTGAATTTTGAAAAAGTATAAATGCCTCACTTTCTTTAAAAAATGTCCTTTAATTATTTGTCGTGTAATTATTTCTGTACCTTATTTTTTTATATTTGAGTACTTTAGTTGTTAAAAAATCACATAAATAATTAAATTTTGAATATTATTTTTGCAGTAAATTTTTGTATATTGATATTCTGTACTAATTTTTTGAGGGGAAAAAAAAGTGTATATGCCTCAATTTCTAACCAGAATGAATGAGCTGAATTTTTTGCTCTTTAATCATTATTATACATAATTTTTGTATAATATTTTTCTGTACTTTATTTCTTAATAAACCATAAGAAAAATTATATTTTTGTAAATTATATTTATATATTATTATTTCGTAACAAAACATATGAAAAATTATATTTGTACATTTTTTTTTGTAAATGTTTGTATATTAATTTTCCATACATGATTTTTACCATTCGATAATTGAACAACAAGTTATTACATTTTTAACTAATTTTTCATACACACGTAACCAACTGTGAAAAAAAAATACCAACATTCAAAATATGTGAACCTCAAACACACAAACATGTGCAAAAAAATTGGAACTAGAAAGAAGTTATAATTCTGAACAAATTACAAAAAAAAATCAAGTTCCACAGCAAAGCTGTCTAATATTTCTACGTGGTTGTCGCCTCGGGGGTTGGGGTTGTGGGTTTACATTGGTTTGGCTTCAGAACCCCTGCATCTCCGTTGAGTTTAGATCAAAATGAATGAATTGATCCATACATAATCACTGACGAGAACACCTCCGATGCTCGTAGACCAAATCATACGTAGGGAATTGAGATGATGTGCTAGCGTCAAACTGCGATGAATGTTCAATCTCAAGTGTCTCCTTCTATGGCTCACCAGACTGTTGAGGAAATGAACCAGTATTAAACATTTGATCAGCATCATCTTCTATATGGTGACCGGATGTAGATGGATAATCATGCGATTGTTGAAATCTACTTTGGTCTTCAAAGTTTGAATGTGTCATCTGCATCCAACAACTCTTCCCAACAATCATCAATGCACGAGAAGAAATGTCACATACATTGGCAATGACGGCTCTCAATTCTGTCTCTAAATTGTTGAAAGTATTGTGGGTCAAATCATACACTTGCTCCCAACATTCACCATGCAAATAAAAAAAATAACAATTAAAACATTGAATAACCATTAGATATTGAAAAATAAAAATATCATATACACACCCAAAACTCGACAACTTATGTAACTAGATAGACACCTTGGGTAGGAATATATGTGGGATTATCTATCAAGATTCGAGTAATCTAACGATACCAAACCATGTACTTTGAATAATACTACATAGGTCCACTTGTAGGAAATCCGTGTACAATGCTATCCCTCTGCCTACTCCACCCATTAATATAGGGTACATTTCACTATATCTAATTAAATCCCTTCCTACCTCGCTGATCAATCAGATGCAACCTCAAATCCGTGCCAACAATAACAAAAATAGTCTGATGATAGCCGAATTGCCACATAACTCACTCAGGTAAATGTAGTTCAACTACATTAAAGTTGATAAGAGGCACGCTTACACACCAAACATCTTGTCTATGTAAAATAATCCGACAACTGATACAAATTCCCCACTGAATACACTAACAAATAAACTGTGAAATAACATAAGTTAGCTATAATTAGCATTTAAATAAAGCTTAGTTTTTAAAAAGAAAACTAATAAGTATTAATGCTATATTGCTTACATCATCCTCCGTCATATAATCCAAACGATCTTGATACATGTACAACACATGTGAACCGACATTGGTGAAACTCAAACCCGTGTTCCAGCTGCAACAAATTAGGCATGACAATATAAAATATGAGACACAATAACCAAAAAAACAAATGTGACATGGAAAAAGTAGAAAAACGCACATGCAAACTCAAGGCCAGTTGGGCATGTCGGAGAAAACCAAAATAGGTTGGAACTGCACATGATGCTACTGAGGTCTGATCCTCGGTAATCTCTCACACACCTATAGCTACAGAATGCATAGTGGGCCACATATACCAGCCTTATCTACCAGTGACACCCAACACAGTGCCCTATATAGAGAGGTTAAAATAGTGTTGCCCCAACTATATCTTCATATAGTATCTATATCTTGCAATATAAAAATATACATTAGCTTAATTTTAGTACCTGATTTGTCACCCATAATAGATCATATATCTGCATCAACCAGCACCTGACATGCTGTAACACCTCCTCATTAGTGACCTCAGGTAGCAGAGGGCAAAACTGCAGATGCATGAATATACTTTTCAACTTCAGTCGATTCCCATCAAAATCTCCAGGAGCTAGCATGTAACCCAACAGCTCCTAATATATGGTCTACCAGTCCTCTATCGTATGACTAAGATCTAGACCAATCACTGCATCTCCGTCGACTTGTAACCCACTAGGAGATAGAATGTGTGAGTCATCTGTCGTCATCTTTTCATCAGTGTCATGATAAGTGAATGATTTATATGTATAAACCCTGTTATATATACACCATAAATCTCACTCGAAAAAAAATATCCTGCACCCTAATATTGAGTAGGGTAGCTCTCCAAAACTCAGCATCCGACCTGTGCATTTTCAACTGGAATGTATGAAGGTCTCCCTAAACAATCTCCAAGCGAAACGAAAACTGTAACATTAATACATCCGACCGATGTGATCCCAGAAATAAATATGGCAATCTATATGTTGTATCGTCTCCCTTCATAACCTTAACATATTAAATATATTATCGAATGTTTTCAATATAATATTAACATAAGTCATTTTATGTACATTAAAAATGCATTACGTAATAATGAACAATGCATATTGACACTATAGACGAAAAAATAATTTAAGTTGGAAAAAAGATATGCGCACAATCAACATAACAAGAGTTCATTCAAGGATATTACATTTCAAATTGAAAGGAAATATTACATAAAACCCTAAATAATCAACCAAAATGCTACTAGAATGCATCACGAATACATGGTTGCCCTATCTCTATGTCTCTCCATGTTTGAACATGTTTTCCTATTATGTCCATTAGTTTCCCATGCCTTGCACTTTTGCCTTTATACTCGGTCCATTTCATTTCTTATACGGGTAGATCTTGGATGACCTGGTCGATCATTGACACAGTCTTGATTGGCCACTAGATGAAAAGGTGCAAGTGGCCAATAGTCCTCAAAGAGCATAGGGTAAAAATGCACAGAATATGTTTCAACCATCTTTTGTGTAATATATACTCCATCAACAAAGGCCAAAGCAACCCTTTCCATTTGAGCACAAACCTTCAGCGCATGTGAGTAGGGAATCTTGTAAATTTCAAATTTTCCACATGTACAAGTACAGTTGTTAAGATACACTGTATGCATGCTGCCTCCTTTGTCACCATGCACTCCGATGGTGACTTGATATAAAGGCTGTGGCCTAGTTGTATTTGGATTTGTGCTCATTTTTAAAAAAACCTTTTAAGCACATTTGGTGGCCACGGGTCTTCATCAACAACATACTTGTAGGCTTTAGTCCGGTGGGCATCAAAATATTTTACCATTCGATAAAAAGTTGCATGCACACAAGCTGTGATTAGAAACTTCCTTGCATCTTTCAACACACCATTAAATGATTCAGATTGATTAGTGCTCATAATACCATATCAAACTCCACCATCGAAGCACAATGCTCATTTCTCCAAAGGAATGTCCAGCAGCCATTTATGGGCGTTTTCATTCAATTCTCTAATTGATTCCATTATTTGGAAAAATTTTCGCTATTGGTGTGCACAAAAAGCACGGTGCATCAATTCTATCAAAGCATTATTTTTTAAATAAGCACTAAAATTTGCTTTGACATGGCACAGGCAATATCTGTGGTGAACCATTAGCGGCTGTAACTCATGGTTGTTCTGAATTGCGCACAATATTCCTTTTGCTCAATCAAAAATCAAACAAATTGCTTGGCAGCCACAATTACATAACGTTATAAATTATACAAAAATCAAGACCAATTTGCCAAACTTTCCTTATCAACAATAGCAAAAGCCAAGGGAAGAATATGCTTAACTACATCAGCACTGACTGCAATAAAAATGTTTTCTTTGTATTTCTCGTATTGAAACGTTTCGTTAATACTAATCACTGCACGATAGTGTTGGAAACTATCAATACTATACTTAAATGCCCAAAATACAAAATTAAAAATGTTAAAATCTCCAATACTATTTTCGGTGTGTCTCCACTCTACAATTGTGCCTGGGTTACAAGATTGAAGGACAAGTAAGAATTTCGATAATATGGTGTATGATAAATCTCAATTACCATACACCATCTCAATAGATTTTATTCTTCCTAACCACACATTTTTGTATGATATGCTCACCCTGAGTGGACATTTTCAACTATATCGAGAACCTTGTAGGATACATTTTCCTTAATATTATTCCGAATCATCCGACCAACCATGCCATAATCTAAATTCGGGTGGTCCTCTGGTTGTATCTTAGGGAAGCACATGTGTTTCAAGTGCATCTTTGTGATCTTGAAGAAGCCATGTTGCTTCTTCAGCCTTGCTCCAACCCTCCATAAACAATTCTGTCCGCATAATAAAGATAGTGAACAAACTAGCTAGTGAGAGTACTTTCATATACTTTGAAATAGCTATGTGCACAAATAGACCAACATTTAACTGGATATTGCACCTCTTCTTTGGTCAAAAAAACCATTCCAACCTCTAACTTCAAAATCCGATCATCAACTCAAACTGGTTGTTGATAATTATCGAACTTGTCTATCATTGAAAAATTTTCATCACTAATGTCCAAGTAAAATGGCATGTCAACCACTACGTTATCCACAACAGCATCGACAGTTGGGTTCGAAGTCCCTCTTTCTTGTTGGCCACCACCCCAATCTTGCTCCTCATCACTATCATCAGATGATCTACCACCATTGTCTACCTAATCTTCTATAGGATCACCGTGATAACACACATCATGACTTGTGCTCCCAAGTGGTAAGCTAATTATTGCTTGCCCACTTTGCTCGCGAGTATAAAGTTCCTCGTTTAAGATTGCACCACTTGGTCCCTCATTAAAATTGGCACCATTTGGTCCCTCGTTAAAATTGGCACCACTTGGACCTCGTGAAGAAAAGAAGGTTCCGATACAACCGTTGCTTGTGGCAAACACACATCATTATATATGAATACACCATAAGAAAACCATTGATCATTAAGAATCCCCTCTCCACTTCTACTATGTAAAGTTGTGTGAATGACCCAATACTTGTTTGAAGAACAAATGACATATTGTCCTCATAAGCATAATGATAAAAAATGGAGGTTTGACTTGTGTACAGTTCAACGACGTTAAGAGTAGGGAATGTCGTTGGAATGCACAACATCTCCCTTGACGTATCATCATCCTCCACTGGAATATGTATATATGTGATTGAATGAGAGACGATAGCGGTACATCAACTTTATCCTAACTTGACTTGCATTCATTCTAGTTACTTGATGCAAAATTCCCAAAGTTTAATGAAGCTAATATTATGATCCACAACAATAAACCATTTTGGATTAATACTGTATTGGTACCCATTCGTGCCACTAACTATTTCTCCATCCTAGTATAACACAAGTCTCACATGATCCTTTCCCATTTCTATATTGTACATGATATCAATAATAATATAAAATTATCATTATTTTCCCAACCAAGTTATTAAAGTAATAATTTAAAAATATAAAATTTATGAATTTTTATTTCTATACAGTTTCATTATGGACAAGCAAACACATAACTTTTAGCCACTAATACAATAAAATTACATCCTACCCCTTCTTCGAATGCATGCTACCACAAATAACACAAATACATTTTTCACTTATTTTGTTAATCAAGTGATTTCAAATAAACATTTACACTTACATTCATCAAATTCAACCATAAATTTTTAATCTTGATGATCAACACCATTATTCACAGCTTATTATTCTAATAATCATAAAATATTTACAATAAAATTATTATTCACTACAAATTATTCCAATAATTATACTCTAATCATAATGAAATCATTACTCACATCAAATCATTCTAACAATTATATAATATTCACGTATTTCCAAATTAAAATATCATCCATGGATAATTCAAAATACAGAAATAATTTACCTTCGCCTCTTTCTTTTCTTTTTTGCTCCTCTAAATGAAAGTTATTTTTTCCTTTTAGCTGCAACAAAAAAAAATTATTATTCTAACAATTATATAATATTACAATGTATTAGCAAATTAAAATAAATACATGGAATACAAATTAATTTACCCTCGTTGGTGAAAAAACTATGAATTCCTTTTTTACCTAACTTACAATTAAAAAGGTATTAGGGCTATTTTTCTCCCTTTTCTACCTACTTGGGGGGTTGGGGTTCTGGGGGGGGGGGAGGAAGGGGGTAGTAGTGGTTTGGAGGGGAGAGAGGGATGGATGGGGGTTTGGAATAAAAAAATTGTGAAGCAAAAAAAAATAATAATAAGGGGAGAGGCGGTAGTGGCCGGCGCTGCGGGGAAGAGGGTGTGGCGGAATGGAGAGGCGCGAAGGGAGGGGATTGATGTAGCAGGCGAAATTGGGAATGGGAGAAGGGGTTGTGGCGAGAAGGAGGGGAAAATGGGAAGCAAAGAAGAAGAATGTGGAGTTGGGGTAGGGGTTTGTTGTTTTGTTTTTTTTTTTAACTAATGCCAATGTCGACTTCAGGGGACTAATTCTTTTATATATATATATATATATATATATATATATATATATATATATATATATATATATTGTCCAAGTCGACATTAACACTGTCAACTTTAGTAAAATTGGAACCACTTTTAAAAAAATATAATATTTATTTAATTTATATTAAAAAAATAAATATGTTTGGAAAAAAACTCATGTTCTTATGTTAGTGGAACATAAATTTGGTACATCAAGTCAAATTTTCATTTATTTAAAAAAAAAGAAAATGAAAATGATTCAAGGGTATAAGGGTGGCAAATGCATGGATTTTGTCAGTCATGCATTGGGTCATTAATAAGTTGGGATTTTACAAGTCATGATCTAGCTCACAATATAATTACAAATCATATTTGGATTGAGTCACACTTGGGTTGAACCCAATTAACAAGTTAAAATTTTAAATTTTAAAAAATTAAATGATAATCTAATGGGTTAAACTTAAAATTTTTAAAAAATCAAGTGATAACCCAACAAGTGAACGTTATAATTTTTTAAAAACCCAAGCGACAACAGACTAGTCACTTGTTGCCTTTTAATTTTTATAAAAATAATGTTTTAACTCAACAGGTCAAATTAGGATTGATCCAACCCAACCCAATACATTAATGATCCATCTGACGTGACTTAACCAAACTATTTAAAGTAATGGGTTGATTGATTTTACTTCTGAGTTTGGTTGATTTTTGTCAACCCTAGTATAACCGCATGTGCTGGTGGTGTGTAAGAATTGGGATTGTTGGTTTTATTGTCTAATGATATTAAGCATTAGGGTTAAAGTAGTAATGCTAATGCTTTAATTTAGATGATGTTGGTTTTCTCAATTTTTTTACGTTATAAATTGATTTTTGGTATAATAAGATTAAGTAGATGAAGAAGATAATTCATTATTCCAATTTTACCTTAAAATAAGAAAACAAGTGACAAGTGTGTGGGAATTTTTAGATAGAAAATTAACAAAATACTAACAAGGAATTAACACAATATATTAATGAAATGTGGATAATTAATTTTTATGATTTTAAATGTAATGGACAAAAAAAATCATCTAGCAATTTGTAAGAAACTGTTTTGACTATTTACTCATATTCTTTTAAAATCATTTTTCTCTTCATTTTACTTTCACCCGACAATCTTTGCTTCTTTTCTCTTTTTCTTTTTTTACAAAACTGACTGATAGCAACCACCTTTATTCATCCACACCCCTTCCCTTGCACTTTTCACAGGTTCAAAATCAACTTTTTGATTTGTACATATTTGAATTGGGTACTGATGTGTATGGGTTAGGTACATAGGTTATGTGGGTCAAATCTGTTAAGTCCACAAAGTTATTAAAAACAAAACTCAAAGTCTAGACCTTCGAGGCAAGGACCTTAGATTCAAAGGTCCGGACCTTTGAGACTAGTGAAGTTCGGGACCTTGGAGTCAAAAGTCCAAACCTTCATGAAGTGCGCAATTCTGGATCTTAGAGTCAGAAGTTGGGACCTTCGCGTCATTTACAATTGCATAATCCCCACTTAACTCCAGAATCCCATTCTCATAATACACTAAGTTAGATTCGTGAGTCTCAAGGAACTATGTGATAACATAACAGAACTATGCTTATTCATAAGCACGTAACAAGAGCCTGTGATTGGGGAATAGTAACAGCAACGCACAATCAGGAAGAGCATCCGCGATTCAGCAATCTATCACCGTTAGAGAATCCCATCAATGACGGAAGGAGATATATAAAACTAGAAAGGATCACTAGGTACGGGACAAGTTGAAATCATTGAGAAAACTATTATACTCCGGAAAAAGAACTAACTTAGGCATCGGAGAGTTTACCTCGGCGAATCACTCCGAGACTTGTTTGGTAGGAATCATAATTAGTAAATACCCAGAAGATTGAGGATTGTGATATCTAGATTTGATCGTTAGCAGTGGCGCCGTCTGTGGGGACCTTGTGGTTCGTTAATCTCAGAAGGCGTATTCGCGCTGTTGCTTTCGGTTCTACATCATCGACATAGTAGATATCCGATTTGGAGAGTGGAAGGCTGATGAAGAAACTAGCCAAGGAGAAGTACCACGTAGCCATTTTGGACCAAGAGCAGATGATCCATTACGTTTAGACAACATCCCCGAATGATCAGAACGTGACTCTGGACATACCGGCGGAACCTCCCGACAAAAATCTCCAAACCCAGACAAGTTCTTGACGCATCAACAAATGAAAGAAGATGAGCGAGCCTTTGTTGAGTTGCATCGCGCCTAGTTTGAAGAGTTCTATAAAAATAGACATTCTTCGCGTCACCGGGCTAATAAATCTAATCAAGACAATCATGAGGAAATCCGTCGTAAGAGAGATGAAGGGAAGAATGATGATAATGTTTCTTGCGTAGACAACAACTATGAGAATGAACATCCTAGGGTGAAACCTAACCCTAAACGCCATCAGCATAATGATTTTCCTCCAATTAATAATCAAGTGGCTGATGATATATATGGTTTGTTGGGATCTGATGATGAAGGAGATGTTCCTTCCCGTTTACGACCCATATCATGCAATATCCAACCCCAGCGGAGTTTAAAATGCCTGATGGCATCCAATCTTATAAAGGGGATACCGACCCCCTAGATTTCTTATCGTGATTTAAATATGCGATGAACTTGAAAAACGCCCCAATAGAGGTCATGTGCAGAGCTTTCCCCATCTATTTGAGTGGAAAAGCGTAAGTGTGAATAGATGGTCTCCCCCATAACATTATTTCTTCATTTAGGAGGTTAGCCCAACTCTTTCATACCCGCATTTTCCAGATAAAGAAATTTAACAAGTCTACGGCTGATCTAATGAACCTTAAGCAAGCAAAGGATGAATCTCTCAAATCCTACGTGGAGAGATTCAATGATGAAAGTTTGCAAGTAGTCGATAGAACAGATCAACTGGTAATCTCAGCCTTCATGAATGGCCTAAATCCAGGTCCATTCTACACAAAATTGGCTCGGGACACACCAAGGGATACCCAAACTCTTTGGCAAATGGTAGAAAGTTACACCAAATGAGAAGAAGCTAACAAAAATGAGAGGGAAAATGAAAAACATAAGAAGAAAGATGCTACCAAAGGAAAAAAATCCCCAAAAAAATGCCTTCGACAGACTGAATTACAACAAAGGTTGGCTAGAGCCTCGGCTTCAGGAGAAAAGTTTGACACCACTCACAGAAAGCCTTACAGAAATTCTAGCCATACATAAGGAGCTCCTCTAACCACTAGTACCATTAACAACAGCACCACACAAAAGACCACGGCATCTTTGGTGTGCTTTCCACAATGACCATGGGCACAATATTGAGGAATGTAAAGATCTCAAAAAAGAGATCGAAGATTGTATTTGCAATGGCATGTTAGGCCAATATGTTCAACGGTGGCATTCTGGAACCCAACCTTAGTCTGAAGGCCGAGTAAGTGGTAACCATGCTAGAGAACACAGAGGAAGACAAGGCAGTCAGGGTCAACCTACACGTCAACATAATTACCGGCAAATATGGGATCATCTCATAAACCCTCCATATCAGCCGTATTCAAATAATCCTCCAATAGGTAGCAACTCAACCTTCACCCAATGATAATCGGAACGTTACCGGTGTAATTCACGCCATATTTGGGAGTTATCCAGAAGGTTAGTCACAATCTGCAATCAAAGCTAACGCAAGAAGGATTCCACCCCAACAACCAACCAACAAACGGTCCAAACCTTCCAAAATTATAACTTTTTCGGAAGAAGATGCGGTCCCTATTGTCAATCTACATAATGATGCCCTGGTCATTAAAGCCATCGTTGCAAATAAGGAAGTGTACAGAGTCTATGTGAATGATGGAAGTGAAGTAGATGTCCTTTATATAGATTGCTTTCGCTAGTTAGGGATTGACTTTGCAGCCATAAACCATCCAGCATGCCATTGGTAACTTTCGCTGATGAAATTGTTCATTCGGTGAGGATAATCACACTTGCAGTCATGGTTGGTGGTTATTCTAGAGAAAAAACTATCATGACAGACTTTTATGTAGTAGACGCCCCATCTCCCTTTAATGCTATAATTGGAAGGTCCTGGATGAATAAAGCCAAAGCAATTTGGTCGCCCTATCAGCTTGTTATGAAATTCTCAATGAAGCATGGAGTTGTGTCCATTCGTGGGGATCAATACCCGGCACCAGAATGCATACGTATCGCTCTTAAAGGCAAACATACTGTCGCCAATGGAGTACATGCTATCCAAGCTACAGACATGCCATCTACTGACCCCAAGGTAAAACTCAAGGAAGTAGGAGCAACGATACGAAGATGCTTTCGAAGATCCATGCACCTCAGAGCTCTGATGATGCCAAGATAATCTCAACTAGATCTCACAAAATAACTGATGAAGTTCAAGAGGTCAACCTGGATCCCGATTATTCGGATAGAACAATAAGGTAGGAGCAACATTACCCGCAGAGATCAAGGAACGAATCATTCATCTCTTCCGCACATATAAGGAAGTCTTTACTTGGAGACCAAAAGACATGCTTGGGATCTCATCCTCGCTAATGACACATAAATTCAACATTGACCCAAGGGTAAAACCTGTATAGCAGAAAAAGAGATCCTTGGCGCCGGACAAAAACACAGTCGTCAATGAAGAAGTAAAAAAGCTACTTCAGTCTGACATCATTAAAGATGTATTTTACCCTATCTAGTTATCTAATCCTGTGTTAGTCAAAAAACTAGACGATAGCTGAATGATGCGTATTGATTATACTGATCTTAACAAATACTGCCCAAAAGACTTTATCCTTTGCCTATAATTAATCAGAAAGTCAAGGCTATTTCAGGATATGAGGTTCTCATGCTCCTTGACACTTACAAGGGCTACCATCAGATTTTAATAGATGAGGAGAATGCTAAGAAAACAACGTTCATCACAGAAATGGGAATTTTCTGTTACACTAAAATAACTTTTGGTCTGAAGAATGCAGAAGTGACTTACCAACGTCTGGTTAACCTGGTATTCTCCAATCAAATTGGCCGCAACTTAGAAGTGTATGTGGATGATATGGTGATTAAATCAAAGAAATGTGAGAATGCACCTGGAGATCTGGAAAAAACCTTGCAGACCATGATTAAGGTAGGAATGCGTCTGAACCCCAAGAAATGCACATTTGGGGTAGGATCAGGAAAAGTCCTGGGCTTCACGGTCTTTAAAAATAGAATTGAAGCTAACCCGGATAAAATGGCGCTACCCCAAATCTTGAAGCAAGTCCAGAAGTTGACTAAATCACTAGCTGTCCTAAATAGATTTCTGTCGCGTTCTGCCAACCGAAGTCTTCCTTTCTTCCAGACATTAAGAGAGGCCAAGAACTTCAAATTGACAGAAGACTGCCAAAGAGCATTCGAAGAATTGAAAAAGCACTTGGCTAGCCTTCCTGCCCTTACAGTACCTGCATCAAGAGAGACTTTGTATCTATATTTGGCATCTTCTGATAATGCCGTCAGTGTAGTACTTGTTCGTGATATTAATAGCACTCAAAGGCCCGTCTATTATGTCGTGTGCTCCAGGGTGCGGAGGCAAGATATCTCTTGATTGAGAATATAGTTCTGGCACTAATTTATGCTGCTCAAAGGCTAAGGCCTTATTTCCAAGCTCACCCTATATGTGTACTCACAAACTGGCCATCAAACAAATAGTGTTTAAGCCGGAGGCTTCAGAATGATTAGCAAAATAGGCTATTGAGTTAGGAGAACACGACATTTAATATTAGCCTCGGACAGTCATAAAAGCACAAGCCCTTGCAGACTTTATCGCTGAGATGCCCACTTCTGCTACAGCACATGTTGACTCCACACAATCACTAAAAGGCAATGAAAAAAAAATTATCAGCCCGAAAGCTTGGATATTGTATGATGATAGAGCTTCGAATGAAGATGGCAGTGGAGCTAGATTATTGTTAAGAAGTCATACGTGATAGAGGTCGCATACACCATGTGCTTCAATTTTAAGGCGACCAACAACGAGGTTGAATATGAAGCTTTGATCACGAGTTTGAAATTAGCGCAGAAAATAAAAGCGAAAGAAGTATGTGCCTACAGTGATTCCCAGATCGTTGTCAATAGGTACAAGGCTCCTACGGAGCTAAGCAACCTTAGATGAGGAAATACTTAGATAAAGTACGGAATTGTAGCCATTCTTGCTAGGGTTTCAAGATCGTGCAGATTCCATGGTCCAAGAATAAAAGGGCTGATGCTTTTAGCAAATTGGCATCTTCCGCTTTTTCCCATCTTAATAAAAAAGTATTGATAAAAATACTTCCCTGTAGAAGTCCCGAAGAGAAGCCATTGATGGTTGTAGAAGGGATAAAAGATAATTGGATGACATCTATTTGGAAATATTTACAGAATGGGAAACTGCCAACAAACAAAAACGAGGTGAGAAGACTCAAACTAAAGGCCTCTCGCTATGTAATACAGGATGGGATCCTCTACAAGAGATCATATTTGCAACCTTTGCTCAGGTGTGTTGGGCCACAACAAGCAAACTACAAACTCCAAGATGTACACCTCGGATACTGTGGAAGTCATATGGTTCCCGAATAGTAGCCAAAAAGATTATTCGATGGGGGTATTATTAGCCAATGTTATTCAAGGATGCCTACGACTTCGTGCATAAATGTGTCAAGTACCAACTCTATGCCCCTTTAGTCAGATGACCTCAGATTGAAATGGTCAGCATTCAGAGCTCATGCCCATTCACACAATGGAAAATAGACATATTAGGACCTTTTCCTAAAGCTTCCAACCGGCTGAAGTTCTTGTTAGTCGCCATCGATTATCTTACAAAATGGGTAGAAGTTGAACCTTGGCTACAATAATTGGGAAAAATATTCTTAAATTTGTATGGAGTAATATTGTTTTCAAATTCGGGATTCCCAAGGTAATCATTTCAGATAATGGGAAACAATTCGCAAACAACCCCTTCCGATCTTGGTGCGAAAAACTCCATATCAAATAGAAATTTACCTCGGTCACACATCCTCAAGCCAATGGCCAAGAGGAAGTCACCAATCGTACTCTCTTGCAAGGATTGAAGACTCGGTTGGACAAAGCAAAAAGAGACTGGGTGGCAAATCTCCCAACTGTTTTGTGTGCCTACCACACCACCCCACGGACAGCAACAGATGAAACTCTTTATAGCCTCATGTATGGTTCAAAAGCCATGATTCCAACAGAGATTGGGGTTCCAAACCCCCGACTTATTGCTTTCAACAGTACAGCTAATGAAGAAGATATCTGCATTAACCTAGATCTATTGGAGGAATGCAGAGACTTGGCTTCTGTTAAAGAAGCTAGATATAAGCAAGACATGGCGAAATAATACAACGAAAGGGTGAAGGTTAATGAGTGCGCCTCAGGAGACCTGGTCTTGCGCAAGAATGAAGTAAACCGAGCCTAGAAACTAGGCAAACTGGAAGCCAATTAGGAATGACCATACAAAGTCATTGATGCGTCCAAGTTGGGGAGTTATCGGTTAGCTACTATAGAGGGAAATTTATTACCTCGTGTTTGGCATGTTAGCAATTTGAAATGATTTTATGTTTGATTATTTTTATCATCAAATAAAACATCATTGTTGAATAAATCGAGTGAATGAGTCATAACTTTCTTCAACTCGGTTCAAAGTGGTGAAACTGCCTTGCTAAGTTTTAAATCGAGGAATTAACGCGTAACCTCGGTTCAGCTAAGTTAAGCTGCTTATTCTATAACATCCCTAGCGGGTGAGGAAGTTACATGCGACTATGTAAATAGGAAACAAAAGATAAATAAGAAGGAACGAAGAAATTTTATTTCTTACCACAGTTCTCAAACACACTCTTGCAGGTGGGGAACTTTGACTCACAGTTCCCAAACACACTCTCACAGGTAGGGAATTTCTACTCACAATTCCCAAAGACACCCTCGCGGGTGGGGAACTTCGACTCCCATATCCAAAATATACCCTCATAGGTAGGGAACTTCAACTCAAAGTCCTCGGAAATACTTTTTCTAACTCAATCACATACCTAAAGGGAAATGACAAAGGTTTATACTCTTTCTTTCCCTTTCTTCTTTGCTTCCTCAAACTTCGTTCTTTTTTGCAGATACTTATTAAGCGAAGCTTCCTTACTCCTGTATAAAGGGGTATCAGATCGGTTTTGCCTAGCCATCAACTCCAACTCCTCCAACATTATATCCACAGGATCTTTGTCTGCAGATGCTACTTTCAAGTCTGTACCTTTTAACTGTGCTTCCATCTTGGTCACTTTTGTTTTCCAGGTCTTGCATTCAAGCTGCAACTCCCGGATCTACAGCTTATAAGGCTTTAGGACATCATGGAGACCCCGGACCTCTTGACGTTCTTTCTCCACATCATTGGTCAAGGTACAGATTGTCTCATCCTTTCCTTTCAACTCTGCGATAAGTCTTTCAAGTCTGCGGTAAGTCTTTCAACCTCGGTCATAAACTTAGTAATTTTTCTATGGTTCCTCATTGCCTGCAATACTTGGATCCCTCGATAGCCTCTGCCTCTGGGCTAAATCTTCACTTAAACAGTGATTTCGATACTCCAAGTACACCATTTGTTCGTGGAACTCTTGGTTCTCTCTTTTTAAATGGGAGATAGTGTCCTGAAGATCTGTATTTGCACCCTCAAGCACCCTAATATTTTCATACAAATCGCTAACGTAATCTTTCGTTGGTAATAAAAATTCCTGACATAATTAGAACAAAACACACAAAGAAAAACAAGTGCCAAATTAGTACTTCCATCACTTGAAATCCCTCATCAATAATTTTACAGGCCAATGATATGTCCAAAAACACAATAACAAATAAAAGTAGAGTCAGCCTAAGAGCTAGCTTCATGTTGAGCTTCACCACCCTGTGCTGATGTCTCAGTTTTGGCATGCTCACTCGAACTTGTATCAGCCCCAACATGGAGGTTTGGGTCTTCATCCACCGCATAGGTGCTTAGCTCCTCCAAAGTCATGGGAAAGTCACGAGAGACTATATGCTCGAATAGCGTAAAAAAGCCATCAAAGGTCTTCACAGCATCCATATACACTTGGGTAGCTCTAGCTTCGGCCTCCGGGTCATGACCAAGCAATTCTTCTACCTTCATAGAAGGATGCCTTCTCTGAATATCCATGGCCACCTCATGCCCACTAACCTTTCCAGTAGCTTTACAGAAATTAACAACAAATTCCCCTATAATTCTGCGTGTGAAACACCTTTTTCACGAGCATTTTGGCAAATTCTCCTTGTGCAACACTAAGGTTCCTCCACACCTTAGCTTCCTTCTCTCGCAACTGTTGTTGAAAGGCTAACACTTCTTTTTCCCTCTCCTTCCACTTCTCGGCCATCCCTGCTATCTCTATCTCCAGTTTCTCTTTTGCCTTGATGGCAACCTTCTTTGATTCTTTCAGTTGATCATTTTTAGCCTTGAACGCTGACACCTCTCCAGCTTGATCGTTCAACCTTAGGAAGTATTCGGCCCAAAATGCAATTGCCTACAACTCAAAACATCCTAATAAAAAAAACAAAAAAAAAAAAGATGTCCAAATTAAGACTTCTTACCCGCGGAATAGTTAGACAAAAATTGTCATTCAATTCTACAAGTGGCATTCCTGCCAACCTTACCTAGTAATTTTCCAACCACTCTGCCTTCAACATCTCTTCTACTCCAGGTTTGGAAAATAATATGACAATCTCCGAGGCTGTATCCTCAACCTCTGTCCCACTCGATTTCTTCTTTGAAGCAGCCACCTTTAACCCTTTTCTTCTTTGCTGGAGAAGCGATCTCCACTACATCATCATTCACCTTCCAAAACATCCACCTTCCTTTTGGAAGGCTCCTCTGTCTCCACTTCCTTGGTCACAGGAATTTCTTCCGCTTCAGATTGAGTCCCTGTTGGGGGCTCTACTTTCACAGAACTGCCGAATTTCACTGTAAAATCCAGCACACAAAAAGTTACTAATTATACATGCACAAATCTCATAAATAAACACGAAATTCCTACCCTGATCATCTCGGGCAGACTGTACAATCAAAAACCCAGTATCAGGCATAGTAAGGCTTAATTTATACGTAACCAAATCTTCCTCAGTATAGTTGCCAATCCTCTCTTGTCTGAGTTCAACATACGCCCTGCCTCAAGGATTTTGCTTTTTCGATTGGGCTACAGATCGGTTCTCTCCCCAAAGAACCAACCAGTTTTTAAACCACACACATTGGATTTTACCAAAAAGAACCTCTTCTTCCACTCATGATGAGCGGAATGCCTTATTCCTTTACTCTTATATCTTGAAAAAAAGGTAAAATAACCCACGGAATTTGCAGATTTTTTCATACAGAAAAATTATTTAAACAGATCTACACAACTCTTCAAACCACCCTCTCAACACAACACTTCAACCCCTATTATAAGTCTCATCGCCTTAGGGGCTAACTGAACCAGTGATATTTCATAATACCTCAACACATCAACTAAAAGTTGACAAACAGGAAACCTAAGACTTGCCTTAAGATGTTCTTCATACATAGCAGTGTATCCATCTGGTGGATTACATGCTCTGCCTTCACTACTCAGGGCCCTGACCCCATATTCTTTAGGAATATGGTACTTTTTTCTTAGTTTTTTTACGTCGGCTTCACTAAAAACCGACTCTAACCTCTCAACAGTTGGGGTAAATTTCGAAGGATACCCCACCACAGGTGGGCAACCAATTCCTCCAATTCCTCTGACGAGGAACTCAGGTCTTCTGACACATTCCCCACTTCCCCCGAACTAGAAATCACTACCGCCCTCTTCCCTCTTGTTATATGCCTACTAGACACACCCAATCCATGGTTCGAAGATTCCAAGGCTCTCCTACCTCCTCTCACCACAGACATTGTCTTTCCACCCCAGCGAGAAGACCCCGACGACATTGAGTAAGAGGAAGTCATACTTATTTTTAACGATAGCACAAGACCAATATAACTATTTGGCCACGACCACCCAAGCAACCCTGTCGCAACCTCTTTCCCAAAATAGAAACTTTTTGTGTTTTTTTCTTTCTTTCTCTCAAAATAATCAAAGCTACTGATAATGATGGATAGGAAACCCTAGAACCGAAATGTTGCTTTTATATACTACCAGTTGTAGCTTTTGTGTGAACCCACACAAAATCTTTTTGGACCTCACGACCTCTCACGTTACACTCTTAAAAAACGGAATAATAACTCCTAACTACACATAATGCGCTTCGGTTTTCTATATTCTCTCCCCATACTCTTCTGATTTGACCTTTGTCTGATATTATCCGACCAAGGTCTGGGGGACTTATGATATGTATAGGTTAGATACATAGGTTACGTGGGTCAAATCTGTTAAGTCCACAAAATTATTAAAAACAAGACTCAAAGGCCCGAACCTTTGAGACCAGCGAAGTTCAAGACCTTGGAGTCAAAAGTCCAGACATTCATGAAGTGCGTAGTTCCAGATCTTAGAGTCAAAAACTGAGATCTTCACGTCATTTACAATTGCATAATCTCCACTTAACTCCAGAATCCCATTCTCGTAATACACAAAGTTAGATTCGTGAGTCTCAATAGACCACGTGATAACACAATAGAACCATGCTTATCTATAAACACGTAACTAGAGCCTGTGATTGTGGGACAGTAACTGCAATGCACAATCAGGAGGAGCATCCGCGATTCAGCAATCTATCACTGTTAGAGAATCCCATCAATAACGGATTTGCCCCTCCTATATAATGGGAGTGATATCTTTGAGCCCCTTGGTTGAGTAAGACCATAAAATGCATGGCCATGCTCAAATGAGTCGATATGTGATATCGGACTCATTTGCTTAGATATGTCTAGTCGAGAATCAAGAAATACAAAGATTGAACTATACGAGCATGACACGCTCCATGGCTCGTGTTCAATCAGGATATCTAGGGCAAAGGGATTTAATTACATGGAAATACCTATCACAAGAAATGTAATGACGAATTACTAATATTCTCATGACTTAGGTAGTATTGATGTGTTGCTAGACACCGCTCATTACTTTTGGCATAAAATATATTTTATGCTAATGCCAACATTATGAGAACCTATTGGGTCACACACTTAGATAGTATCCAAAAGAAGTGCAAAATTCATGTGATGAAATTTTGGTTAATTTAAGAATCCTATTGAGAATAGGAATCTATCGAGTTTTGTTTTAATACGGTTTTGGATTTAAGGCTAAAAGATTTTGGTTATATTAATATTAATAAATCCAAAATGAGTTTTAGATTTATTAATTAAATAATAATCAAAATGGATATTGGAAAATGAAAAGGCAGCCATGAATGTATATGTAATACATTGTAACTCATTTTATGGAAAATGAAAAGGCAGCCATTTATTACAACCACGTGTAATATATTCCAATTCAATTTCTAGAATATGAAATGTGAAAAGGCAGCTGTTCACATGGATGAGTAAATGAAGAAAACCTATGGGACACTTTCATTTTGAAAGTCTTCTATTTAAGCTTTCTTTGTTGGAGAAAAATTGAGCTATTCTTTAGTTCATGAATTATTATTCTTTAGTCTTTTCTTATTCAATAAAACAGCCAATCCTTATTTGAGAAATAAGAACAAAACAAATTTTAAGTTGAGAGCTTGAAAGAAAACCAATCCTTGAGTTGAGAACTTGAGGGAATACCCGAGTAACAAAATCTTAGCTAGCACTAAAAGATTTTGTTATTTCTTTCTTTAGTTAATTGTTTGACAATTAAATTGAGACTTGGAGACGATCGTGTGGATACCATAGAAGCAAGGCTAGACTGGTTTTGCTTGTGATTCGACATTCGACATATGATCTTCTACCGCTACAAAAAAAAAAGGTATGAATTCCACCTACCAGTTTGACTTCATTTAGTATGGATCCTTGGAGGAAACCAACAAAATTTTAAAATTTCCACTGCGTTCTTTGATTTGGTTTCCTACAATTTCTCCATGGCCTCACACCTTAACCCGCCGCCATTCCTCTGCAGGAGCACACCCTAGCCTGCCGCTGTTCCTCTATGGCCTTACACCTTAACCCGCTGTTAGTCCATCAACCTCACTCCTTCCCCTGTAACCATCTTGCTTCAACTTCAACTTTATTGTTGTCCCAATACGATCGCTTGGCCGACGAACTTAGAAGCTTGGTTACTTGGCATCCAAATCGGCTAGCCCCAACTTAGATCTAGAGTGTTTAAGCCTCATTTGGTTGACTGCCACCTCGATTGACTCACACGGTCACACTGTTGTCGGCTCGCCACACTCTCTCCTTGCAAGTAAGAGCCCTTCTTTTTTTCTCCTATTATTTTTCTAAGTCATTTTTGTTGTATTTGGATTTAGTTTATGTTTCCCAGCTTTTCTTGATTGCAGTTGTGGTTTGGTTGTGCAAGCTACCATTTTAGTGATTTCTTGGCATTAAGATCTATTTAAATCTTCTCTTTGGTTTTTCTATGTGCCTTGGTAATATTTTGTGTTTGATTGCTTCTGATTCATCTTTTATTGTTTATCAAGTGTTACTAAACTTGCATTTTGGTTTGACATATGTGAATTAGCTTGGAAGGTTTTGGGAGGGATGGTAGCTAGTCTAAGTCTTCTTGCCTTCATTGAAGAAAACAAAGAGGATTATAGTCTAACTCGAGTGCTTTTACTTTATGAATTCTTTTTTTCCTCTTCTTTTTGTTGATGCATTCTAATGTGACGTTCAACCTATTTAGGAGCATTCAATTGGATAGTTTGTCATAGATATCATACTTTTAACAAATATCATTCATTTTCATTGGACAAGGCAGATCTCATTTGCCTTGAAATTCATAAAAGTATTTGTTTTTGTTCCCTTTTGTTGATAGAGGTTCCACCTCCATGGATAATTTCTATTTTCCCTTTAAATAAGGCTAAGAGGGAATATTGGGATCACATAACCAAAGTACATGCTGCTAGGGTGTATCAACTATCGACATATGCATAAAATGCTAGAGTGTATTGATTTGTATAATAGGTTTTTCAAATTAATCTTGTCTGTGGAAAGGTAATTTTCTTTGAAGTTATCATTCTTGGCTTAAGTAAACAAAACACAAAGAATATTCTGGCCTTGACAACCATGTAAGATTGTAGACAAATTGGATGTATTCATGATTAGAAACTAACCATCTTGTTGTTTTCTTGCAAATGGCTCAATCTTTTCTTCAATTATGATTTAATAATAAGAAAAAAAAATTACTCTTCTCTTCAACTATGATTTAGTAAGTAGAAGAAAAAAACTTATGGCATTCTCCTTTACAACCTATGACTTATCATTTTATAATGCTTGACTCCTTTGCTAATTTTATCTTTCCCACCAGAGCTTGGGAATTTAATGAGGCTTATACATATGTAAGTTTTAGTATATCTATATTGACCATGGATTCCTAGCTAGAGCCTGATCTGAACTAAGTGTAAAAGATGTTTGACTTAGTGTTTCAAGCTACATGTCTCACCAACATAACATAACCAAATTCTTCTTTTACAAGTTCATGGCCTTTCAATCACTGCCCTTTTTCTATAATTTTAGCATAGACTTATGAGCTTACAGTGGTTTCTTTTCTTATAAGTAGATTCTTGTAGATTTCTCTCTCATTGGTTGATTGTAGAATTAAGCTAGATTTTGTTTTCCTGGGGGTGACATTTAAAGAATTTCATGATTATGCAACTATTTTGATAGCTCTGGGATTATTGGTGTCATACCACCAAGTTTTGCAAGATTAGAAAGCCTCACCTACATGTAAGAGCTGTCTTTTTCATTCTTTCTGGTTTGCTCCATCTTTTATAATCAAATTAATCTCGGTTGATTTTTTTTGGGTTTCAATTAGGCTCTGATACTTGCCTCATAGGCCAACTACCCAACTTCATTGCGAATTAGTCACCACTCAGTGTCATGTGAGACTGCATTTAAGTTTCTTTTTTGCTATTTAGCTAGTCATGTTTATGTTTCCCAATTGTCTCATTCTCATTTATGCAAGCATGACATAATTGCTTTAGAATCACCTATGGATATTCTCTTGCATAGTTTTTAATTTGTGGCTTTGTCATATATGTGCAGGAGGTTATAGGGAAACTCTTTTCAGGGCTCAATTCCATCTTCATTTTCAAATTTGGCATCCTTAACAGACTTGTGAATTTTATGTTTTTGTTATTTCCTCCTCAAATGTTGGTGATACCCCATCTATGTTTTTTTCCCTCCAAGTGACTCTTTATTAACCCTGGCTGGAACTTGATATTATTTTATCTTTCTTCTAATATATTCAGGAGAATAAGTGATCTATCTAATGCAAGCATCTCATTGGAGTTCATAAGGAATATGATGTCACTAAGCACCTTGTAAGGACTTAAACAAACAGGGAAAAAAGCTATTAAATTTAATGCAAATACATATTTTTCTCAACTTGCTTTCCAGTTCGTGGTTTTTGAGGGTTTGCCTATCACTAAGTTTTTTTATTAGTAGAGTTTTGAGAAATAAAAATACATCTAGTTCTATCCCTTTCAAATTTAGAGAGCTACAGGTGGTCTATACTTAATTGGTTGTTCTAAAACTAGAAGCCAGTTTAATCCTGAGCCTATGATATTCTTATTTCCATGTCCGGAAGATAGGTCACATAGTAGGGACTGCTAGTAAATTTCTAGCCAGCTGTTTAGAATTGAAAGATTTAGTCATAGGGTTGATTCTATACACTAGAATGTATTGATACAGTGTTTTATTAATTTATTTCTTTGACCTTTTCAAGAATTTAAGCTTTAATAATTTGAGTGGAAGCATACTAGATTAACTTTTCGATGTTACTGATCTCACGCATTTGTAATGAGTTTCTCATTCTTACTAATTTTGTAGCCCCTCTATCCAAAAACACTCCTCAATGTATCATCTTCTTTCATCTTCAAATTTCTAGGCAATAACAAGTTAACTGACTCTCGGCCTCAACAAAAGAGTCCAAATCTCCAGAATATGTAAGTCACTTCACATCTCAGTTCAATAATAAAAGTGTCATTCTTATGTTATTGCTGTAATCATTTCTCAGCTTCCACTACAGATGTAGCAAAGAAGTTAGAAACATTTTTGATTCAATAGTAATTTCATAATTTCAAATATTATTTTGTATTTGGTGCTTCTTAAATTCAATACTAACTTGATTGTTTGTGTTTTTACTTAAGTACTTATTTATTTGATTTTCATTGATATTTCTATGGAATGTTTACAATGACTCATCTTCCACAACACATAGTGGATGCTATTTGGATTGTTCGCATGGAGTATGATAATTTTGGTTGGTGTTCAAAGGGTTCCTTTCGATTCTATATAACATATGATAGATAATGAAACTTTAGTTGTGTACATTTGTAGGATAAGAAATGCCGCTTTTGTTTTGGTGCAATGCTTATGCTTTTGTTTTAGTACATCATTAGGTTGACATTGTCCTTACTCTTTTGTTGTATAAATGATATATGATACGAATTCTAAACTTAAAGACTAAAATTCACAACAAATACCAAAGTGTAAGTCCTAATATCGTCCTCTAGGTTGAACTGGTTCTTTCTTTAGCAAGACACCAACTCCAAGTTTGAAGAAGGACATTGCTTTTGTCCATTTGACACCTGAAGGAATTCCTCCACACCCAATGTGAGGATTTGGTCCTTGGAACCAAACGGCACACTCAAATTGTTGAGGGAAAGAGACTCAACAAAATATCTTAAACATGAACCTAAGAGACTATCCTTAAAGACTCAAAGTTAGTAATGAAATCAGAACTAAAAGAAAAGCAAAAGCTCTCAAGTTTGTATTGAATTCAAGTCTCCTGCTTTGTGTGGCCGATGGCTTTATTTATAGACGTTAACAAGGTTCGGCCAAGGAGAAATCTATTCTCTAGAAGGATTAGAACTCCTTGCCTTTTAGGAAACTAAAATTCTTAAAGGAAATAATTACTAAAACAATAATATTGCCTAAAACTAATCCAAGTGCAGAATTGATTGACTTGTGTTCAACCGAGTTGGGTGTTTCCACTCTTGAATTGGATTTGGAAGCTTCTCTAATCATCACGTCTATGGATTTGGAAGCTTTTTTAATCATCATGGCTGGCCTATTGATCATGAAGAAGTATTAGAAACACTTGGCTCATCTTTTACAACACTAATCATAGTGATCATAAAGACATATTAAGAGCAGGCCTTCATTGCCTCAACCTTCATTATTTCCTTAGCTTGAAATTCGGTTATAAGAGTTGTTAAGGCAGGTTGCATTCTCTTAGTTTTTGACCTAGTCATAGGCCCTCCAATGCTTTGCAATGGATCAAAGTGTGGACGTCTCGAGTGTGGAGTTGTCTCAGCTTGTGTGGTTGTCTCGGTCCTTAGGTTTCCATCAGTCCTTCCTTCTTTGAAAGAACTCGCCCTCAAGTCCATAAACTCGTCATCCAATTCAAACAATGAAAGGTCAGAGACGTTAAATGTAGTACTAACTCCATATTTACCTAGAATGTCAAGTTTGTATGCATTCTCGCCCACACGTGCAATAATTTGAAAAGGACCATCTCCTCGAGGATGAAGCTTAGTTCTTCGTTGAGTTGGAAACCTTTCTTTGTGCATGTGTATCCACACAAAATCCCCAAGTTGAAAGATTACTTTCTTGCACCCTCTATTGGTAACTTGAGCATAATGTTCATTCTTCTTGAGGATTTGAAGGCGTACCTTCTCATGCAAGTCTTGAACAAACTTAGCTTTGGCTGCACCATCAAGATTTACTTGCTCATTGCTTGGCAATGACACTAAGTCAAAAGGGGTTAGTGGATTAAAACTATAAACAACCTCAAACGAGGAATAACCAGTGGTAGAATGGACAGTTTGATTATCATAACAAACCTCCCCGTCAATAGTTTTTCTTGACCAAACTTTCTTCTTTTCTTGGTCTCTTCTCTGGGCATTCAGCCCTTTCCATCTAAACATTCTGGGCTTGCATCCAGTAGTTTCGACATGCTCAACCATTTTGAACCGCTGGAGATGTGGCATTGTCTCATAAGTGAACACCTATAACATTGAAAAAAAAGTATGTGTTATTATCCCATATAAAAAAATGTGTTATAATATCACCATAGAACATGTGTCGTTGTGTAATATGCTCAGTAAAATATGTTATGCTTTGGTTTGTAAATTATGGAGAATGCAAGATAATTTTTGTTTAATAACTATGTTAGGAAAAATGATATTCTTTATAAAAAAAAACATATAAATGAAGACATGGAAAAAAAATTGTTCAAGTTATTGGGGGAAGTAAGCATGCGACAGACCCTAAACGAAAACAATTGTTCAGTTCCCTTACCCCGAGTGCTACTAGAAATCCCCCAACAGTGTAAGTCCGATGTTGTGGGTGTTCAATCTATTTCAAGGCATTCATCATTGCCTTTCTACAACTATCCACAGTGGCCCTGAAAGAAAGGTCACCCCACGGCATTTCATCAAACTTCTTCCAATCACATGCCAAATGTAGCAATTTATCTTCAATCCTTGTTCGCTTCGGCAAGCCATTGATGGATGTGTATGGAAGCAACAGTGTCAGGGACACGACATCATCATCTGCATACGATGCGTTGATATGGTTGTAAGCTTTGAACACTTCATCGTATGTCGTCTCATCTATTTGGCCCAAATGCTTTAGATACTTGGTGATTGAAAAAGGACCATCAGGGGCATGGTACTTGGAATATGCAACCGCAAAGTCCCCCATCTTGAGGCCTGTAATGATGGCGAACTCTCTCCGGCCAAATGTTACCTTCTTGCAGACAAAGTTAAAGTCTAAGCTACAGTCGACATTTGATTGCTCAGCTAGCCTAAGTTGCCTCAACAAAACAGAATGGATAATTTGTTTGCACCAGAATGTATGTTCATGGTCAAGAGCCATCTCTACAAAACTGCTCTCCCTTCGGAGGATTATTTTTTGTGTATCACTCAATTTTGACCGGATTCTCCACATATTGGCTTCGTAGTAGCAGTACTGCGAAACCTGGGCAGAGAAAAAGTCACCCTGAACGAGCATTTCCTCCTTGAGCTGTTCCTGCATGATATAAAGCAAATCAAGATCAATTGTCAAGTAATTTCAACACTTTCTCGTCACTTTCAACTTAGCAAATATAGAGAAATCATCAATAAAAGTAACATAATGTTTTTTACCACCTCTAGTTATAGTTTGCTTTAATAAAAGTGACATAATGGTTTTTTACAAGTCTTTTTAGTGATTTTTGCTCAAACATATATTTCACATTTATCTAAATTGATTAACTCAAACCAGAAATTTCGACAAGTGATTGCATTTTCTTTATATAGCTAAAATTAGTATGTTAGGACATACTATAAACCCTTTATGTTAGGACACATTATGCGATAAAGAAAATAATTCAATTTTATAAGCAGAAGAAGTAGATGCATTATCATTGATAATATTGGAAATAAAAAGTACATATAGTCCTTGATTACTATAAACCCTTGCCTATAAACAGTCATTCCAATTTTGGTAAATTCAAAAATTATTTTGTGGGTAGTATTCCACATTTATGTGTATTGTTCCACATTTCCAGTGTTTGTCGACATTTGTGTGTAGTATTCCACATTTATGTGTATTGTTCCACATTTCTAGTGTTTGTCGACATTTGTGTGTAGTATTCCACATTTCTAGTGTTTGTCGACATTTTCATTAGCATTCCACATTTATGTGTATTGTTCCACATTTATAGGTATTTGTCGACAATTCCTGGTAGTGTTCGACATTTCTTATAGTGTTCCACATTTGTGGTGTTTGTCGACATTTATGGTCGTGTTCCACATTTTATGGTTGTCTTTCAACATTTATTGGTGCTGTTCGAGGGATGTAACAACATATTTTGTCGACATTTTGAGCCATTTGTCGACATTTCTTCCTATGTTTCAACATTTCCTCCTATTTATCGATATATGCTAACTAGAACCCAGTTTTTAGACTGCTATGCATACGTATTCTATTTTCTGGGTCGTTTTCGAACAAATGAATGGCAAAAGAGATAAGACCAAGCGCAAAAAACCCTAACTTTCTAATTCCTTCTAACATATCTAAGCTAAGCGGGATTATTCAGCAAAAGCGGGACGTTTATGCATTATACATATCAAATACGAAGCTTTGTTGTAACTAACCTTCTTACTCTTGCCCGTCCGCTTGTGAGATGTATGCTTTTCCTTTTTCTGCTTATCAGATGATGATGGTCCACCGCGCGTTCTCGCCATTTATTACTATTGCTTGAATTGGATACGAAACTTTGTGTAATCGACTGAGAATGCAACGAAATAACTTGGGAAATTCGAATTTGCGTTGAAAGAAGCGAAAGGGAAGGGTCTGCTTTGCTGAAACCAAACACAGTGGAGAAGAAACCGTTCGGGCACGATTTTCAAATTGCAAAGAGCATTTTAGACATTTCGCGTGGCATAAAACCCTTTGACTGCTATAGTTGTAAAGACAATTTTTCCGCTGCTATTTTTGATAATGGAGAAATCAAATTGCTATTTTTGATAGTTTCCCAATGATCATAGGCTTGTGAGTCTTGTGACGCCCCTTGTGGTTTCAAATATTGTAATGAATAGTGAGTGCTTTGTACGGCATATTTTGCGTCTTCCATCTTCCATGCCAACTTCGTTAAACAAGATAAAGAAAAAAGGGTTCTATAATGAAAAATCCTCTGTATTACCTGGGCGCACTTTTGATATTCTATAGTGTGAGACTGTCCTAATTGTTCTAATTACTGAATCTGACCACTGAAATCTGACATGGCTACAACTCAATCTCGCCATCGGCCATATCTCTTCTCATACTAGACGGCTACCTTCTGGTCTCCGGTGAGCTTCTGACCATCGGCTAGTTCTTTTTCTCATCGGCTAAATATCTCTCTTTTTTGAATTCTTCTTTTTTCTTCTAAACAATTTTAATTTTGACTTTTAATGATGGATTTAGTGAAATTAGTTAATTAAGAATTAATCAATCTTATAAATTTTAAAATTGAATTATATTTTAATAATTTGTAATTAATAAAAGTAATAATAATAATTTCAATTAAATACAATAATATCTAAAAAAAGTAAATTGGGACAAATGTTGCAAAAGTATAATAACAGGAAAAAAAAATCAAGTTAGTTCAAAGGAAGAAAAATAAACTATTAATAAAAGAAAGAGAAAAAGAAAAAAAAAATATAAAGTCAACACAGGTCTTATAATATTTATTAAAGCGTAATACGGATATTAACATTTTCCATTAATTTTTCATTATAATCCAAACTATAAGGGGAAAGTAGAATTTTTGAAACCATAAGGAGGGAACAACTGTCTTTCGCAAAAATTACAAGGGAGAAAAATGACATTTGCTCTTTCTAATGTGTTCCTCCTCATGGAAGAAGCGTAGTCCAGAAATTGGCGAGCTAATTATTTTCTTATCTGTTTTTGCTTATTATAGATCTCAAACGAACGAAGATAATTTGTTAATAACTCAAACTACTCGGACAACCTGTTCAGCCCGGGTTGAACCATTTGAATTTGGGTAAAAGATTGTTCTATTCTAAACAAGAATCAACGAGTCCATGACTAACTAGATTAATAAATTATTAAAAGCCAGCCTTTGAAACAATGACTCAGATAAGAAACCTTAAACCCAGGCAAGGCAATTCATGTGTGAGGCACTGAATTTACTGAAATGCCACTAACCACTAAAAATATACAAACTAAAATCTTACGTTCAAAAATATACTTCTGCGAAGGCGACTTTATTCAATTATCCAATTTGCTGGTTTCTTTTCTTCAGGGATCCTAAATAAACTGGTGCACGATTAGGGAGAAAAAAATTTATTTCCTTGAGTTTTGTGCTGTACGCAACATTCAACCTTAAGTGATCCGCCAGCGGGCAATTTGAAAAACTTATCGTTCACCAAACACCTCACAACAAAATCATCGTCCAAGCTCCTCCCAACTTCATCCGTGCAAAATAAACGAGGCCCTAAAGCAACTACATCAGGTCTCTCAGCAGCCACAATAGAAAGCACATGAGCACAAAATCAATGACTAGAGGAGCTAAAAGAGCTAACAGGGAGTGGAGAACTGGAAAGCATCCTTTGCATTAAAAGCGATAGTGCTTATTTCACCGGCGCATAAATGTCGGATAGCTTAACAGAAACAACCATGTTTGTCAAAATTGTAGGGCTAGGTTGTTTTTAGTAGAGAGAAAATAGACAATAGTGCTTAAAGCATTACAACTATGGTATCAAAATATGAAATACCCACCAGTGCTTAAAATATAACAATCTTAAAACATTATCACTAACTTTTTAATTCGTTGGTTGTTTTGAACGAGTAAATAGTTCATATTGTAACTCTCAACAAGAGGAGTTTAACGGTGCAATCAATTTCTTGATCAGAGGTCGGAGTTTGCCGGGATCTATAAAAAGGTGTTCGGAAATCATGAACTTTGAACTCAGATTTTGACCACCTCAGGCAGTGTAATCCGGTAATACAAGTTGGGTTTTGTTCCTTGCGAATAGACGAAATTTAGTGTAATCCGGTTATACAAGTTGGGTTTTGTTCCTTGCGAATAGACGAAATTTTTGACACCAATTTGGTTGAATTGGTGACCAGATGGCGAAGTGCCGGCGAAAAGAAGTTTGGGGACGAAATTCCAGCTAAGGGCGTGTTTGGCTGATCAGAAAATTTTTTTGGATCAAAAATAAATCATTGGGCTACTTTTTGGGTTTGGGCCAAAGACAAATCATTGAACCTAACCAAAATCAATCCAAACCCAGAGATCCAACCACACCCAAGGAACCAACCCAATCCAGACCCGAATCGGACAAGTTTGACCTACAACCGTTGACCACTTTGACCAGT
Organism: Gynochthodes officinalis; assembly: GCA_020080225.1. Taxonomy (NCBI): domain Eukaryota; kingdom Viridiplantae; phylum Streptophyta; class Magnoliopsida; order Gentianales; family Rubiaceae; genus Gynochthodes; species Gynochthodes officinalis. The sequence goes on along the minus strand of CM034618.1, from coordinate 42,068,881 downwards.
GTTGACCGACTGTTGACTTTTTTGACGAACCATTTTTAAGTATTTCGACTGTTCCTGACTCATTTATGACATCTACAGCTGCTGATTTTAAGCGTATAATTACTTACAGAACAATTATAGAGGTTGGAGGCCCTATTTGACTGTGTAAGCTTGTTACGCACCAGATGCATTCGTTTCAACTCTTTCATACTCTTTTATTTCTGTATTTGAGATAGCTAAGAGCGAAACACTAGAAGATTTTAAGCTTAAATCATTATACTAGATGCTGCCGGACGGTGCAGCTTAGGCTAAAACATGGTTAGGCCCAATGATTTGTCTTTGGCCCAAACTCAAAAAGCAACCCAATGATTTATTTTTGGCCCAAAGAAATTTTCTAATCAGCCAAACACACCCTTAGTCGGAATGTCATCATCCCCAAACTTCTTTTCGCCAAAACTTCCTCGTCCGTCACCAAATCCGGCCAAATTGGTGTCAAAAGTTTCATCTATTCGCAAGGAACAAAACCCAACTTGTATCACCGGATTACACCGCCTGAGGTGGCCGGAATCTGAGTTCAAAGTTCATGATTTTCGAACACTTTTTTGCAAATCCCAACGAACTCCGACCTCCGATCGAGAAACCGATTGCACCGTTGAACTCCTCTTGTTGAGAGTTACAATGGACTATTTACTCGCTCAAAACAACTAACGAATCAAAAAATTAGTGATAATGCCTTAAGATTGTCAAAACTTCAGCGACTTTCCATGAAAACTTTATGCAAGGCATCGTATGGAAGGAAGGAGAGACGCAGGCCTTCAAGGTTCTCTAGCTAATATGGAAGCCTTCATAGGAAATTTTATTATAGGTTGGACTTCCATCTTGTTTCGGAAGTTTGGTATCATCAATGGTGTGACTTTGTCATTAGCAATGATCATCATCTTATCCCGGTGACCTTCAAACCTAAGCTACTGTGCAAGGCATGAGTGATTTGGGAGTTGGAGATGATGGAGGTTAAATTGTCGTCTGTGTTTGTGGTCTCTTAAGTGTTGATTGCTGAAGGAGGTGCGCTTGAAGTGTGGCCACTGCTATAGCAGCCATAGCTAGGAAATAACGATAAAGAAAAACAGAGGTTTGACGAGTGACAAATTCGATCTGTTAACACAAGTTATGGCCAACTTATAAGATCCTACTCGCCCAGGTGAGTTAAAGCAATCCCTAAAAATACCCACACTCATTTATAAGTCAACTAGTTAAATTGTCAAGCATAATAATTTGTAAAACATGATAGAATTATTTACCCAAAATTAAATCCTTCATATATTACAACAAACGATGTATACCAAAAACCAAAAAATCCATGCTTCATGTAACAAGAATATAATTAACATTCGCATCTGTAAATAATGAAAGGCAGATCGTGGCTCTCATGTACAAATATCTTAAGAAAGTCAGGTTGCTCCAAAGTCACAACTCTACTAAATTTTGCTCCATCTCCCAAAAAATTATTAACCGTATCGATTCAACCACTAAAGCTTCTTCTAAACTACCCGAGAAATCTATTTAAACAAGCCCATGACATCCATGTTTATAGAATTTCTTTTATATTTCTAAAGGAACATCTGCCAAGTATTGAAATGTTTTGTCTAATTATCCTCCTCACGGTAAGTATTGAAAGGTTTTGTCAAATTGTTCTTGCCATACCATGAACTTTGTACTATTTTAATTGAACTATAAAGAAAAACAGGCATAGCCTTCCACATATTGAATTGATAAAATAAAGATCCAATGTTTCTTCTAAACTTGAAATAACAAAATAACCCTTTTCTTGACCAACATAAAGGAACATCAGGTAGCTTCCTTTAGAAGAAATGCGTAACGTTAGAGGCCTAACTATGTAAACAATGGGGCTAGCTCCCCGGCCAACAGGGATTGCTTTAGAAGCATCCTTGGGCCAGAGGGGGAGGAGTCCAAATCTCCTCCCAGGCGCTTCCCCCAATTTCTCACCATCTTGCTTTCTCACGTTATGTGAGATAAAATATATATCCTAATGAGGATGGATATATATTCCCCCTAAGAAATACAACATGGTAAAGAATGTATCATAAAAACAAATTCGGTAACATACACTGTTCAAATATACATTTCACCATACTATTCAACTTAACCACTACATAACCACAATTTCATCAATTAGATTTTGCAAATATTTAAAATTAAGATTAATTTCTCTCAAACATCATTTAATCCAATAATTACTTGCAAAAACTACAAGTTAGACATTCAACCTAGTATCAGTATAATTTTAGACTACAAATACGGATGGTCAAGGTCAACTGCGAACAATAGCACCAATACATGGTGCTAGTCACTTTTCAAGGCATAGCTTAGCCAAAATCAAAGACGTAGGTAACACCATGTCCAGAAACAGACTATATACAGTTCAAAATGTTTCCCTACCTAAAGCTTTCAACATTTCAACATTTCAACATTTCAACATTTCAACATTGAACAGTGTATGTCAGACAATATTTTTACATTTAAATCAATAAACTGGCTTCCGTAGTGTTTGATTAAGATGCAAACCAGTATACTGTTAAAACTCATCAAATAGCCACAAATTTTTTTACCTGAACAGATATCTTGGCATTGTTAACTTAGAGTTTTACTAGAATGATGTCAAACAACACACTTTATGCCTCCAACATTAAGTGACATATTAAGTCCTTTAACAAAAGTAAATGAAAGGATTTTGAAATTAAAAGAATTCCCTTTTTTAGAAGAATTCATATTCAGCCGAAAAAACCAAGCCACATATGGCAGGCCAAAGAGAACTCTAGCTCTCTCATCAAAGCCCAAAACCTTGCACGCGTCTAGATTTCCTTGAGGTCAGACATAATCAATAAAAATGGACCCGACACTTCAGACTTAAAATCATACTTGGGAAGAGAAACAAGTCTAAAACAAGGAAATTCAATCGTCAGGTCTAGATATCCTTGGAGTCAGATATTAATTAAAGGCCCCAACAATTAAGGCTTAAGATAATTTTTCGGAAATTTCCATCACCCCAGCATCTGCCAAAACTCAATCTCTCTCTCTCTCACTCTCTCTCAAATGCATGTGCACACACACATACATCTTTCGAAGAATGAGCCCTAAGGTTTTTGCAAACCAGACATACACCCTGCTATTTATAATCAAGGACACATGACATGCAATGTTAGAAATGTTTGCCAATGCTTTACATCAGATGGACTGAGATCTCTACATACAAAGAAGACTACATAGAATACACATATCCAGGTTGCTTTCTACATATTCTCATCACAAAGATGGACATATCTCACCTGAAACTCCAAGCTTAACTGATTATTTCACCAGCTTCCACAATTTTAGTACCTTGCTCTTTTACAACATTGAGCATGGGGCACATTCTGGTGGGATACCAAGCACTACCTGTCATCAGAAAGGAAGTTTGTATTACATATAATCCACCCACAGAAATAACTTCAATCCACTCTCATCCCCCAAGAGAGAATAAAACCAAACTATCATGCCAGCCCCTTGCTCCTCCCACTCCCTCCTTCCCTGCCTTCTAAAACAGACAATTCCTCACTAACGTGTCCAAGCATAATGTGATCTGACACCAAGACATATTTTCCCCTCTCATTAACACCAGCACACGAGAATGCACACTTTTCATCAGTCTCACATTAGAAGGAAAGAAAGTATAAAGGGATTGACAAAGATCTCAGTGGAAGAATCCTATCTACCTACCTCAAAGATGTAATAAATTTTCTTAGACACAAGGAAATCAACACTTTGAAGCCTTCAAGATTAGTCCATTGAGTTCAAGGACATAAAATTCGGGATTAAGAAATTTTTTTCCATTCTAGTCAGTGAATTAGATAGGCTATTTGTGAAAGCAATTTATATTTCGTCATTAAAGAATAAATGTTTGAATTATCAAGAGAAGTGAAGTTGACAGCAATCTAATGACCTTGAAAGAACAAGTTGTATAATTAAATATCAAGTTACAAGACCATCAATGATCAAACTGAAACAAAATCTTATCTTAAGCAGAAAATAGATAAGCGTTCTGAACGATTTATAGCTAATTTTTCTTCTCATTGGACACACCATTCTCAACTCTGACATCAAGGCCATGATATGGCACTTCAATCATTGGTCTTGGCACCACACGTCCACCAAAATCCTCTGGGAAAAATTCAAAATCAGGTCCAAAGTTGAATTTGACAGTGCAATTAGGTTGGTTTGGCAGCGTATACATTGAAGCAGCTGGGAAATATCGTCCCCCATAAAGATCATTGAAAGCAGTTCCTTGACATACTCCATTTTTAAAGAAAGATATCTCACTTCCTGCAAGACAGAATAACAACTGATACACATAAACAAATGATACACTATCTCATGGCATATACTGTGATTATAAGATCTGTATGAATAATAACTCAGTTAGTTCTAAGTCATCAAGTCTCAAAGTGTAATAAGTAACAACTACATCAAATTAGTATTTTAATCCAAAATCATCAAGTCTCAAAGTGTAATAACTACATCCACAAAGCACCACAAGCATGCACCCTATGGGAATTCTCTCATTTTCCAAAAGGCATGTTAGTACTAAATCTCCAATATCTGGAAATAGTAGTAGGATTCATCCTGGCATATCAAGGTGAATCAGCATCTTCAAGTTGTGTGAGATGCATGTGGAAAATATTTTTACAGATATAGTTGGATTATCCACAGATCTAGCTGTGTAAAAGTGCATGGAAAGTAAATGTTCATGAAGCTATCATATGACAGATCAGTCAAGAAATCCGATATGAAAAATTGGAAATTTTGATGGAAGGGGTGGAAATTTAGGCAGCTCTAATAGAACCATTTTAGCAGAGAAAAATTATGGCTCCATTTCACTTTCCACGATGAACATTGTACAATAACAAACTGTACCTATGTTTAGAGAAATTACAAATAAGTTAACTAGTGTAAAATTAAGATAGTTTAGTATAAACAAGCCAACAGACCACTAAAGGAAAACTGATTTACCAAACTTTCTTGACTGCTAAAAAATTGAGATAACCCCCAAAATGATCTCACATATTGGCCAATGATCTTTTTAGTCCCTCACTTTTAAAACGGGAACAAATGGTCCTTCACATTTTATAAATGTACCCTTTTGGTCCTCCGTCACTATTCCGTTTGTTTTTTTTTCGGAATAGTGTCAGAATAGTGTCGGAATAGTAACAGATGGCTAAAAGGGTACATTCATAAAATGTGAGAGATCATTTATTCTCGTTTTAAAAGTGAGAGACTAAAAAGATCATTGGTCAATATGTGAATGACCATTTTGAGGGTTATCTCTAAATAATTCACACATTGTGAAAATGGAACAAGGACAAATGACGATTTTTCATTTTCCACAGCCCAATTGATAAACAAAGGTAGTTCACAACTGGGATTCCTAACCACAAATATTCACATTTTCTGGACATGAAATATGTTTGCCATGAGAAATAAAAAGGCAGCCAGATTCTGGGGAGGGGGGGACAGATGTAACAACTTTACAAGACACATCACAGAAAATTAGCCATATCTAATATATGGAGGGAAGAAAAAATAGATTATAGCAGAATCTGCCAGAAAGCAAACTACTGAGAAGCATACAACAAAGAACCAGAATCTATAACTTTTATAAGTCACCAAAAAATAAATAAATGAGAAAGTGATATAATCTAAGAGAAAAAATATGGTAGAATCTTAGTTACTAGCTACATATAAAGCTCATCCCTCAATACTAATATATTTCAATCAACTACTGTTTTTTACCTAAGTCTAATGACCAAACCATGTCCCTGAAACAGTGAGAAAGACAATTATCAAAGCTCAGCAGTTTTAGGTACGTCCGCAGTCAGATCATTTCAAAATGATGTAGAACAAGAAGGAGTTCTTGTCTACACATCCAAAGAAGGGTTCAAGGGGTTTATGGTAGGAGTTATAAGCTGTAAACTAACACAGATAGTGAAACAGAAGGAAACAAGGAAAAATAAGGGGAAAACATGAAACTAAATAACAAGCTAAAGAACAAATAAACATATCAAACTTCAGTTGTTTATCGATCAATTATTCTATGTAAAACATGACTGTGTCCCCGCTATTTATAACCAAAAGCCTTAGCTTGAAACATGGAATCCTATTATGAATAGTACTACCTTTTCTATTACTTTCCTGAAACACATACAACTACTACTAATATCACAATCATGAACTAAAACAACTCATAAAAGAATTAAAAACCAATTCTAAATCAACTTGAAGTATTTTGCTAATATGCCATCCGTTCTTTGTCTGCATCACAAAAGGAACCCATAATCCATCTTTACCAGTATCACTGAATTGTACATTCAGGATCACTTCCTTACATTCCTTTCTAGGTAAGGCACATGAGAAAAGTCCTTATAAATTTGCAGACTAACAAATTTAATCATTATAAAGTACTGGTTCTCATATTAGATAAAGCAAGTCAATCTAACTGACATCTTCATATACTTGTTGCAGATTACCATCAACTGATGCGTTAATTAATAACATGTGGTTCAGTGTGATCAACCAGTAAATCCTTCCACTAAGACATAAAGTTCTTAATTAAGCGAATTTACTTAAAAGACTAATTCTAACCCCCATTGAAAGTTCATAAGCAGGCTAATATTTTAATATCAATAAGAGGAATTGCAAGAAGTAGCCATTTCATTCAAGTGGCACAATCTTACAATACCCATGGCATGCAGATCTCTTTAATTGTTTCTATACACCAAATTCTAAAGTAAATTACCAGAACCAAAATTATCTGACATTTTATGAGGCTATTCTACATACCTTACCAGTTCCGCCTGTAAGTTATTTCTTAGGAAAAGCAGAAATGAGTTGCAGTAACTGTCTGTTGGGTTTTGATTTAAACAAGAAAGGGGTGTTTGAAGAGGATTTACATGTTGACAGGTGTGGCTTTCTGGAAAAATTAGTTGTGCTCAGGGCATTGAATGGAGGATTTCCTTGCCAAGAAAATGATCAAAATGGAGTATAGCATAGTTTTATTTGCTTGAGGGAAATTCAATGGCATTTGCATTATAGAACTAAAAGATTCAAATAAAACTGAGTCATAAACCCCTATCCAAGGTCACATTGTCTTAAGGATAAAAACTCTATACATCTGTCAAATAGCTATGGGAAAATACTATAGTGGGGTTTTCAATATATAAACTCACAAGGTACAAAGACTAGAGAGGGATATTTATGTCAACAAGATAAGAAAAGAAGAGAGGAGTTCAAGTCAAAAAATCAGACTAGTTACCACTAAAATATTTTAAGTCATTGAATTTAATTGAGTTCGTAGAAGAGCAAAATTTAAGAAATATGACGTTTTAAGACATGCCTTTGCTAAAATTATAGAGCAATAGTAAATCTTTTGACCAAGAACTCTTATCAACAAACACTTGAGACATTCAGCTTCACGGTAATACAAGCAATCAATTACCCTAAAGACAAGAACACATTCTCTTTAAAAACAAATCTCCATTTTCAGTTGTTCATTTTATAATAGGGCGCAGTAATCGAATTTGATATCATTTTTAATGATCTCCTGGGTTGTTAAACGTAAATCTTTTCCATTAAATATCACCAAAAAATTAGTTCTCATAAATATGGAAAAGACCATACAGGTTTTAATAAGTCACTAGCACAACCTACATTGTGTGTGAGCTTTTCTGGTTGCCACAAATATTAAGGATAGGATAAATAAACCCTTTCAAGGTCACTATTCATATGATTACCGTTTCATTTCTTGTATGACTACTGTAGAGAAAATATTTCCAAAGATTCATAATGCATAGAGTTTTTTCATAATTCTAGAGGTAAGGTCTTTTCAGAGATGTACAAACAATTGGGGACCAAGGAAGGAGAAAAAGTTATCTATAGGCTTGCAAAGATAAGAGATAGGAAAAGTAAAGACTTGACGCAGGTTAGATGCATAAAAGATGAAAACCAGAAACTTTTAGTAAGAGAAGCAAACGTTGAGAAAATGTGGATAAGCTATTTTAGCAAACTATTTAATGAGGGAAGCGATGGAAGTGGGATAGAGTTGGAGGATGTTTATGAGGACTCAAAGAGAAGGTTTGTGCGTAGAATTAGAGAGCATGAAGTTAAGGAGGCATTAAAGAGGATGAAGACGGGTAGAGCATTGGGGCCAGATGGGATCCCTAGTGAAGTGTGGCGATGCTTAGGGGATGTAGCAATACGTTGGTTGACTAACCTTTTTAATAAGATTTTCCAAACAAATAAGATGCCTGAGGAATGGAGGGAGAGTATGCTTGTGCCTATCTATAAGAATAAGGGAGATATCCATACTTGTGCCAATTATAGGGGCATTAAGCTTATGAGCCGTACAATGAAACTGTGGAAGAGAGTTATTGAACATCGTTTGAGAATAGAGACTAAGGTCTCCGTAAATCAATTTGGATTTATGCCGGAAAGATCTACCATGGAGGCTATTTTCTTGATACGACAGCTGATGGAGAGATATCGAGAAAAGAAGAAAGATCTACATATGGTATTTGTTGATCTTGAGAAGGCGTATGATAGGGTCCCAAGAAAGGTTCTATGGTGGGTACTTGAGAAGAAGAAAGTCCCCTCAAAGTATGTAGAGGTTATCAAGGATATGAATGATGGTGTTACTACGTGTGTGAAAGCTTGTAATGGAAGATCAAGCTATTTTCCAATCACAGTAGGCTTACGCCAAGGATCTGCTCTGAGTCCTTACCTTTTTGCCCTAGTTATGGATGAGTTGACAAAGGATATCCAAGATGAGGTGCCATGGTGTGTATTATTCGCAGATGATATTGTGCTTATTGATGAGACAAAGGCGGGGGTAGAAGCTAAATTAGAAATATGGAGAAACACGTTAGAATCAAAAGGATTGACGTTAAGTCGAAATAAGACTGAATATATGAAGTGCGAATTCAATACGGCAAGACGTGAGGACAAAGATTTCATGAGTATGCTCGGACAAGAGGTACCCAAGAAAGATGTTTTTAGATATTTGGGATCAATATTGCAAAAAGGGGGAGAGATTGATGAAGATGTAAACCATAGAATTAGAGCAGGTTGGATGAAATGACGAAGTGCAACAGGGTTTTTGTGTGACCGCAAAATCCCGATTAGGTTAAAAGGAAAATTTTATAGAACAACTATAAGACCGGCAATGCTATATGGAGCTGAATGTTGGCCAGCAAAGAGACAACATGAGCATAAGTTGGGAGTAGCACAAATGAGGATGTTACGGTGGATGAGTGGTAAGACCATAGTTATTAAAGGCGCGCTTCAGGCGCAATTTCCGCAGGGCGCAACCTCTGCCGCCTTCCAGCCCAAAAGGCAGGCAACGTTTATCAGGCGTGAGCTTCATATAAAGCGCGCTGTCGCGCGCTTCCCTTAGCGACGGTAGCGCTGAGCGCCTACTGACAAGGGTTTTCTTTTAAAAAAGAAGCAAAAGAAGGATATAGTTTGGCGCCGATACCGATGCAGTACGCGTTCATCTTCTTCTCCCGTTTCTTTTCTGCTCATCTTCTTCTCCCCGTTTCTTTTCTCCCGCAATTTCTATTAAAGGCTTTTTCCTCCCTGTTCTTTTCTTCTCCTCGTTCTTTTCTACTCATCTTCTTCTGTTTTTTTCTTTTGCTTTTTCTCCCTTACTGCAGACGCAGTGTTCTGCTCCTCTTCTTCTTTTTTCCTTTTCTTCTTCTCACTCTGTGTTCTGCGGTTTCGCCTCTCTCGACCTCTCTTCTAATTTTTTATTTTTCTTCTTCTTTTCTTTGCTACAACTGCAGACAGCCTGCTTTTCTTTTTTTTCCTTTTCTTCTTCTCACTCTTGTTCTGCGGTTTCGCCTCTCTCGACCTCTCTTCTAATTTTTTATTTTTTCTTCTTCTTTTCTTTGCTACAAACTGCAGACTCTGCTTTTCTTTTTTCCTTTTATTCTTCTTTTCTTCTTTTCTCTGCTACCACCAGAGACCAGACGGCAGAGAAAAAGAAATCCAAATTGGAGCTTAGTTGGCTTTTAAGTTTTGATAATTTTAGTTGGCTTTTTTTGAACTTTTAAGTTTTTAGAATTTTAAGTTTTGGAGATTATGCTCTTAGTTGGCTTATATAGTTATATTGAGACTTTTAAGTAGTTTATTTTAGGAAGTATAAGTATGAATGCCTAAAATATTATTTTAAAGTTTTTTTTCAGTGTGCGCCTCATGTCGCTCAGGCGCGCACCTGCGCTTTGCGCCTTGCGCCTAGGCTCCAGGATTCCTATGCGCCTAAGTGCGCCTTGAGCCTTTAATAACTATGGGTAAGACAATAATGGATAAGATGAAAAATGAAGATATTCGACGAAGAGTTGGAGTAGCACCAGTGGCAGAAAAGATGAGAGAGTACAGATTGAGATGGTTTGGACATATTCTTCGGCGACCTATAGATGCACCGGTAAAAACAGAAGTTTGTTATAAGGAGTATGATAGGAAGAAAGGGAGAGGTCAGCCGAAAGTTACTTGGGGAAAAGTAGTAAAACAAGATTTAATGGAGTTAGAAATAAATTGGCGACTAGTTTGTAGTAGAACAGAGTGGAGGAAAACTATTAGTGCAGTGGAAGAGCAAAACTCTAGTGGTCCCGACTGCCCTTTATAGTTTTAACATTTTTATTTATTTCTTTATCTATTTATATATCTATTTATTTTATTGTATTTTCTTTATTTTATGGACTTATGTCTTTGAGTTCATCGACCGCCGACCCCAACTAGTTTGGGATAAAGGTGATGATGATGATTCATAATGCACACGGTTCAAACTTTTGTTTACCTAATTCTACTTGTTTGAAATGAAAATTTGAAAGCCAGCTTAGCTTGTGTTTTCATCCACAACGAGAACCAAATATATGCCAAACACATCCATATTAAATCCAAGCTTAAGACCATCCAGTTCATAAGCATCTCTAGATTACACGCATAATGTCAGTTCATGATTATAGCGGGCTACACCATAACCAAAAACTAAACTTGGACATCATTTGCATACGAATTTTCATAGGTAAGATCTTTGTCTTTGCATCAGCAATCCAAGTATTAAATTTATCAACCTTCAACCCAGCATTTATCAACCTTCAACCCAGCAAGCATTAAATTTCTTTGCTTCATGGATTTCATAAATTCAACCCCACAAACTAAAATGAATTCTGTTTTCACTGATAAGATAAATTTCAAATTAATTTACTCGAATTATTCATATAATTGCAAATGACTTAAGGTAATTAAATATTGTCCGTGCAAGACTTCACAACCAACTTATGCAGACAAAAAGGAAGATTTATCTGCTGAACATTGCTATTGTTAAAAGCATATCTAAATTTTTTCCAGAATCATTGAAACGTAAAAGGAAAATGCCATTGAACTAATCTTGCTAGTTCAACTAACAAACCATACAAAGTAGTAATATTCATATTACGAATGAGTTCCCTTTAGTTTAAAAGAATTTCATCAAAACATAAATATAATAACGAAGTCAAAATTATCAAAAGAGAAACTGCTAGCAGAAAAAGCACAACCATTGACAAAAATAGAAACTATTCTATCAATCATAGTCATAAAGAAACACAAACGTGAGTTAACTCTTACTCACCTGGCACCACTTTCGGAGGATCATCTTTAGCGTCAGGAGCAGATACATATTTCTGCCCTTTATACCAAATCCATCTAGGTGGCTTTGGTGTATACAAACTCCCCTCCGGCAAATTGATATAAAATCCAATAACATCACCTTCTTTATACCCCTCCTCTCCATACTTCTCTCGAGCAGCTTTATGCACCTTACTCCCATCAATATCTCTATACCCAAAACTATTCCCATCATACCCAACGGGTGCCTGCAAATCCCCTTTATCTGTAGACCACCCAAGCCTCGTGTGCCCCGATTCCCCCAAATGTACGATCTTAATCTCAAAATACCATGCCCCTTCATTAACCCCTCGGGTAGCCCTCACCATTCTGTAGCCTTTAGTACTCCCAGCACTCATCCTATCCTCACTCAATTCCACTTTTTCAGCTTTATAAACCTTCGATAGGCATATTTTCACATCTGGGCTATCATCGTTTTTATCAGGGAACCTTGGGGTAGGAGTAATCAACACCTTATCCTCCAATTCAGAGGCATTGTTCGTATGAGTCCCATTATTAGTCCCGTTGTTTTTACCCTTCTTTTTACCTTTTCGTGAGGTAGGCCTCGTCCATACATTATTATTTTTCTTCTTGGACTTCTTACTGCTTTTCGAGGCTGATTTTGCCGTGGCAGGCGTCTGTGCGGATGGATTTGCAGCTTCCCCGCCTACGACTGCTGGAGTTAGGGGTGACGGCATTCCCGTAATTCCACCAAGATTCGATTTTTGAGGATTCTCTGAAGAAGGGGAGGTTAACGAAGAGAGCTGCCTCTGTTTCTTGGGTGGGGGCTCCTCTTCCTCTTCATCGTCTTCAGTGTCGGAGACTTTTGTAAAATTCGGAGAATTTGTTGGGGTATTTTGGGGTTTGGAGTGGTCGTTTCCGTTTTCGTTGTTTTCGTTGTTTTCGTTGGAGACTTCGTCGTAGGAGAGGTCCTCTGATGCCGTGGGCTCTTCTTTCTCGCCGATTCTCACATGGGGCTCGACCTCAGGGCTTGGGTCTGCATTAGAAGGGGCTTCGGAGGCGCTGCCGTTGATGGAGGTTGGTTGGTGTTGGGTCTTAGGTTGTCCGGAAACGATATGTTCGTCGTCCTCGTAAGAAGCCCTAACAGAATCCATTGCAAAAAAACTAAGAGCACAGTTTACCGGTTGGTGTTGAAATACCTTTGTCACTTGTCATGGACGGGCCCGAGAGGTCAACTCGAAAACTGAACCTAATTCGGCTTCTTGATTTTCAATTTGATTTCGAATTAATCGAAGATTCGGTCGTATTCGACCATAGAAGAAATTAGAATAAATAAAGCGTTAACTTCGCGAGAACAATTATATATTTCCACCTTTTTTTTTATCTGACAAAGACTGACCTTTCAATTCGATTAAATTATCGCTTAGTCGCAATTGGAAAGTTAATTAAATTGATCGCGTGCGTGCGGCCGCATGAGTAACATCACGCGCGCCTATCATCACCACGTCATCAAAAAATTTAAAAATTTTGGGCTTTCTTCTTTCAAAATCTTTCTCTCAAACCGACGGCCTCCTTTTCTTTCAAAATTTTTCTTCCTCTTTCTCTCATCTGTTTATGCCTTTGGGATAGTTGATGGAAAAGGCTATTGAGAATTTAATGGATACCCTTGATCAAAATTGTGAATGAGGTGTTGGGAAAAATTGTGAATGAGGTTTTGTTGAGAGAGGTTTGGTTGGTGATGGTTTGTGGGATTATGGTGGAGAGCAAGGTTTGGTTTTTTGGATTTGTTGGGTTTGTCGGCTTTTTCTCCATGGTGAGACTTCTATTACTACGCTTTGGCCTTGGAAGGTGTCATACGACTTTAATTTGTCCTTTATATCCAGAACTAGTTTTTACAAACTAATTGTTTCATAGTTCAACTTTTCTTACTTTGAAGATTGTAGTCATTGTTTTCAATCCTAAATGATCATTTTGGATGTGATGGATGGTTATACTTATGAAGGCCATGGAGGTGTGGCTTGAAACAAATGATAAATCTCCAATGACAAACTTTCTCTGCCTCATAAGAACCTTCTCCCAAATTATACTCTCGCCATTATGGAATGGAAGTAGAACATTGACAAAATAGTATTCAATTGGAGGAATATTTCCATGAATTATGGGCAACTCCAAATCATTGTGAAGATAGTTTAAACCATGAGCAATACATATCTTATATATGATGTGAACCTCGCCATTTCCATCTATAAGAAACATTATTGTTTTCTTCTTACATGAGATCTTTGAATCTTGTCAAGGATAGTAAAGCGGTAAAAGTAGCCATAGACTTGGGATTAATTCTTGCAATCAACTTAGGCAAAAAAAGTTTTCAACAAGAAATACAAAAGTTCCAAGAGGAAACATGTTCTTAGCGATTGGAACACTATTTGGATCCAAAACCCTTTATTCAATAGTGAAATCTTATCATATTTTAAAGATTTCTCAAAGGAGGAAGGAAAATCTTCAAGATCCGTAGTTTACAAACTCTATTGCCCAATTGAATAACAATGTATCAAATACCAAAAATTATATATAATATCCTCATACTTATAAATAAATAAATGAAGACAAGAATAAAAATTAATCAAATTTCACAATATATGCATAGCTAAACAAGAAAATTTAGACAAAGATATTTAATAAGTTATTCTACAATATATGCATAGCTAAACAAGAAAATTTAGTATTTAATAAGTTATTCTGATCAAATGATCAAAATGATCTCTACTAATATGAATAGCATGACCCCTTCAACACTTTAAGGTAAGGACACCATATAGAATCTTAAATATAAGCGAATCTTCCATCCCAACTTCATCACAACCATCACAAGACTATATTTTTCTTGCAACATAACGAACTCTTCTTAGGATGAGAGAAAGAGGAAGAAAAATTTTGAAAGAAGAAGGAAAGAAGAAAAAGAAAAAAAAAATTTTAAATTTTTTTGATGACGTGGCGATGATTATAATATTGTTAAAATTGATATATTAGGCCAAGAAATTAAGGGAATTTTTAGAAGAAATTCGGCCATAGAATGGTAATTTTGTAATTTTGCAATTGGAATATTATTTATCAAATTAAGTAATTTTATTCCCAATTTGACCCAATTAAAATAGTTATTATTATATTAATAGTCATACTTTCTTTCTATTTCAATTTTGATCTCCCAATAAATCTAACTTTATTCAATCACATCCTTAAAATATATTTTTTTCTTTCAATTACATCCTTAATAAGTAAATATATTAATACAAAATTTAGCTAGTTAATGTAACATTTTATATTAGTATGATCAATTAGAATTTCTAAATGTAGATTGAATAATTGTAAATTTGTCATGATCAAATTTTTCTTATTAATTTTTTTTTCCTAAAAAATGTACAAACTCAAATTTCAAAATTTAAATACCAGTTAAACTAAAGTTATTAAGTTCATATTGTCATTTAATTTAACTCTCTCAGTCTCTCGTAAGGTAATAATAATAAATAACTAATTAATATTCACTAATTACTTTGTGATGATTAATTATAAAGTTACACACTCAAATGAAATAGGGATGAGTTATTAAATAAGATAATTACACTCTCATATAATACACAACTACATATGTAATTTTCTATATTTTTTCATATATTTATCTTATTTTAAATAATTTTTACATTTTTTAATAATTTTCTTATTTTCCTTGTATGATTTAATGTACTAAACTACTAATATCATTATTATGATTTTAATATCTCAATCACTACACTAATGCCCTAACACTACAATTATCAAATTAGTTATAATTTTTTTACTTATTTAACAATAAACTAAAATCACAAGAATTATTATTATTATTATTATTAGGGGCTATGTTCCTATTTATTAGGAGTTTGTCCTTCATATTTGGAGATGTTTGTCCCTAGTTTGGAAAGAGGAACTGGATAGTATCAAGAAACGCATAGGCGGAGTTACGGGCAAGGATTTAGTAGCTCTTTTGGTAATTTGCAATTTCAATATGTCTATGAAAGGGAATCTTACAAAATAGATTTTTTTTATTTTTGTTGTTTGTTTTGTTGTGTTTTTTCATTTGTAATGTTGCCTTAACCAATATATAGAGTTAAGAAGGGTCTAACTTTGAATCATTTATGTAATGATTGCCTTTTTTATGGCAATGTTAATATAAATACTATCTTTTGGAATATATATATATATATACACACACACATATAAGTAACCAACAAAATGGTCTTTCACAATTTCTTCAATAATCTCTTTTATCCCTCACATTTAAAATGATGAAAAAGGGTCCCAAACATTTTATTATTGTACTTTTTTACTCCTCCATCAAATTTGGGAAATTTACAAATATAGCACCTTTGACCGTTGACTTTACAAAAATAACACCCTCCTTTTTTTGTTCTCTGTTATAGCACTTCTACAAAAAAAAAGACTACAACACCCCTCGGCAGACTTCACCCCATCTTCTTCTTCTTTGTTTTCAAAACCCATTTGATGGATTCAACAAAATTTATTCTCACACCCCGTTATTTGCACACTTCATTGTTCGTATACCTTATTAAACTATCATCTCCAAGCAAAAAGGTCGCAATCGTAGAGAAGAAATCGCATAAATTTGATGTTAGTTGAAATTTGCAGTAGTTGAACTGGGTTTGTGAATTTAAAGAAGCGAATGGTCGAGCTCTAGGTCGAGTTTTAGGTCGAGCACTAAATTTGGTCGAGTTTTAGGTCGAATATGTCAAATTTAGGTCGAGCTCGACCTAATACTTGACCAAATTTAGGTCGAGTGAATTTTTATTTTTTTTTAATTTTCTTTTTTTAAAAAAAATTTCACTCAACTTAAATTTGGTCGAGCATTAGGTCGAGCTCGACCTAGTATTAGGTCGAGTGAATTTTTTTTATTAAAAAAATAAAATAAAATAAAAATTCACTCAACCTAAATTTGG
Source organism: Gynochthodes officinalis (assembly GCA_020080225.1). Lineage (NCBI taxonomy): Eukaryota > Viridiplantae > Streptophyta > Magnoliopsida > Gentianales > Rubiaceae > Gynochthodes > Gynochthodes officinalis. Next base: position 42,052,202 of record CM034618.1, on the reverse strand, counting down.
TCAAGCATTAGGTCGAGCATTAGGTCGAGCACAAGGTTTGGTCAAGCATTAAGTCGAGCATTAGGTCGAGCACAAGGTTAGGCTCAACTTAACCTTGTGCTCGACCTAATGCTTGACCAAATTTAGGTTGAGTGAATTTTTATTTATTTTTATTTTTTTTTATTAAAAAAAATTCACTTGACCTAATACTAGGTTGAGCTCGACCTAGTACTCGACCAAATTTAAGTTGAGTGAATTTTTTTTAAAAAAAAGAAAATTAAAAAAAAATAAAAATTCACTCGACCTAAATTTGGTCAAGCATTAGGTCGAGCTCGACCTAAATTTGACATATTCGACCTAAAACTCGACCAAATTTAGTGCTCGACCTAAAACTCGACCTAGAGCTCGACCATTCGCTTCTTTAAATTCACAAACCCAGTTCAACTACTGCAAATTTCAACTAACATCAAATTTATGTGATTTCTTCTCTACGATTGCGGCCTTTTTGCTTGGAGATGATAGTCCAATAAGGTGTACGGACAATGAGGTGTGCAAACAACGGGGTGTGAGAACAAATTTTGTTGAATCCATCAAATGGGTTTTGAGAACAAAGAAGAAGAAGATGTGAAGTGCAGTAAGTGTCTTTTTTTTTGTGAAAGTGCTATAACAGAGAACAAAAAAAGGAGGGTGTTATTTTTGTAAAGTCAACGGTCAAAGGTGCTATATTTGTAAATTTCCCATCAAATTTTGGTTATAATAACACTATCATTTTAACGGAAAATTGGATGGAATTGTAACAGATGACTAAGAAAGTACACTAATAAAATGTTATGAACCTTTTTCATCATTTTAAATGTGAGGAATAAAAGAGATTATTGAAGAAATTGTAACAGACCATTTTGTCGGTTACCCCTATATATATTGTAATGTAAATCAAGTAGTAATATAGATTATAAAGAAGTAAATAGTTACACTATCTACATACACCTTATTTGTATATGATTTAAAATTAAATATGTGTTCTATACAACAATTGTAAATTTAAATGCAAATAAAACCACGCCTTCCATTATTTGGCAATTTTAGATACCAGAACCCTTTTCGAGTTTTGAATTATTAGTACTTAGCAGAAATTAGAAATAAAAACTACTAAATAAATAAAACTATGTGATTATTAAGTTAATAATAACTAATACCTAATTATTACTCACTAATTACTTTGCACTTTTGTGGTAATTATTTTTAAATTACAAAGTCATACGCTCAAATGAGACATTGATAAATTAGTATAGAAAAGAATTGCTCTATCATATTTATATACTATATACATTATTTTTTCTCACTTTTTCCATTACTTATCCATTTTTTTCATAATTTTTACACCTTTTAAATAAATTTACATTTAATCTTCTTCCAACATTTAATTTTTTCTAATTTACTATACTAATGATATTCGTACAATTTTAATATTTAAATTACTATACTAATGTCATTATATTGTAATTATTAAGTTAGACTTATGAAATATAATTTTTTTAAACATATTTGAAAATTGATTAAAACTAAAATTATAATATTAATACTTTTGTCTACTGTAAACCAAGTAGTCTTGTAAATAAATAAATAATTACATTATATATATGCACATTATTTGTATATAATTTATAAATATATGTTGTATACAATAAAATGCAAATTAAAAAGTTAAAATACACATCTTGACAATTTTACAAATTATTTTAATTTTTATAAGTTTCACACACACAAAATCAAATTTAATCAAACATATTTTTGATATTATACACACACACACACACACACACACATATATATACATATATATATATGGAGTTATATATATAAATAATATATATTTAAATATACTATAATATATAATGAAATTATACATAAATTATAATTTAGAATTTGGTTTTTTGAATTCGGTTGTTTGGGTTAAATCACACCGAATTCGAAACCCTGAATTCGAAACCGAATTCGGCTAAAAAATTGAAAAAAAAACAAATTCAAATTCAAAAATTCGAATTCGGTCAGATATTCGAGTTAATTCGAAAATTGCACACTCCTAGGGTGTCAAGTATTATCGAAAATAGGAATAAATGGGGTTGAGCAGATGGACCCACCGGGTAAATTGTGCACGAGAATAGGGACGTGTCCAATAAGAAAAACGGAAAAACAGGATTTAACTTTACAATTTTAGAATTAATAATCCCTTTGATTTTCAATTTTTTTTTTGTCCTAACAAAATTTACTTTTAAATCAAAATTTTAAAATATCCTTTATGTATACTTATAATTAAAAATTATACATTTAATAATTACATTAAGTGTGTTGTATTTAATAATTAATAAAAAATTATATCTAAACTAAAGTGAATTTCTTTTTTAGGATAGAGAGATTAATTATTAGTAAGGGTGTGAAATTAGTGGGTTGGGTTAGATCTAACTCAGTTTCAGAACCACTGATTACGGTTTCAAAATCACCTATTTTCACTTTCTTTGAAAGTAGAATTAGACTCAAACTTTAGATGTGCTTGTTCTGATCTGATTCCAGAATATTCGATTTACAATTCAATTTCTATTTAGTTGTTTCAATTCTAATTTGGTTCCGATTCCAAATACTTCATTCTAGTTAAAGAAAAAAATAATTTAAATTTAAAGCTTATGAAGAAAATATAATTTAGATTTTAAAAAAGTATATATATATCTATACATACATACATATACATACATACATATATATATATATATATATATATATATATATATATATATATATATACTTACATTTAGAATTAAAAATGAAAGTAAGAAAAGAGTATATTTATTTGGGCAAACAACCTTGGCGATTACTCAACTTTTGAAATCGTATACTTATGGCCATTCAACTAACAAAATTGCTCGAATAACCATCTAACTCATAAAAACCAACTACCTGTGGTCATTTTGTTAGTTTTGTCTGTTAAAGGCCAAACGGCAGCCCTTCCACGTGTTTTTTGAGGGCAAAAATGTCAGTGTGGATGAGTTAGCTTGCACGGTCTTTCTCTGAGGCAATTCATCAAGCAGCTGGCGTGCATTTTCTGATTTGAGCAGGGAACTAGTTTCCTTTGTTTGTGCGTGATCCGTGAGATAGCTAGAATCAGGGCTTTCCACACCAACATCATCATCCGAAGAATCAACATCAAAATTAGGCCTTGAGGATTTTTTACCGACCTTCAGATTTTCTAATTCGCGGGTAGCAATTGAGCATTGAGCTTTCACGGAATTTTGATCAAGAGTTTGAGAGCTTTTGGAGACAATTTTCTTCTTCCCCATGGGATCAAAAAGTTTAGAGAGTTCAGAAATTTTATTAAAATCTGCAGTTAGTTGTTCAATTTCTTTGTGGGTTGGCTGTAGACCCGACGACCCATTTGGTGACCCGTTTCATATTCTTCATCTATGGTTTTCGTTGTAGGAAATTGGGAGCTTGCAAGTTGTTTTTCTTCTTACCCATGAGTTTTTGGACCCATATCCAAAGTAAGCACAGCCAACTTCCTGATTCCAAAGATGAGGACATCCAGTTGAACCAGTCTGGGCAAAGCCAAAGCTTCTCCCTAGCCGAAGCAATGCTCAAAGGTTTCAGCAAATGCAAATCTAGTCTTTCACAGCAACATTATATTTGATTGGCATATTGCAATCTATATCATTCTCAAGATCACTAAATGACACATCTTCTTCATTTATCAAAGTAGCAGCTTCCACGTAGCCTTCTAAGTCAGAGTCATCATCCAGCCAGTCTTCCTCATGCTCATCATATTCCTGGATTGGCACTTTAAAAGATAGACTAACCAGTGGCTCTTTCCCTGACGTGCTTCTTAGATCTTCTTTGGGGACAGATTTATTAATGAAGTGGATTTCATGATTTTCATGAGGTTGCTTCTCAGTCTCAGAGTCAGTTGCCAACTGTAAAGCAATAGATTGAAGAGGAAATGCCATTTGAGATGCATATCCGGGTTGTGTATCTTTAAAAAAAGATGGATCCAAATTTTGATAGGGCCAATCAATATTCTCTTCTGGAAGACATGGAACAGGTGGAAGGGATGGCGGCGATGAAAATGGCAGAGAAGGAAGACAGGGCTCTTATATATGTGTGGATTGACATTTTTGCCCCTCAAAAAACACGTGAACGGCTCGTGGAATCATTGTCGTTTGGTTTTAACGTGGAAAATTAATAAAATAACCACGGGTAGTTGGTTTTTATGAGTTAGATGGTTGTTTGGGCAATTTTGTTAGTTGAATGGCCATAAGTATACGATTTCAAAAGTTGAGTGGCCGCCAAGGTTGTTTGCCCTATTTATTTATATATTTTGTGTAAAAAGAATATAAATTAGACTTAAAAGTTATAAATAAAATATAACTTAAACTTAGAAAAAAATATAACTTGCACTTATAATTAAAAACTAAAGTGAGAAAAGAGTATATTTTATTTGTATTTTGAAGATTGTAATTTGTTTGTTAAAAAATATAACTTAAACTTAAAAGTTGTAAAATAGAACTTCAACTTAAATAGATTTAGGAAAAATAGAACTTCAACTTAAAATTAAAAAAAAATGAGAAAAGAGTATATTTTATTTAAATATATTTATTTTGTAACAAATGTACATAGTTTTGAATTGGAATCGAACCATAGTTTCTGGTTTCAGCTCCATATTTTAACGAACTAGAATCGGACTGCCAGATCTAATTCCAATTATGTTGCTTGGAACCGTGATCACCTCTAGGTCAGATAATTATAATTTTACGAATCATGATTTAACTTAAAGTCAAATTTGTTTGGATCATATTTCAATGGATTAATGGCAAAAATAGCTCCTTTTTCATTGACTTTGTGAAACTAACAGTTGTATAATTTTTTTTGCGAAACTAGTAGATCAACGTAGTTTAACTAAGTGAAAAGATCCAAATAATCATCTATTTACAAAAGATGAGAAACATCGTGTCTAAAAACAATCTTTTAGGTCGAACAGTAAAGGTCGACCACTAGGTCGAACTTGACCTAAAAGGTCAAGCACAAGATCAAGTTGACCTTGTGCTCGACCTTTTAGGTCAAGTTCGACCTAGTGGTCGACCTTTTACTACTCAAGCTTGACATTGTGGTCGAGCAGTAAAATGTTGAATACTAGGTCGAGCTTGACCTAAAAGGTCAAACACAAGGTCAAGCTTGACCCAGTGCTCGACCTAAAAAAGGTCAAGCATTAAGTCAAGCTTGATCTTGTGCTCGACCTTAGTATAAAATTATATTTAATTTAATTTTTTACAAGTATAATGATGTCATAAAATATGCAAATCATATATCAAAATGTAGATAATGAAAAACTAAACCCAACGACACTAAAATTGTCCAAAACGAACTTCAGATGTGTCTAAACGGGCCTCATAAAGATTCTGGAGAAAATTAAATAATGTGAGTCCTGCATCTGACACATGACTTTGAGCACAAGGTCGAGCACTAGTTTTATACATATGCTATATTTGTAAATAGAAGGTCATTTAGGTCTTTTTATTTAGTCAAAATACGTTGACCTGCTAGTTTTGCAAACAATTTTATACAGGTGCTATATTTGCAAACTTGTGTTTTGAATGTGCTATTATTGCAAGTGACCCTATTTCAATTGGGTTGAACCCAATTTAACATAACTGATTAAAGTTATTAATTTTAAAAAAATTAAAGAGGTGACTTGACCAAAATTCATTTGACCCAATCCAATGAGTCAAAGATAGTGAGTTAATTGGATGAGTTTTCGAGTTGAATTTATTTTGCCTATCTTAAAATTGGTAATAAGTTAAAGTAGCATGAGTATTACATTATTATGCAAAAATTAATTATACTAATTTAAGAATTTAAAATATATTAAAATTAGATTAAAAACTTAAAAATTGATTATAAATTTATTTGAAAATTAGATATTGGTCGATTGAAATATAAAAGAAACAAAAATCAAGTATTATTATTTAGAAATTAAATATAGTAGATTGTCATAAAAATTAGGAAATAAAATTGTTAAAAACAGGAAATAAATGTTAATTAAAAACAAATTAAGAGATGCATATCATTGATATCAAATTTATATCTTTTCGATGAAAATTTATGATATCAAATTTAGGAAATGTACATGGCCGTATATATAGGAAATGTCATTTTTATTTTTAGAACTTATAATTACTCCTTAATTTATAAATTATCGTTAATTAAAATTTATCATCTTTTCTCCATATCTATCTATTTTCAATACGTTATTGCTTATCGCGTCTATCCTAAACTTGTAATAAACTCAATCTTAATTTCAATTTTTTTTTTCATTTTTCTTTCATTAAGCCTTATATAATATTTTGAATATCTATTCTTTCATTATAATTTGTATAATTTTTTTTTTGTTAATGTGGTTTCATTTTATTATGCTACCATTATATACAAGCGAATTAAAATATAAACATATAGTATAAATACTACAAATATCAACTAATAAAAACCTAAATCTACACAATTAACCACAAGTATACATTTGTGATTGTATTAGTGGAAGTAGGGTCAATCAGAAGAGTTGCAACAATCTACACAATTAACTGCAAGTATACTTTAACTTCTACATAAAAGTTGTAACTTTTCCCCCTAGATTTCTGGTGTTTCAAGAATCATCAAAATTAAAATTTTCTATTTCAAAATATGACCATTCTCCTAAAATTAAAAGTTCTTAACCAGTCTCGTCATATCTTCATTTTGGCCTCAAATTTGACTAAGACTTCGGCCAATCTAGGAAAAACTCAAAATATAAGAGTTGAAACATATTTAAAAACTTTTCTAAAGCATCCAAAATCCCCTTGTTTGGTTGAGAAGAAAAGGAGATAAATTTCACTGCAATCTATCTTTGCAACTGCTCGTTTGCACGTTTAAGCACATTCTACCTTCAATTTACACAATTCAAGCAATTTTCTCAAATTTGGTCATTTTCTAACTTTCTTTGATTTGGAAAAAGTCCTCCTTGTGAATGCGAAACTCCCCCACCTGTACCAGAGGCCCCTTAGCCAAGCGGGTTGTACATCGAGGGTTGTAAATCGAGAGATGTGCACGAATTGGCAGAGGCCTGAGGGAGAAAGCCAACAGACCAAACCCCAGGACAGACTCCCACAATATTTCAGCGGAAAATCTGCCCCACGTGAGGTTTGAACCTATGTTGTTGGAGGATTTTTCCCCACATCACTTCAGGTTTACCAACTCACCTATTCCCCTGGGGGCATTTTCTAACTTTCTTATGCCTATGAAATGTTGTTCATCTAAAGACACATAAAAAAAATGCATAATTAACTCTATTTAACTCAAGAAACGATGTAAAACTCTTATTTTAGAATTCATTTAAAAAGTATTTTTGCACTTTCATCAAATAAGAAGTTGGACTTTCGAAGAAATGCTGAAAATAGCTATATTTTGTACACAGTTGATAAGTATCATGCTTTTGTATGATTTTTTTTGAATAATTTGTATTAAATTTGGATATTTCGTGATTTCAATTTTATTTTTTAGTTAACTTTAAGTTTTACTTTTCCATGAAATTTATTTAGTTGCTAGAGTTATTTTTTATGATTATTTTTTTAAAATGTACAAATTCACAAATTAATTTCCTTTACTAACATAACTTTACATGTCATACAAAATAAAAAAAATGCATATATTAATAAATAGAAAATAGGGAAATTTGCAAAAATAACACCTTTTCACATGTCTTTAGCAAAAATAATAGCTCACATCATTTCTTTGCCAAACTAGCAAGTCAAGGGAGTTTGACTATGTAAAAAGACTTAAATGACTTTCTTCTTTACTACTTCACTTCACTTCACCATTGTTGTTTAAATTTCTCTATTCATTCTTTTTCATTTTTCATCGATTCAATATCTCATTTCATACAATTCATAGTCATCTGCATTAATGGCACATACGTGAAGAGAACTGATATCTTCAAGCAAAAAGGCTATCGTCATAGAGAAAAATTTGCAAAAACTAACGATCCAAAACATGTCGAAAAAATACAATAAGTTAAGAATCGTTGAAGAAATCCGAACATACCTCATTTGAAAACCCATATTAGCAAATGTCCCAGTAAGGTCGATGGCATATTGAACATGTGTTTGACATGTATTCGATATAAAATTAGACATATATGTCGACATTATTTGACATAAATTCGACAAAAAGTATGTCTACATGTATGTCGACGTTATTTGACAAAACTTTTTCATGCTTTCAGATTTTTTTAGAGGCCAATCATCAAGCACCTTGCATGCGTTCGGATTGCTGATGTTGCTTTGAGCTTCATTGGTTTTTTTATTTACCCAATCAATACAATCAGAAAAATTAAACCCATCAGAAGATAAAGCATCAGAGCAATCAAAAGAATTACAATCTAATTCACAATCAATAACAGGTTTAAGGGGTTCCATCGCAACCCGTGACTTGGTCAAGCTTCGGGTATTATGTTCTTCAGCCACCTCAAGCTTTTTCATAGATTTTGGCCCAGATTTCTGAGTGCTAGATTTATTCTTTTTACCCATTGTTTGAAGGGCTTAAGGATTCAGAATGCCATGGTTGTAGAGAGCTTGAGTTTCAGAAACCCACGCAATCAGAATTTGCAGAAACCAACAAGTAAGGATTTTAGAAATTGAGTTCGGATTTTGCAGAAACCCACAAATTAAAATTTCAAAAATTAATTTTTCCGAAAGTTTTTTTTTTCCAAAAACGATCACTATATTAATAACAAACAGTGTTATGTACAAAGTATCATCCACTGACAATGAAAACCTTAGTCCTCGCAATGAGACTAAGTAAAGTCTAACCAATACACTAAATCGGTTAAAACTACATTATAGCTAAACAACGTTAGCTATGCTAGACAATAATAAAACTAAAATAAACACAAAAACAAAATGACCAAGGTTTGTTGTCACTAGACTAGTAGCAGGAGTCGCATGCATCAGATGGAACTAAACTCAGATACAAAATGTCGTCGCTGGTCCCTAGTTTCTGCCCATGCCACTCGACATGCTACCTAGCTTCCGCCCAAACTGGCCGCATTCACCTCCATATAGGAGGAAAAACTGCCTAATTCAGGAAGTCCACGCCGCCACTGAATAGGCGTAGACAAGTATCTAAATTTTTTTTTTTGAAAATTGCGACAACAATGCGAAATCGCACTGTTGTCACACCACGCGTCGCACCTACTTCTTGTTGTTGAGAGAGAAATGGACAGCACCGCCCCATGTTTTTCAATTTTTTCAACAATTTTTTTGAAAGTTCAGAAATCAAAAAAAGGAATTTCAGAAACCTGCGAAATTAAATTTTGGAATTTTCATAAATTCAAATAACCCACAACACGATGAGCTTTGGGTTGAACACAGCGGGAAACAACCAAATCACAGCAGCGAAATTCAGATGAAAGAGCTTTAGAAACATTAAACAAACCTCCAAAGATCTTGATTCCAGAAAACCCACAGCTCTAAACACCGGGAACCAGCTGTAAGCGTTAGTGGCTGGAATGCTATCAACTTCAATTTTAGTCCACCGTAGGTGGTGGACTAGGCGTTGTCGGCTATAAGGTTGGGGGATTTCGGGAGCATATGTGACCCAAGGATTGGCCCGCCAGAGGACCAAGCAGTGCTGCTACAGTTGGCTTTGCTGGTTGCAAAGTGCATGAGGGATGTGTTGAATTTTTGTCAAAATTTATGTCAAAAATTATGTTGAATTTTTGTCGAAATTTTTGTCGAATACATGTTGAAATCTTTTTTTGTTGGTCAAATTTTTGTCAATTTTTTTGTCGAATACATGTCGAACACTTGTTGAATATACCATTGATTTTACCAGGACATTTGCTAATATGGGTTTTCAGATAAGGTATGTTCAACAATTCTTAACTTATCATATTTTTTCAACATGTTTTGGATCATTAGTTTTTGCGATTTTTTCTCTATAACAATAGCCTTTTTGCTTGACCATATCAGTTCTCTTTACATATGTGCCATTAATGTAGATGACTATGAATTGTATGAAATGAGATATTGAATTGATGAAAAATGAAAAAGAATGAATAGAGAAATTTGAACAACAATGGTGAAGTGAAGTGAAGTAGTGAAGAAAAAGATCATTTAAATCTTTTTACGTGGTCAAACTCTCTTGACCTGCTAGTTTGGTAAAGAAATTACGGGAACTGCTATTTTTGCAAAACACATGTGAAAAGGTGCTATTTTTGCAAATTTCCCTAGAAAATAAAGATTCAATAGGTTTACCTTGTATCAGACCTTGAAAAAATAAAATAGAGTAAGGGTAAGGTTAAGTTTTGCATAGGATACGATAAGGATACAAATTTTAAAACTAATACATGGGAGGATGTGATATAAGTTTTAGCTATTAACATACCCTACCCCACCTATGCTCACTCCTACTTACTTCGTTTAAAAAAAAAAAATTTATCCAAGGAGTGGAAGTTATAAGGGGCATAACTTTCTCTTAATTTTACTATATAACTTTCAAACACAATTTTACTTTTCTTAATAAAAAAATTTAAAACATGAATTAAACTAAATACTATATATAACTTTAAAATTAGATATTTAGTTACATTTAAATGTGTAATATTCTTTTATTTTCAAAAATAGAATTCTGTTTGGAAAGTAAACTAACTTTATCGTTATTAAAAATTAGAGTAAGTCACATTTTTCTTCTTTTATGTATAGGTAAATGATTTTTTATTATAATTTTGATTTCTTAACTTGGTACCACTCATTTAACTGGTAAAATTAAGCACATGAGGAGCAAATAAAATTTCTCTCAAGTAACCTCATCTCCTATCTAATTCACCACATAAACATAGTAGTAAAAACATGAAAAGAAATGGAAAATTTACTACACAAAAAAATTAATGGAAAATTCTTTTCTCCTCCTTTTCCCATCTCCCTAACTTTTCTTGCTATTTTCTTGGTGAGGGAAAATATCTAGACTTAACTTTTTCCATTTGATTGTGAGAGAGTGTATAGAAAAATAGGCATAGAGATAGATGAAGAGAAAGAAAAAGAAGAAATGGGGTTCAAAAGGCAAATGCTCTAAAAATAAAAGTGATCAAATTTTATCAAAAAAAATTAGTTCTCTCTACCATTTCCAATTAGCTGATAGACCTCTTAATAATTAGCCAACCACTAGCATTTTCTCAGTTTGATGTCTTATTAATAGATAAAATGATTAGTTCCATATTGCACATTACCCATATGCATCAACAATTTCTTGAAATGAATTAGTAAAATGATTGGTTCTAAAGTGAGTTAAAGGTGATTCCACGGTATCCATTACATGGAATATAAAGCTAATTTGTAGATTTCTATTTTAATTCCACGGTATCAATTTGCTATAAGGAGGCAAATGTTGTGGCAGAGGGTTTATCTACTTTGGCTTATCAAGAGAAGTACTTTCGTTTCTTCACAAATCTATCGGACATCCTAGCTTGTGTTCATGCTTGTGTTTCATTAGACAGAGATCAAATTTTCACTTTTAGATTTGTTTAGATTTATTCTACTTATTCCTCCATTAGTGGTTTGGTTTCTGCCATTCACAAGTCTTTAGTTCTTGTAAATGTTGTGTCTATATTATTTTATGCAATTAAAAAAACCTACATAACTTACCAAAATGCATATATAGTTTAAATTTTGCAATCTTTTATTATGCTTATTTTTTAATTTGCTTTCAAATAATTTAAATTCAATTAATAAGTATAATTCTTAATTTTAAAACCATTACATCAATTTTAATGCCCAAAATGAAACTACAAGAGATTTAAACAAATGATTATTTTTTAAAGCTTTATAGAGATATAAGAATAATAAAATCACTTAATCATTTCATCATTTAAGGGGGAAAAGTAGTAATAAATTAATAGTGAAGGTATAATAAGAAAATTAGAAAATAATTTTTTTTTTAAATTCAATGATGATGAAATAGTACTATGGTGAAAAAAAATTATTAATTTTATTAATTAGTTTTAAAAACCGTAAAGGTATACATTGATGTGATAATAATTATTCTTATTACTTTTTCAGTTGTTAGGTGATGATATAAAATAAGATTATGAAATGATTTCTCATGGAAAAAAAAGAGAAAGAAAATAAAAACATACAATTAAAAATAGAAGTTATTAAATTTTTACTTAATAAAATTTTTTAAAGTCATTCCATAATTAAAACAAACCTCAGGGGATGTATGTTACTTATTTATATTGGTTTTTTTATTTTTCACTTATTCTGTTAGTTGACTTTAATTGTTTTCAAATTCAAATGAATCTTGGTAATTTTTTCAAATTTTAGAGTTTATTTGGTAATTTTTTAAAACCTCAATGGAGGTAAATATTATTTATCCAAAAACTATTAGAAGATATGGATTTTAATTCCCTCCTTATATATAAAAAAAGGTATAATTTCAAAGCTTTTTTTACATAAAAAAAAATCACTTTTAAAGTAATTTCTATATTATATTTATTAATAATAATATACATGACTCCAACTTTAAAATAAGAATAAAAAAGTAAAATTGTACATTTAAAATTAATAGAGCATAAATATATTATACTTTGTAATTAAAAAATTATATCCTATTTAAAGTATAGGGGGAAAAGTAATTTACCATTTTATTTGCGGGTGCAAATGGCGTCGGCACATTGGAATAAAGCGCCCAAGTCGTGCACGTGGTAAACGTGACATGTCACTGAACGACAAAAGCAGCGATGCTCTGTCCACACCATCGACCGAAGCCGAAGACTCCAACGCAGGTTTGAAAGCCCGTGCGCTCACGCTATACCGGTCCCTTGAAACTTCCCCCATCGCATTAACCTGGACGTTACTATCTAGAAGACTAAGGTCTCGTTCATAATTTCTTAAGCATGTTTATATTTCTGGTTTCCGCAGATCAGGCATATCATTTGTTACTCCATCCGAAAAAAAAAGGGCAAAGAATTGTCTTTGAGTAAAATGTTGATTTTCCATAATATGATGTATAATTTACTCATTCTAGAAGAGTATATTTTGGCTTGATAAGGATACTCTGTGTTCTTCTTTTTTTTTTTTCTTTTTAAATCCAATTGAGATGCATAAGTTGGTTGCATTAACACTCCAAATCCAAGTATTACATTGGAAGTGTACGGAGTTTAAAAGGTGTACATAAAACATTGATTGGTGAACTACTAGTAACTCTTTTGATGAGCCTCAAAAGTTGTTAGATTAACCCCCAATTAATAGATTTATAGTTTATATGAAAAAGATAAAGCAACAAATTGAAAAAATTAATTGCTAAATACCAACTCCAGCTTTAGTTTAACTGTAGCAATTAGCAATTAAGAATTAACTCCCCTCCCCCACCTCTAAACTATTAATTTTGTGATGTAGTCCCAGTTTTGTTTTCAATTTAAAGTTAAACCATAAAATTACAAATATACCTGATGGTATCCTAAAATAACCAAATTATACCCAGATATAAATTCAAAAAATACCAAAATACCTAAAAAATTATGCAACCATAAAAATGTAGATCCCATGTGTGCTAATTTTTATTTTTGTGAAAATTTACAATCACTTACGCATTAATAAAATGAAAAAAAATATATAACAATAACTAAATCAATGATTTAGCAAATACAAAGAGTACAAAAGTATTTTTGTCATTTTACATTTTAGTTTCTGAAGATACGGCTTCGATTAAAATGTGGCAAATTAATAGTTTTGGGTGATTAATTGTTATAATTCAAAGTTTAGGTGGTATTTTGCTAAGATAGCTTCAGAATAGCATTAGGAATTAAAACCCTTTATTTTTAATTATTGGCCCTATATATGAACCGAAGCAGATTTTCCCCAAAGTAAAGAGTTCGGTACCTTTAATCTTGGAGTTGCTACCAATTCTAATTTAGAAATAGAATTATCATTTCACATACAAGTGGAATTACTACTATATATAATTCAAATAGCTTAATTTAGAAACATAAATATCATTTTTACCTAAAAGCAAAAATCGCATTATAATACAATTCTAATATCTTATTTAATTAACTCAATATTTATGTGATAACTTCTGGGATTCAAGCCCAATGCTCATAACGTGCATGCTAAAAACTATTAATCAATCCATGCAATCAATTTCGCAATGTTGAAAACGAACCTAATCCTTTTCACAAGTTGGATAACACGATGCATGATGAGCCCAGGAACACTCGTTTGGCATATTCTAAAAGACGTGCAATGCGGTCCTCTGCTTAGTCTTTGCTATTGGCACTTTTGGAGTTATTTTACAGAATATTATTTTTTTTTTAAAAAAATAAAAATGTAATATATTTTTTTTTAAAAAAAAAGTAATATGATTTAAGACCTGTTAATTAGTTTTTGTGTCATTTTTTATTAAAAAAAATTCAAAAATAATGAAATTTTGAACAATATTTTTGTAGTAATTAACTTGCGTATTATTATGGATGATTTTAATTTATATATTTGGATGGGTATGCATAAGGAAATTTTAAATTCAAAAAATATAATTATATATTTTTATTTCGTAATAAGAAAAATTAATTTTTCATACATACTTTTTATAATTTTGTTCTTTAATATTTTTTAGGATTTAGGATTTACGAGTGTCATGCGCTGCCCATCCTCCCTTCTCCCTAACTCTGATGCATAGCCATTCGAAATGTTATATTTAGGAAATCGACTCCTTATGGTAATTCAAATTAGATTATCTCTCACTATCTTCCCGGTTTTGGCATTTTTAGGAGAGATCGAAAGAAGAAGAGGTTGAAGGACACTTCAAAAAATATATATATGAATATTGATTGAATTACATGATTACATTTAACTTGGATCATACTATTGCAAGTGCTATAGTAGAAATTTGAAATCTTCCATTGTGTTGTTAGTATTTATTATTAATATCTCTTTTAGTTTTGTTAGTAATAGAATCAGATCTAATAAAGCTAGTTAGCTAGTTAAGTTTTCTTTCATTTTGAAGGATGCTATTTATGTGATAAATATAATCTGTTCAATAAAAAAAAAAATTCTCATTATCGTATAGTTATTATTAACTTTGTTGTAAAAATATAATACTACGTCATTAAAACAACGTCATGTTAAAATTTTAAGATAGTAAAACAATGTCATGTTAGAAGTATAAGGTAGTGTGAGATAATCTAATCTGAATTGTCATATTTAGGAAATCGACTTTGATAATTGAACAAGAAGTTAAATGTGCGAACATTATAGGAAAACAAGCTGAAAGAGAAAAAAGTTCTAAGTTTGCATAAGTTAAAAAAATAAAATTAAAAAAAATCAAGTTCCACAACGAGGTTGTTTAATATTCCTACGTGGGTATCGCTAGGGGTTGGGGTTGTGGGCTTTCATTGGATTGGCCTTGCGTCCGATGAGTTTAGGTCAAAAGAAATGGATTGATCCATACATGATTGTGGATGAGGATGTCTTCAACGCTCATAGACCAAATTATACGGAGGCATTTGAGATGACGTACTAGTGTGGCCTTGCGATAAATGTTCCATCTTAGGTGTCTCCTCATATGGCTTATCGAATTGATGAAGAAACATACCCGTATGAAATAGTCAATCATCATCATCAACATTACGCGATAGGAAGTAGACGGACAACCGGACGTAGATGGACGACCGGAAGTAGGCGGACGAGCACGTAGATGGGCGACCATGCAAATGTTGAAAGTCACATTGGTCTTGAAAACTTGAACGTGTCATTTGCATCAGGACTTTCCCCAACCATCGTCAATGCATAAGAAGAAATGTCATGTAGGTTTGATAATTGAGCTCTCGGATCTATCTTTAAATTAGTTAAAGCATCGCATGTCAAATCATACACTTGCTCTCAACATTCACCTTGCATATAAAAACGCTCACCCTATAAATTTTCAATATTTAGCATAGTATAAAAATTAAAAAGTCATATACATACTCAATACTCGACAACCGATGCATTGGCGGATACTCAGGCGGGACGATGTCTTTGGATTACCTATTAGAATCCGAGTAATCCGACGATACCAAACCATGTATTCGAGAAATACTGCATAGGGTCATTTGAAGGCAAGCCATTCACAATTCTCTAACTTCATTGTTCCACCCATCAATGTAAAGTGCATGCCATGTTATCCAATTTACCCCCTTCTTGCCGCCGATCTATTGATACAACCTTAAATCCGTGTCAGCGGTAACGGAATCGTCTAAATATAGCCAAATTGCCGCATAACTCGCCAAGCAAATGTAGTTCAACAATATCAAAGTTGATCGAGGCACGGTTGCACACCAAATATCATGGTCTCATAAGCAATAATCGCAAATTGTACAAATCTTTCGCTACATACGGTTGCGGATAAACTGTGAAATAAAGAAAGTTAACAATTATTAGTGTTTGAACTAAACTTAGTTTTAACGAGCTAAAAATTACAAAACATTAATTATGTATTACTTACATCATTATCGGATATATAGTCCAAATGATCGATACATACGCAACACATGACAACCGATATCTATGAAACTCAAACTCGTGTTCTACTGCGATGATTATAATATGGCAATCAAGAAGATTAGACACAATTTAGGATAAAATAAATGTGCCATTGAAAAAAAGTGAAAAACTCGTACAAGCATGCTCGAGGTCCGATAGGCATGTCGGGGTAGCCCAAGATAGGTTCTTCTCTCACATTTTGGTATGCGGATTAATTCTGGTAGTCTCTCTCACATCCACACCGCAATAAGCTCAATGATTCATATATGCAGGTGTATATCCTATTGTGGCCCGACATAGTGCCCTATATAGCGATGCTAGAACAGTCGCCCCAACTATATCTCGATGTCGTTGCTACATCCCTCAATGTAAGTAGGTACATCAATTTATTTTTGTATCTTACTTGTCCCCATAATAGACCCTATAATTTGTATAATCCGACTTCTAGCATGTTGTAACACCTCATCATCGATGGACTCAAGCGATAGAGGATGCGCTGTAGATGCATGGAGATACTTTTCAATTTCAATCGATCTCCATCAAAATGATTGGGGGTGGCATGTAACCTAATAGTTCTTGACATATATTTTGCCACTCCTCAACTGTATGACTCGGATATGAAGAACACAAGTGTAAGGAAATTTTCTATCTTTTTTCACTTATTCATATTTTCACTAAACCTCTATTTATATAGGTTTAGAGTTCATCTCGATCTTGTAGGTTACAAGAACCTAAAGGTCACAAGTTCATCTTCCCATATCATGATTTTGTAGGTTATAAGAATGTAAAGGTCACAAGTTACAAGAATCTAAAGGTTACAGAACTCTCCACTACATTCTAATAAATCATGGGCAAGTGGAGAATTATATAGATAGACATCCACAATTTGCATAATTCATAACACTTCCCCTTGGATGTCTGTTTTTGAGAAAAGATGCTTCATTAAAACCTTATTAGGAAAAAACAGTGGGATAAAAACCTAGTGAAGGAAAAAGAGTAAATTTAAAATGTGACATTGCCTCGTTAAAGACCTTGCCAAGAAAAACCTTAGCTAATGGGAAAAAGAGTGCGATGTACGACGATTACTCCCTCTCTAGCACATCATGGGATATCTTTCAATCGACGCAACCCAATTCTATGAATCAGCTTTTGAAATGTTGAAGTCGGTAGTAACTTTGTAAATAAATCTTTGATATATCCCTCATTCAATTTAGCAATACATGCAGAATTAACTTCAAATAAAATAGAAGGAACTTTTTTGTCCAAATGCAAACCACATGACTCTAGATTATGGTGAGTCATAGATCTTAACAAAAAACACTCGACTTGCTTCATGGATAGCCAATATTTCAGCATGATTAGAAAAAGTGGCGATTATAGTTTGCTTCATAAAACGCCAAGAAATAATAGTATCACCACATGTGAAAACGTAACCCGTTTATGACCGGGCATTATGAGGATCTGATAGATATCCAGCATCTGCATAACCTATAAGATTGGATTTGAGTGCTTTAGGATAATAAAGGCTCATATCAATTGTACCTTGAAGGTAACGAAATATATGCTTAACACCATTCCAATGCCTTCATGTAGGTGAAGAACTATATCTTGCTAGTAGATTTACAGCAAATGATATATATAGTTGTGTATAATTAGCAAGATACATTAATGCTCAAATAGCACTAAGATATGGTACGTCTGGACCAAGTAGTTCTTCATCACCTTCACAAGATCGGAAAGAATCTTTATGTACATCAAGTGATCTTACAACCATAGATGTGCTTAAGGGGTGTGCTTTATCCATATAACACCTTTTTAAGCACTTTAACTATAAAAGATGACTGATGTAGAAATATACAATTTTCCAAATGTTCAATTTGCAAACCAAGACAAAATTCTATCTTTCCTAGATCTTTCATTTCAAATTCTTTTTGTAAACAATTAGTAGCTTTTGGAGCTTTTCAGAGTCCTAATAAGATTTAAATCATCAACATAAACAACAATAATGACAAATCTTAAATTGGATCTCTTTATAAAAACGCATGGACATACGGATCATTTTTATAGCCTTCTTTAGCAAATATTCACCGAGGCAATAATACCACATACATCCAACTTGTTTCAAACCATAAAGAGATCTACATAGTTTAATCCAAGAAAGATCTAGAACTATGTTCATGCCCTTAGGCAATTTAAATCCTTTAGGGATTTTCATATGGATGTTGTTATCAAGTGAGCCATATAAATAGGCGATAACAACATCCATGAGACGCATTTCAACTTTTTCACATGATGCGGATTAAGCAAATATCGAAAAGTAGTTGCATCCATCACGGAGAATACGTCTCATTATAATCAATATCAAATTTTTGTGAAAAACTTGTGCAACAAAGCGTGCCTTATATCGCACAAACCCATTTATATACAGCGGGTTGTACATCTTTTGGAGTGTGTATCAGCGATAAAAAACTTTACGTTTAGCTAGTGAATTCAATTCAATCTAAATTGCATTTTCTATTTTTGGTCAATCATTTTTAATGCGCATTCTTCCACAGACCTTGGCTCATGAACCTCATTGTCATTCATAATAGCAATTGCTGCAGCATAGACAAGTTTATCATCGATGTTAATTGTTGATCAGTTCCATCTTTCCCCAGTCATAGCATAATTAATTGAGATCTCATGATTATCAGAATTTTTAGGTACCTGAATTTCTTTTGGAAATTTTTCACTAGCCATATTGGGAAACTCTTCAGGAGTTGTAATTTCCTCGTTTCGACCATCAGAATCATTTGCTCCTTTTCTTTTGCGAGGAATTTTATTTTTGGAACCGATTGGTCTACCACGCTTCAGGCGTGCCTTAGACTCATTTGCGGTGGTCACTTGTCCTTTCAGGGACATCAATTCTAATTGGAAGTATTTATAGTCGTGACATAAGATTTAGTAATTCTCTTTAGGTCCATAAAGCGTTTGGCAATTGATTTGCTAAATTTTGCAAATGAATTATCTTTTGAACTTGCAGTTCACATTGCTTTGTACGAGGATCAAAATGAGATAATGATAATTCATTCCAACTAATTTTTTGTTCGACTTTATTTTGCCTCCCCTAATGTTGGGAAAATTTACTTATCAAAATGACGACAAAATCAAGATGTAAATAAATCTCGATCATTGGCTCAAGATATTTAATTATTGATGGAGATTCATACCTAACATATATATCCAACCTCCTTTGAGGTCCTATCTTAGTGCATTGTGGTGAAGCAATAGGAATATAAATGCACTTTCAAAAATTTTTAGATGGGAAATATTTGGTTCTTGACCATGAGCCAATTGTAATGGGGAGATTTCATGATAATTTGTTGGCCTTATGTGAATCAATCTGCTGCATGCAAAATAAGATGTCCCTGCGAAGTTGGAAGATTAGTTCTTATAAGCAATGGCGAGTAATTAATTGCAAACACTTTATAAACGATTATGTTAGACCGGTTTTTGAATGAACAGAAGCTACAGGATGTTCAACACTTATCCCAATAGACGTATTGTCTTAATAGGATAATTAGGAAAATGAGCACGTAACCGAATTAATTCTCCCAACAATCTCGCAAACACCGGGTTGCAGGTTGATAATAAGCATACATGTGACCATCTTGTTGATGCATCAATTAAAATCATAAAA
This sequence comes from Gynochthodes officinalis, assembly GCA_020080225.1. NCBI lineage: Eukaryota > Viridiplantae > Streptophyta > Magnoliopsida > Gentianales > Rubiaceae > Gynochthodes > Gynochthodes officinalis. The sequence goes on along the minus strand of CM034618.1, from coordinate 42,031,955 downwards.
TATCGAAATGGTCCACAAAGTGGCTGAATAGGCCCACATATATCTCCATGTATGCGTTCCAAAAATACGGGAAATTTGGTTTTAATTTTCATTGGTGATGGCCTTATAATTAACTTGTCTTGAGAATAAGCAGCACATAAGAATTCATGAGATTGAAGAATCTTCTGGCTCTTCAAAGGATGACCACATGAATTTCCTATTATTTTTCGCATCATTATAGAACCGGGATGGCCCAACCGGTCATACCAAACGATAAAATCATCATAATTAGTAAACTTCTGATTTACTGTTGCATATATTTCAACTGTAACAATATATGTGTAGTATAACCCAGAGTAATAAGAAGGTAATTTTTCCAATATAACTTTTTTAGAAGAAATACTTGTAATATACAAGTATTCATTATTACCTTCATTTGTAGTCTCAATATGATATCCGTTTCGGCAGATATCTTTGAAACTCAACAAATTCCTTTGAGACTTTGATGAAGATAATACATCATCAATGTAAAATTTTGTTCCTCCAGCAAAATTATAATTGCTCTTTCGGAGCCTTCAATTAGTTTTCCACTACCACATATAGTACTAACATGGGCTTCTTTCATAATTAGACAAGAAAAATATTTCTTATACTTAAAAATGGGGTGTGTTGTTACACTGCCTGCGAGACATTTTTAATTCTTTCTTATTTAGCTTTGTAATATCCATTTTCTTCACTAGTGACTAGTATCACCTTGAGGTGATTGACAAAGAAATCAGCAACATCCAAAGAAGTAAAATTAGTAAAGCCATTGTCACTAAGACCAAGGTTATAATTAACATCATCACTAATGAAATTCGTCTCTGTCTTCTTTTCTTTATTTTTTAATGATTCTTGATAGAGATCAACAAGATATTTTGGCGTACGACAAGTAAGAGACCAATGGCCTTTCATGCCACAACGATAGCACTTATTATCCACTTTCTTTTTGTTTTGGTCTCCATCTTTCTCATCATTACTCTCCCATACGGTGATGAATAGCATTTTTAGTATGACCACCATAATTATTACGACCACGACCACAACCACGTCCATGTCCACGGCCACGACTATGCCCACGCCTATGATTAGATTGTAGATTTGTCACATTTGCTTGAAATGGAGCAGCACGATTGAGTGGGCTTCATGATTTTCAACAAAAGTTCATTATTTTGTTCGCAACAAGGCGACAAGAAATCAATTCAAAATATTTTCTAAAACTCTTTTCACGATATTCTCTTTGTAGGAGCACATTAGATGCGTGAAAGGTGGAGAAGGTTTTCTAACATATTCTCATTAGTAACTTGTTCTCCACATAATTTCAATTGTGAACGATTCTAAAATTGCTGAATTATACTCACTTACAGCTTTGAAATCTTGCAAGCGCAAGTTTATCCAATCATAGCGAGCTTTTGGAAGAATGACCATTTTTGGTATTCATATCTTTCTTTCAAACCATTCCACAAGAAGAAGGAATCCTTAAGCATCGGACATTCACTTTTTAACCTTTTATCAAGGTGGTGATGGAGAAAAATCATCGTTTTGGCTTTTTCTTGATTTGTGGCTTTACTCTCTTATTTGATAGTCTCTCCAAGACCATTTGCAGCTAGATGAATTTCAGCATCTAGCACCCATGACAAGTAATTCTTTCTAGTAATATCAAGTGTAACAAACTCAAGCTTTGCAAGGTTAGGCATAGTGATAAATATAACTGATAAAAAAAAAAATCTCACCTAACTTACCGAAGGAATGGAAATTAGCTAGAGATTCATGCTGATAACGTGTTATAAAAATACTACAAGGTAGTATTACTACTACAATTCTAAAATGTACTAGACTAGTAAATAGAATAATAATATGAAAGTAAGACAAAGAAGAAATGTGAAGAACACAAGTGTAGTGAAATTTTCTATCTTTTTTCACTTATTCATATTTTCACTAAACCTCTATTTATATAGGTTTAGAGTTCATCTCGATCTTGTAGGTTACAAGAACCTAAAGGTCACAAGTTCATCTTCCCAAAGGTAACCTAAAGGTCTAAAGGTTACACAACTCTTCACTACATTCCAATAAATCATGGACAAGTGGAGAGTTTATATATAGATATCCACAATTTGCATGATTCATATGACTTTAATTTTTTTACTTTTTCTTCTTTATAGAAATAAGTAAATTTTTCTTTCTCCATTTTCAAAGAAATTAGTTCTTATAAAATAAGTGCTTTTACACTTATTTGTGAACACTAGTCAAGTTATTCACCCATTTTATATTTTAATTCATGAATTTATCAACCAACCGATGAACTAATACAAGCTTTTCTTATTTACCACTTAGTTTTCAATTATGTTATTTAGTTTTATAAATTAAATATTATTTATTTTTCACGAAGTTTCTATTTTTAAAGTAAGAATTCAAGTCCTTGAAATTAAAGCATTGGACCACAACATAATCATTTAAATTGGTGCTTTGTGGTTTTTTCCCATTTTTAATGATTATAGATGACAAATATTACACAAACTTATGCATCCAAAAGTAGATCTTTGAGATCGAAAAGCACTTAAAAATGAAAAAATATAAAAATAAAAAGATATTTTAGAAAAATAAAGAAATGGAATTTATAGATAATAATTAGGGGTGGAAAAAATTTATACCCACTAAAAATACTCATTGAGAATTAATAGGAGGGATTTTGTTATGTAGATATTGAGAAATCCATGGGTCCCAATGACAAATGAAAATGAGTAATTATTGTTTAATTATATTTTAATATTTTTACATTTATTATTAATAAATACATTTTACTTTTTATTTTAAAGATATTGTGATTAGTTGGCAACTAAACCACTATTTGGATAGCTAGTTGGTCGACCGTAGCTGCCGGATTTTGATTTTGGCAAAATTTTGATTAGCCACTATAGTTGATAGCGGTTAGTTGGCGGTTTAATGGTAGTCCAACCATCACTACCATTTTCAAATGGAAATTGAAAATTTTCAATTACATTAAATTTTATTCCTACTTAATTTACAATTGGATAGGAAATAGATTAACCAATCCTAATTATTTTCAACTTATTTAATTTCTATACATGTTCTCTTAATTATCACCCCTAGTAATAATAGATAGTAAATAGATGACACGTGAGGAATTCCCACGTCATTACAAACCCATGCCAATTTAACTTAACTCCAACATAAAATGAAGTTACTCATGTTTATTATTTATTTTTAAACTAGTGAGGTAAACACCACGCATCATATAATACAACCAATACTAAATAATATGAAATAGAATTTTATTTATGATTAATTAATTCTATATTGTTAATCTATGTGGTATTTTTTTCCACTTTTAAATGTTTACATTATATTATTAAAATGATAAATTAAAAAGTTATTTTTTTTTCTTGTAAACAAAGGGATATAATGAAGTTCGTGAATAAGACAAATGTAGTGATCTAAATGATATTGAAAGTCAAATATTTAAGACAAAAAATCCAAATAATTGGAAGAGATAATTTAGTTCAAATACATTTATATTAAATGCATTAAAAAAAGTTTAAATCTACATATGTAAATTATTTATCTATGTTTAACATATAAATTTAAAATGCAAATGATAAAATTTTTCAACACAAATTCATCAAAACTAAGTGTTGGGGAGGTTTTATACATGGGAAGTCCAACTAGAGCGGCCCAATAAACAGTAAGAGCTCACCTGAGCGCAAAAGCTTAAACTAGTGGGTTATGGGTCTTTGCCATTTATTAGGTGCCTTAGTTATTCTTAATTTTCCAATATGGGACAGTATTTATGAACACAACAAACTTCCCCTTTCATGGATACACTACCACATTAAAGTTCACTCCCTTACAAACCCAATCCTTACTCTTACAAACCCATCTTTTCACCATTGACCCATTTAATGGCCGTGAAAGTATAAAGTCATCACAAATTTACTTGTCCATGAGTCATCCACTAAAGTCCGGTCAAACCAAAAGAGAAACCACTTGCTTCCCTAAGTAGTCCAATATTCCAACTCTGATACCACTTGTTGGGGAGGTTTTACACATGGGGAGTCCAACTAGAGCAGCCCAATAAGCAGTAGGAGCTCACCTGTGCCCAAAAGCATAAGCTTGTGAGTCATGTGTCCTTGCCACTTATAAGGTGCTTCAGTTCTTCTTAATTTTCCATTGTAAGATAGTATCCATGAACACAACACTAAGACGGCAAAAGAAGTAGATTTTGTGGTGAAAAAATAAATGCGGAACGTTTATAGAGGTAATGATCTTAAACAAATTGATTTTGATTCTGGTGAAATTGTGATTTGTCTATCTTATGCAATATCTTTTTGTTCCACTTATGAGTTTGACGGTTGGTGTCCCATCTTCTTGTAACTCCCAATTGGCATAAATTGGAAGTGGATATTAATTTTCATAATTAATATATAAAATATAAAAATAAACATATATATTAAAAGTAATAGGAAAATTCATATAATAGATATACTCATAATGAGATGAAATTTTTATAAAAGCATTTAAAATCCTCTATATCATTAGAGAAGAACGTATGTATAGATGAAAACTCTGCATTTCATTTGATAATCCTATAGAATAGAACAAAATCATGAAATATGTACTCTTCAAAGCGTTAGGTGCATTTCAATTGATTATCCTATAGGAATAGTAATATTATATACCCCAAGATGGTATTATCTAATGACAACATAGCTTGGATTTATCCAAAACAATAGAGAGATTATGAATATATTGGAAACTACAATTTCTAATTGGTCCTTTACTCATCATTATCTTAGAGTTGCTAAAAATATGTAGCTATTGTCCCGATGCGATATCCGATGATTGTTTTATGCTCTAGCCCATTGATGAAAAATAGGAGAGAAAACAAAGAAGAGAAGGAGAATCTAGAAAATTCAGTAATAAGAACTTTAAATGAGTGGGAGAAGAAAGTGATAAATTTCAAGCTTGATATCACTTTCCTTAAGGTGTTTATTGCCTTCTATGCTTGCTAATGAAATCACTTGCCAATATACCTCTAGAATACAAGAAATTCAATAGAAACCCAACAAGATAGCAAGTTCTTGTGGTTTTTATAAAAAGTACTGTTTCTGTCTTGTGTTCTTTTTCATGTGTTGTTTTTCTAGTCATGTCTTAGTATTTAAAGAAATCTACAAACCCTGGTACAATAGATTACAAGCGGTTAGACATCTTTAAAAGAGAATACACCAAATTGGGTCACAACTCTTGGACTTTGACACCCTTTCATGTTGCAAACTACTTTACCAACATTCCCCACTTAGTTGGTAACATGAATGGCAAACTAACACAGATGATTATTATGCATAAAGACAAGTAACATAAGTTTTAAACTTGTCCGTAGTGTAGTCATATCACAAGTCCTAATTAAGTCATAGGTGGCCAGGTTGCTTAAACCTAGACTTAAAAATTAGAATAGAAATGATACACACATGAACGAATCAATTCACAATACTTTCACATAACAATTTAGCACTTTTACCCTATGTCCTTATCCTAGTTCATGATCATATACAAAAGATCATCCTAAACTCTTGTTGGGCGGCACTACTTCCTATGATCATATAGGTGAACTAAAATTCAAGATTTGAACACTATAGAAAGTTTGATCCATAACTCGAGTGATGTACACAATTCACAATTGCAAAGGTCCCACACATTTAGCCCAAAAGCAGAGGTCCCACCAAGGAACATGCTAATTGTTTACCCGGACCTTTGGCTCTGAGATCTAGACCTTTGGTGACGTGATTCCAATCCAAAGGATCGGGAAACACTTAGAAAGTTGCCCAAGATATGTCTAAGGGATGCTAGTTTGGATAGGTGTAAACCGCGACTGCTATCTATAAAGTGATAAGAACTTTGGTATATAAAGCCACAACCAATTACATCAAAATTGGTTGATAAGTTTAGATCGAATGTCACAAGTTGATAAGTTCATAGAATGCCACAACTTAATAAGTTCGTTGAGCGCCACAAGTTTTCAAGAAAATTTGATAAGTTCTCAGTTCTCAACTAGCCCAAAGATGAGATAAAACTCACAATTTCAATTACTCAAACTTGTTTCAAAGTAGTACAAAAATGCCTATTTATAGGCTAAAAAAAGTCTTAAAAAAAATTCCTAAATATCCTAGTCTAGAAGAAATAAATAATAATTTTTGACTTTCTAACTTCTAGACTAAACTAATAAAACTTCTGCATTTTAATATATTAATTACGCGCCATTCTAGATGATTTATTGACTAAATAAAAGGCACATTGGAATGGTACGTTGACCAAGTGTTGGAATAAGTAGGTTCATGCATCTTGAGTTGGCTTCAAGACTTCATTAAACACTCTTTTGACTGAATTTTTAGCCATGACTTTCGTCCTTCTATGCCTCAAAATAGATGATTGACCATGGAATTTGAAGTCTTCAACACTTGACCACGTGAATAATTGTTGGCTGGAATTTGGACCATCTTTAGGACCAAAATTAATCTTTAACTTGGATCAAATGCATTCTTAAACTTGGACCTTTGCTCCATTGAATTGGATGGGAAGTTGGGGCCAAGTTAGCATATCTGCCCATGAGTTCACATTTTTGCTCCAAGTTCGCATCTTTGAGCCGAGTCCGGAACTTTGATTTTGAGTTCGCATCTTCGACTACGAGTTCACATCTTTGAGCCGAAAGTCAAGAAGTCGGAGCGAGTTCACATCATTTGGTCTATTGAGATCGAGTCTAGAGCGAAGGTTCCACACTAGCCTAAAGGTTGATGTCTCACTTATAAACATGCCAATAGTTGAGATCCGACCTTTGGTCCATCAAGGTTAGATCACAGTGCGAAAGTCCCGCACAACTCGAGTTCCCAACCTTTGGTGCAGCCGAGTTCCTAGTGATCAAACACCAAATCACTTAGAATTTTGTTCATTAAGAGAATATCTCAACCTGCTCACTTATGAGTTACTTTTGGCACTACACTTTGGAATGGTATACACAACAATATTGTAGTGCTCACAATCACTTATTAGCAACTGGTTTTTACCCTTTAAACCTTGCAATCTAGAGGTAGTACCAGAAGAAAGTTGGGTTCCCATTGCTAGTGATTATAGTTGAAGGATTTTAATCTCATTCCAGAAGTTGTCACATTCACCAAGTCTCTTGCTAAAGGCTTTGTTAACGGATCCGCCAAGTTGTTGTAAGTTTTTACGAACACAATAGTGACAACACCATCATTCAACATTTGCCTAATGTAAGCATGTCTTAGGCTTATATGTTTATATTTTTCATTATAAACTTTATTCAATGCTCTGGACATAGTAGCTTCCTATTACAATGCAAGGCAATTGTCGGCATAGGTCTAGGCCATAGAGATATATCAAGTAATAAATCTCTTAGCCACTCTGCCTCCTTGCAAGCTAAAGAAAGAGCTACAAACTCAGCTTCCATGGTGGAATGAGATATTACGGTTGTTTGTTTGAAGACCAAGAAATAGCTCCACCAACAAGCACAAAGATCCAACATTGGTATGCACTTGATCACTTATGCTAGTAACCCAACTAGCATTTGAGAAGCCTTCAAGCACACTAGGAAAACTATTGTAAAGAGTCCCAAATCCTTAGTTCGTTTAAGGTAAGCAAGGACTCTAGTTATAGCCTTCCAATGATCTTGTCCCGGATTTTTAATATATCTAGTTAGTCTACACACTACGTATGATAAATCCAGCCTTGTATAGCTCATTGCATACATTAAACTCTTATACTCCCAATTGCACTAGCATATTCCAACTGAGTGATGGGTGGTGAAACCACAAAAAATAATCCATCTCTGAGTTAAGTTCTGTAGATAGCAGTGAGAGAGTGGGATCTACATAGTGAGGTTAAATTTACTTCTTAAACAAAATAAAATAAATCGGGGGGGGGGGGGGGGGTTTGGTTTATGAAACTTAGGAAAACTTAATGGGGCAAACTAAAAAAATTAAAATGCTTACTAAAAAAATGAGGAAGAAATAATAAAAAGAGACTTCCAACCAAGAATTAATTTCGACATTGAATCCTTGAATTGATCATTGATTCAAAAGATAGGTTCTTTTACCTTGAATAAATTAGTTATAGTTGTTGAAGATCTGTCCTCTAACAACCACTCTGTTCTTACTTTTTCAATAACCTTCAGATCCGTCCTATGAGTTATTTATCTAATTAACAAACACAACCTTCGGATCTGCCCTATGAGTTATGTCTATTAATTGCATTAAGATTCAAAAATACCCAATTACTAACGAAGAAACCAAAACGCCTTGTTTATTTAATCTAAATTATATATTTTTCATAAAATATAATTTAAGGCGTTGATTACCTTTCGATGTTGTTATTTGTCACTTGAATTAGAATAATCAATCAATGGTTAATTATTCTAAATGACTACTTACCGAATTCAACTATCAAACAATAAGTCTCTTATCTAATAATTCAATCCAATAATATAATGAAGTATAGAAAATATATAAATACTCAAGAATAAAAGAAAATAATAGAATTACTGGAACCTCACAATTGTTAGAATCAAACCTCAATTAATCTTGATTGGAAAATAAAAGAGTTTAGCTAGACATAGTAGAAGAAAAGTCTAAGAAAAATAAAATGCAGCTCTTCTCCAGCATTTGCGGCTGTTTCTCATCTTCCAAAGACGCTACTGTGGGGTTTCTTTTATATGTGGTTGCCTCCAGGGAATAAAGTGAGCCACTGCTATGTTGTCCCTTTTTTTTTCCTTTGCGGCCCTCCGTTTTTTTTGTCTTTCACGTGTGGCCAGGTTTTTGTTTTCTTTTGCCCCTGTGAGGCTGCAATCTTCTAGTCTTTGTGTGCGGCTCTTTCTTCAAGAAAAGAATATGATGGTGACTGGTCCCAAGAAAATAAAAGTGGCTAGAAAATTTTTTGCCAAGAAATAAATTTTCTCTTTATTTGTTCACTTTTTCCTAAAAATGCTTCACCTTAACCATCAGTCACAAAAACAGTTAACATCCATATAACAAGCATTTTAATCAACTAAAACACAAGAGAATTGACCCAATAAATATGCAATTTTACATTCTATCAAATTCCCCACACTTAAATAAATGCTTGTTCTCAAGCTTGCATTAGATCAATATCCTCCTCTTTATTCCATACACTTTTTCAACCCATCCACAAATAATTTAAAGTCATTACACATTAAAGATCCATTTGAATAATAATTCAAAAACAAGTATTCATAACCTAATTTTTCTAAACAAACATATGCATCTCATCAATCCCAATAATTTCATTGAAATCAAACGCAACAAAATTTGATAACCTCTCATAGGTTTCAATCTAATCACTCAAAGTGTTTAGGGTTCATTCAACACTCAAATCAAACATAGCATGTTATTACCATAGGTTTGGTTATATATCACATCTCCACCACTTATAACTATGAACCCATACAGAAATCAAAGGGTCTTGAAAAGGGTTGTAATGGGGCTTAAGTAAAGGTAGGTAAAAAGAAATGAAAATTGTAAGGTACACACAATAAGATATGTGGGAATTTCCTTGCATGACTCAAAAGCAACAAGTAGTATATTAGAACCACTTTCTTATTTCAAATAACATGCCTCCCTTTTTTGCAACTTCATCATATAGTTGGACGGTTTTGTATACAATGGAGAACATTAACTCTGTCCAATCTTTGTAGGGAATACTTTTCACTTCTCTCTTCTTTTTTCTTTTTCACACGTTTCATTCTTCTTCTTTTTCCAATGGAATCCACAAAATTTTATCATGCAATTCATTCCTACATACTATTGACCAAGGGTTCAACGATGGTAAACAAAGATAAAGATTTAAGGCTAAATAATGTGGTGTTATAACAAAGAAAGGCTAAGGCTCAAAATTTGGTTAACTAGGGGTATATGTAATAAGGTTAAGTTTTTAGAAAGTTAAATTGGCTAATCCTAAATGCCCTTATTATTTCAAAGTATGAATCCACAATATGATCTCAACATGCAAAACAAACCAATTTCTAGAATGAACATACCATATTTGTCAATACTCAACAAAGAAATATGTGAGCAAAGAAAAGAAAATGCTCTTAGGCTCAAATACTCACACAATTGGTTCAATGTATTAATTATGTTTTCTTCTTTTTTTCACACGTTTCAATCATTTTTTTGATTGTTCTTTTCTTTGGAATCAAGAAATTTTATCATGCAATTCATCCCCACATGCTCTTGACCAAGGGTTCAACGATAGTAAATAAAGACAAAGATTTAAGGTTAAACAATGTGGTGTTATAACAAAGAAAGGCTAAGGCTCAAAATTTGGTTAGCTAGGGGTATATGTAATAAGGTTAAGCTTTTTAGAAAGTTAAATTGGCTAATCCTAAATGCCCTTATCATTTCAAAGCATGAATCCACAACGTGATCTCAACATACATAACAAACCAAGTTCTAGAATGAACATACCATATTTATCAATACTCAACAAAGAAAATAAGATGCTCTTAGGCTCAAATACTCATACAATTGGTTCAATGTATTAATTATTGTTTCTTTTTTTCACATGTTTCATTCATTTTTTCATTGTTCTTTTCTTTGGAATCAACAGAAATTTTATCATGCAATTCATCCCCATATACTCTTGACCAAGGGTTCAACGATAGTAAACAAAGACAAAGATTTAAGGCTAAACAATGTGGTGTTATAACAAAGAAAGGCTAAGGCTCAAAATTTGGTTGGCTAGGGGTATATGTATAAGGTTAAGCTTTTAGAAAGTTGAATTGGCTAATCCTAAATGCCCTTATCATTTCAAAGCATGAATCCACAATGTGATCTCAACATACATAACAAACCAAGTTCTAGAATGAACATACCATATTTATCAATACTCAACAAAGAAAAGAAAATGCTCTTAGGCTCAAATACTCACACAATTGGTTCAATGTATCAAATATTGCATATTCTCATTCAATTCCATCATCAAAATCAATGAGATGCTTGAACAATTTTCAAAACAAAAGCTAATCATACTCGTCTCATTCATACATTCCAACCCAAATCACTAATGCATATAACTCAAAGTTATTCTAAATAAGTATTAAAGAAGATATCAAAATGTCGAGCCTACTTGGAAGGACTTTCTTTACTTTGTTTTTGTTTTACATGAAAAATTAGAAATAACCATTGAAGTACAAGACACCCCCTCCCACACCTAAATCATACGTTGTCCTCAATATATGGAAAATGTGCACATGCGGACAAGAAATGAAAGAAAATAAAGATAAGGAAACAAGACACTTTCCTGTATCACGGCAGACAACCGGAGTTGTGGTGCAAGTGGGCAAGGTTGGGTAGATTCTTTATGAGTGAAGAAAGTATGAAAATGACTGACTTGAAGAGAACCAGTGGGCATAAGTGAAGAAAGCATGAAGGATAGGATGGTGGTAGGGCCATGGCTGAGCAGCGGTTGGTAGGAGAAACTGCAAAAAGAAAAAGAAAATGAAAGGGAAAAACCAAAATAGAATTTCAAATCATTTTTTTATGCTACCCTATAATAAAATAAAGTAGTAAACACAGTAAGATAACTAATCAAATTAAACTTAAATGACAAGAAAAAATTAAATTAAAATTTTTGGGTTGCCTCCCAAAAGCACAATTAGCTAATGTCATTATGCTTGACATCTCCACTTCTCTTAAAGTTATTAAATCTTTACTAATTGCTTGGACCACACACATGTTCCTTTGCTTTCGTTCACTTCCAATTGTGCATTCAATTCAACTTGATTTATATTTTCTATTTCTTCAAAATATCTGCACAATGGATTGGAGAAGTTTTGTATTAGACAGGTAAATCAACATAAGACACTTCATACCTCATAGGTCTAAGCGACTCTAAGTCATAAACCGTGTTTGGAAGATTATCATCCATCACAAATTCCTACTAAAAAATCTGAACTTCTTCAAGAGTCAAGCTATTATCAAGTGCAATTTTTAATTTATCCTCATCACAAAAATCAAATGTTTTCGAGCTAAAGTATCAACGATATCAAAAGCATAAACAACACATACATCATTAAGATATTTCATGGGCATAAATGTTAAACTTAATAATCTCATCATCAAATTCCATAGTTAATGTATCATCATGCACATCAATTTTTGCTCTAGATGTTTTCAAGAAAGGTTTCTCTAATAAAATTAACCTCGAGTTAGGAGAGTGATCTTCCTCTATATCAAGTACATAAAAATTTGCAGGAAACACTAGTCCATTTACTTGTACCAGAACATCTTCTAATACTCCCTCAAGATAAATATTAGATCTATCGCCAAGTTGAATTATCACGCCTGTTTCTTTCAAATTTCTCATTTTTTAAAGAATTATAAATAAATAAAGGCATGATATTAATGGAAGCACCCAAATCACACATGGCTTTTTCAACTTTCATATTGCCTATTTTACAAGGGATGATAAACATACATGGATCCTTACATTTCAAGGCAACTTCTTTTGTATACAGATAAGACATTCTCCCCACACTTAAAATTTCATTGTTTTTTAATTTTCTTTTGTTGATGCATAATTCTTTGAGAAATTTAGCATAGCGAGATATTTGTTTAATTGCATCAATTAAAGAAATATTTATCTTTACTTTGCGAAAAGTCTCAAGAATCTCATTTTTTTCCTCATTTTTCTTGAATTGGCCAATCTCATAGGGAAATGAGGGTTGTCTCGATTACTTTAGGCTATGGGGTTTTCACTTCTTTTCCACCTCTTCATGATCATGCGTTATAGCCTCTTCCAACACCTTTCGCTTCTCAAGGTCATTGTACTAACATTTTACCTTGGATTAACAACCGTTTGAGAAGGTAGCTTACCTTGAGATTCCAATTTGCTCATGGAAGATGCTAATTGATTCACTTGATTCTCCAAGTTTTGAATCTTTGGTTCGAGTTTCCTATTGAAAGCGTTGGGAACTATTAGCAAGTGATTCAACTAATTCTTCAAGGGACTTACCTGGTTTGGAAGGTGGTGGATATGGTGGGTTTCTTGCCTAGCTTGAAATCCACTAGATCTTGGCTCATAACTGAAGTTGGGATGATCTCTCCATCCCAGATTGTATGTATTTGAGTAAGGGTCATAATTCCTTTGTGGTAGCCCTGTGAATCCACCAATGGCATTAGCATGTTCAAATTGACCATCTTACAACATTGGGCAAATGTCCATGGGATGATTTGAATTAGAGCAAATATCACAAGCCTTCACTCGTTGAATATTTCCTACAACAAACTTTTCCACTAAAGTAGTCAAAGTGTCTAAACGTTGATCAATGGAGAAAGTACTTACCTCACTTACATTTTTAGGTGTATCCTCACGTCTGATGCCAAATTGCTATGTATTGGTAGCCATGTTAGAGATTAAAGTCCTTGCCTCGGTTGGAGTTTTATGCACTAATGCACCTCACTAGTAGCATCAATCATATTTCTATCCATCATTGTTAGTCCCTCATAAAAATATTGGATAAGAAGTTGATCAAGAATTTGATGTTGAGGACAACTAGCACATAATTTCTTAAATCTTTCCCAATATCATGCATAGCCTCTCCATGTTGCTGCCGTATACCACATATATCTTTTCTAATTGTGGTAGCTCATGAGGCAGGAAAGAATTTTTCCAAAAATTGCCTCTTCATATTGGTTCATGTGTTTATTGAACCAGAGGGCAAGTAATATAGCCAATCTTTAGCATTGCCATCCAAGGAAAAAGGAAAAGCTCTCAACTTAATTTGATCCTCGATTACTCCTTGTGCTTTCATCATGGAACACACCATATGGAATCCCTTTAAGTGCTTATGAGGATTTTCACTTACAAGGCCATAAAAGTGGAGAGTAAGTGAATCAATCCCAATTTTAATTCAAAAGGCACATTTAAAGTAGGATAATCAATACACAATAGTTGTTGGTTTAAATCGGGCATAGCTAAATCCTTTAAAGCTTGTTCATTATTTCCACTATTTTCTTCTTGGTATAAAAAATTCAGGCAAATTATATTCAAAAGATGAAGAAGATGATACTCCATGAGATTGTTGTTTGGTGTCTTTTCTAAGCCTACGTCTTTGTCTTCTCTATCTCTGGATCGTATGTGAGTTGACCTATGTGAGAAGAACGTGGCATAAAACAAATAAATAAAAGGAATAAATTATGGAAAACCAATCCCTAATATGTGCCAAAATTTGATAGGTGTCGAAACCACAAAAATAATCATTCTCGAGCTAAGTTACGTAGATAGCAGTGAGAGGGTCAAATCCACAGAGATTAGTTAAATTTACTCCTTAAACAAAATAAAATAAAAGGGGGTTGTATTATGAACTAAGTAAAACTAATTGAGACAAATTTAAAAATTAAATAGCTAACTAAAAATATAAGGAAAAATTAATAAGGAGAAGCTTACAACCAAGAATTAATTTCAATATTGATTCCTTAAATTGATCATTGATTCAAAAGATATGTTCTTTTATCTTGAATAAATTGGTTATAGTTGTTAAAGATCCGTCCTCTAACAACCAATCTTTTCTTACTTTTTCAATAACTTTCGAATCCGTCTATGAGTTATTTTTCTAATTAACAAACACAACTTTCGGATCATCCCATGAGTTATGTCTATTAATTGCATTAAGATTCAAAAGATCCAATTACTAATCAAGAAACCGAAGCGCCTTGTTTATTTAAGTTAGAATATATATTTTCATAACATACAATCTAAAGCATTGATTACCTTCCGATGTTGTTATTTGTCATTTGAATTAGAATAACCAATAATTATTCTAAATGACTATTTACCGAATTCAACTATCAAACAATAGACCTCTTGTCTAATAATTCAATTTAATAATATAATAAAGTATAGAAAATATATAAATACTCAAGAATAAAAGAAATAATAGAATTAACGGAACCTCACAATTGTTGGAATCAAAGTTCAATTAATCTTGATTGGAAAATAAGAGAGTTTAGCTAGACATAGTAGAATAAAAGTCTAAGTGAAATAAAAAGACGACTCTTCTCCGGCATTTGCGGCTATTTCTCATCTCCCAAAGACAACTATGGGGTTTCTTTTATATGCGGTTGCCTCAGGGAATAAAGTGGGCATTGCTATGTTGTCTCTTTTTTTTCCTTGCGACCCTCCTTTTTCTTTTGTCTTTCACGTGCGGCTAGGTTTTTGTTTTCTTTTGTGTTTTGTTTTGCCCTTATGCACTTGCTATCTTCTAGTCTTTGTGTGTGGCTTTTCTTGAGAAAAGAATATGATAGCGATTGGTCCCAAGAAAATAAAAGTGCCTAGAAGATTTTTTGCCAAGAGGTAAATTTTCTCTTTATTTGTTCACTTTTTTCCTAAAAATGCTCCACCCTAAGGTCCCTAACCATTAGTCATAAAAACAATTAATATTTATATAACAAGAATTTTAATCAACTAAAACACAAGAAAATTGACCCAATAAATATGCAATTGTACATTCTATCACTGAGCAATTGGTTTTTCAACATTTTCACATAACTTGAAGTTAGGATCAAAGAGAGTACTAACCTCCTTCACATTCAAATGTTGATATTTCTCTAGAACTTTATCAACATAATGTGATTGAGACAAGGCATAACCCCACTATGCTTCCTAAATTTAATGTCTAAGATAGTATTTACTTCACCAAGATCTTTCATCTTGAATTGAGAAGAACGATACTTCTTAGTTTCAAGTATGCCTTTATAGTTGGTACTAACAATGAGCATGTCGTCCACATAGAGACAAACAATTACCCCATACTCTTCACAAAATTTGGAATAAATTCACTTATTTGCATTGTTGTATCTATAACCATGTGAGAGTAAGGCAGAATCAAACTTTTCATGCCATTGTTTTGGGGCTTGTTTTAAACCATACAACGATTTAACTAGTTTGCACACCTTGTGTTCATTTCGAGCAACACAAACCCCTGGAGTTGCTCAATATACACTTCTTCATCAAGATAACCATTTAGAAATGTTGTTTTTTACATCTATTTGATTCACGAGTAGCTTATATATGGATGCAGGTGCCAACAGCAATCTCACTAAGGTGATACGAGCCACCGGTGCATATGTATCAAAATAATCGATTCCTTTCTTTTATCTAAAGCCTTTAGCTACCATTCTAAATTTGTAGGTTAAAATGGTTCCATCGATGGCATATTTTTCTTAAATACCCACTTACAACCAATTGATTTAGAGCCATGAGGTAAGTCTCTGGACTTAAGTATTATTTGCTAATATTGAATCCATTTCATCTTTTATTACTTCTTTCCAAAAAGCCATGTCCCTAGACTTCATTGCTTCACTAAAGCTCTTAGGATCTTCTTCAAGACTAAATAAAATAGAATTTTTTTTAGCACGAAGTCTCTAGTGCCTTCAACTAAGAAGACAATAGCTTGTGAAGAAATAAATTCGGAAGGAAACTATTTTTCTTTCTTTTGCCTTCGACTTCTTCTTGGTTCACTACGAACTTCACTAGGAGAGTCAAATTCCTTCCTTTTTGGAACATTACTTTCTGGGTTCCAAAGATCCCTTTTCTGTTGTGTGACCTCAGAATTTCCGGCATCTCTAGGGCTCCAAGGTCCAACATCTCTGGGCTCGAGGTCTAGTATCTCTGAGGCTCGAGATGCGACCTTAGAATTTCTAACATCTCCGGGCTTGAGGTCCCGCATCTCTAAGGCTTTGAGGTGCGATCTCAGAATTTTAAAGGAACTCAACGTCCCTTGATTCCACAATCACATTGGAATCAAGATCAAGTAATCTAAAAACTTTAGAATTTTCAGCATAGCCCAAAAACACACTTTTATGTGCTCTAGGTCCCAACTTGGTTCTTTTGAGGTCCGGGAGTCTATAATAGGCAATGCACTCCCAAACTTTTAAGTAACTTAAGTTTGGTTTTCTTCCTTTCCATAACTTGTGTGGGGACACTTTATTCTTTAAGGATAGAATTCGATTATGAAGATGACATGCAGCCAATAGTGTCTCACCCTATAAATTCTTTGGCAAACCTGAACTCACAATCATGGCATTTACCATATCTTGAAGAGTTCTATTTTTCTTTTCTGCCAAACCGCTTTGTTGGGGAGTATAAGGTGCACTAGTTTGATGCGCTACACCATTTTCTTCACAAAAATTTTGAGAATTCATTAGAGAAATATTCACCTCCTCTATCACTTCTCAAAATTTTGATCTTCTCATTCAATTGATTTTCAACTAGAGATTTATAAGTTTTAAATAAACCAAAAGCTTCATCTTTTGCTTTCATTAGATATACATGCACATACTTAGAGCAATCATCAATGAAAGTAATAAAATATCTATTTCCACCTCTAGTAAGAAAACCATTTAATTCACACACATTAGAGTGAATAAGATCAATCAAATTTGTGCTTCTTTCTACTTTAGGAAAAGGTAATCTAGTCATTTTCGATTGTGTGCAAATTTCACATTTTTATTGACATCACCAAGATTTGAGATTAATCCATGTTTAGACATGTATTGCAAAACTTTATGATTCACATTTCCTAATCTATCATGCCATAAAGTATAAGAAGAGACAACCAAATAAAGTGAACTTTCAACTTTATTAATGCTCAACTTAAACATGCTATTACATGAATATCCCTTTCCTACAAAGACGCCATTTTTGGACAAGATAACATTATTACTTTCAAGAATAGCCTTCAATATTTTCTTGTTGAGAATATCTGTTGATGCAAGATTTTTTACCACACTTGGAACATGAAGCACATTGATGAGAACCACCTTCTTGTCGGAAGTGAAATGTAACTCAACATTTCCTCTCTCAAGCACTTTGGGTCTTTGCCCATTAGCCATTACCACTTCATGTCCCTCAATCACTTCATAGTACTTGAACTGTGTTCTATCATTGCAAACATGCACGGCTGCCCCCCGAATCATACCACCAATTTTTAGAAGAACAAGGTGTAGCCATATGAAGTTCCGTGACAGTCTCAACCGACACCATGGCTATGATTTCGGAGCCTTCCTCAGCTTAGCATTAGGTGCAACATTGGTCTTTTGCCTTTTAGCGACTTTTTCGGATTTATAGTGGCCATTTTGCCACAATTATAACATATTATGTTCTTTTTCTTATCCTTAGCATCACCTTTTCATCTTTTTCCTCTTAGAATTTTTAGGATGCTTTTCTTCAACAAGATTCACTTTAGTATCTTGTTCAATTTCTTTCTTTTGTAGCATTCTAGTATCTTCTTCAATCCTAAGATGTTTTAAGACACTATTAATAGTCAAAACTTGATATATGTAAGAGTTTTTCTTATAATCATTTCAAGACAAAGGAAGTTTAGCAATTATTGCACCAACTTGGAAAGATTCAAAAATTTCAACTTCCAAATCTTTAAGTTTTGACACTAAAACTTGCAAATTGTGTATTTGATCCATCAAAGAAGTATTATCAAGAAATTTGAACTCAAATACTTCTTAATAAGGAACTTATATGAGCCTTGTTTTTAGTAGCATCGCCTCTCCAAAGTGTTCCAAATCTCCCTTGATGATTTGATGGCCATGAAGAGGTCATAGAGGCTATCTGATGTGATTCCAATTTGAGGACTGGAACACTTAGAAATTTGCTCAAGATATGTCTAAGGGATGCTAGTTTGGATTGGTGTAAACCATGACCACTATCTATAAAGAGATAGGAACTTTGGTATAAAAATTCCACAACCAACTACACCAAAATTGGTTGATAAGTTTAGTTCGAACATCACAAGTTGATAAGTTTGTTGAACGCCACAAGTTTCAAGAAAACTTGATAAGTTCTAAGTTCTCAAAGGACCTAAAGATAAGATAAACGCACAATTTCATTACTCAAAGCTTGTTTCAAAATAGTACAAAGATGCCTATTTATAGGCTACAAAAGTCTTAAAAATCCTAAATATCCTTGTCTAGAAACTAGAAAAATAAATATTAATTTTGACTTTCTAACTTCTAGACTAGACTAATAAAATTGTGCATTTTAATATATTAATTACATACTATTCTAGATGATTTATTGGCTAAATAAAGGCACATTGGAATGGTACGTTGACCAAGTGTTGGAATGAGTAGAGTCATGCATCTTGAGCTAGCTTCCAAGATTTTATTAAATTTTTCTTTGACTGAATTTTCAGCCATGACTTTTCGTTCTCCAATGTCTCAAAATAGATGATTGACCATTGAATTTGAAGTATTCAATACTTGATTATTTGAATAATTGATATGCTGGAATTTGGACCAATTTTAGGACAAAAAAATTAACTACTGAACCCTCAACCATGATCCAACGCTCCAAAATTAACTACTGAACCCTCAACCATGATCCAACGTGCCAAAATTAACTGTTAAATCCTTGACAACAAACGAAAAGGAAAGAAAAAGAAAATCATAAGGCACCGTTTTGCAATGTAAAACCAGAAAAAAAAAAAAAAGAGAAAAAGTTACGTACGGCGCATGTGACGTACCAACCAAAATGCAACAATAACCCTCAAACCACTTTTATATACCATATAGATAACAAGGCAATTCTTGCCAAGTTCCTTTCACCACTTTTCCCCATTAGTAAGCACATCTAACATTAATTAATTGCAACATACTGCTTAAAATTTCAATTATAGCAATTAATTCCTTGAAAATTTTATTTGTGAGTATTTAATCTGAATTTTGTCTTGATCTTGAAATCAAATCATGAAGTTATGAAACAATCTTGTGCTCGAAAGTGACTAGATACACTTAAAAATAAATTTGAGACACATATATCACCTAAAAAAAAAAATTGTAAAAATTTATATTGCACATATCTTAATTTTTGTTTTGTCAAAAATTACAGTTACTTAAATGGTAACAAAACAACAAAGTCCAATAATACCTAATCAATGGTTTTTCAGTCAATTTGGAAAATAAATAGTTCATATCCTTTATCTCATTTATGTATTAATCATATTTTATTAATGAAACAAAATCATTTCATTAATAAATACTAAATTCTAACATAAAATGAATAAGTGATAATAGGTTTAGTTTTAATAAAATTATTTTGTTTCATTAATGGAGAATAGATAATACACAATACGTGAGATAAAGGATTTTAAATAGAAAATAAAATAGTTTTTAAAAAAATTTGTCATTTCATATTTTAATTTCTAAGGCAAGACATATTTTGGCATTAATTGCGATAAATTAATTATTTAAAAATTTAATTAATTAGGAATATTTTGGAATTGATTGGGCAAGACATAGTTTGGCGTTGATTAAACTTTTGCAATCGGATTAAACTTTGAGGGTAGCTTCATAAAGATCCTGAATACACCCAAATTCAACAGCCTTTACTCGTACCAACCAACTTCAAAACTTCTTTGTACTCCTCGCCTGCCCTGCTGCTTAGCTGTCCTGTGGCATGCCGCATGACGGCATCAAAAGCATCCTTGACGCGTGTATTTCACCATCTGACATTCGCAACTGGTTTTGCTTACAGCCTCTTAAACCAACGGCAATTTCAACAAACCACCAACTTAACCACCACTTGGGTTAAAACTTAAGAGGGAGCCACCAACGAGGACTCTGCCGCTCCCTTCACATTGTCCAACCCCTCTCTTTCTCACGATTCACGCCTTCTCCCCTCGCGAAACTGCAAATAAACGCACGCAGGAAGGAAGATTGAGAGGGAAGCGCGATCCACACCAATGTCGATCGCCTCCGCCACCTCCATTTCACCACCGCGCTTACTCTCGCATTCTCCGAAGTCCCACGGTCGCTCCACCTACGCCTCCATCCACCACCTCTCCACCCCTACACCACTCTCTCTCTACTCATTCTCACGCAACCCCAAAACGCCCACCACCAGCCGTCTCATTACGTTTTGCAGTCCCAACTACACAACCACCACCAGCACTACCGCAGCCGAAATCGTAGATCATTCTCCTGAGGTAGACAACAAAAAAATCAACAACCACAACAACAACAACAACAATAATCATAGCTCCGGTGGCGGCGGAGGTGGAGGAGATCACAATAGTGACGGAGATAATAGTTTCGGTGAAAATAAGAATAAGAAGGAAGCTATGATGGCGTTGGCGGATGCGGGCAGGTCAATAGAGAGCTTGCCCAAGGATTTAAAGGCGGCTGTGGAGGATGGTAGAATACCGGGATCGATTGTATTGAGGTACTTAGAGCTGGAAAAGAATCCTTTGTTTGCGAGGTTGATGAAATTCGGAGGGTTTAAGGAAAGGCTCTTGGCTGATGATTTGTTCTTAGCTAAGGTTTTCATGGAATGCGGCGTTGGCATGTTTACAAAGGTATACGATAAGTTTCAGTTCTCCTCTCATTCTCATGAATTTGTTGGTTGAGTATATAGGTAATTTTATGTGCAGAAGTAGGCTGCTTTTGTGGTACCTAGTCCAGCATATGTTGTACTTTGTTTTTATAGAAAATGGATGATTGAGGGTATGTTTGGTTTAGTGTGGTACTTGATGTTTTTAAATATTGTACCTTGGTTTAGCTGGTAAAGGAACATGGGTTATTTGGTTTTTAATGAAAATGATGGAGATATATTCTTTTTCCCTCTTTTTGTTTTTTTGCTTCATTGTTTTACTTTTCTATTTTGAACTGAAAATTGGGTTCCTTGGTATTACAATGCGGAAATTTTCTATGATTTGTGATTTTTTTTTTTAAAAGGTATTTGGTTGCTATTTTTGCGTTCAGGCGGGGAAATAATTTATTATTATTTTCTGTAGTTTTTGATGACTGAATGAAAAGTGTGACATTCAGTGGGTACCATTTTATTTTGTTTGTCATGAAATGAGTCTTTGAGCTTAACAATAAAAATTAACGGAAAGGGAAAAAATAAAGATGACAAAGAACATGAATGCTAGAATTTTATAATCTTCTTGACATTTTATTTTGTTTGCCATGAAATGGCTCTTTTCAGCCTAACAACAAAAATAAGCAGGAAGGCAAAAATTAAAAAAAAAGAAGAAGAAGAAGAAGAAGAAGAATACTTCATGACTCAACAAAAAATATGAGTGCTAGAAATTTATGATCTTCTTGACATTTAAAGTTTCATTTCAAATAGTGTAGGTAATGCTATTGGTAAGATGTACCGGTGGTCTAATTTGGGGATTCGTCTTAGAGTTTCCTTGCATTGGAATTACAGAGAGATGATAGTTCTGTTATAGTTGAATTCAAATATTTCCACCACAAAAAGGAAGAACAGGCCAATTATTTCAAGTGTCATCATTTAGAGATTTCATCTCGAGAACAGGAGATTTGTGTTTGAATGTGAGAAAGTTTGTCCATAGTAAAAGATAACGATACTACATATGAATGGGAGAAGGTTATCTCTTTAGGAAAAATTGCAAAGTGAGGATGTGGGGTGAATATGTGATGCTTTAGGTACAGGTTTTATCCTATTTCCTCAAGCATACACTTTGACAAAATTGTTTTTCCTTCAACCTTGGATTTTTTTAGTCATAAGCTCACAAAGTAAACCAGACCTTAACCTCAGAAGGAAAAGATCTCACAGTCTGTATCCTCTACCCCAATATCTGAAAGGTTCGTTCTGCGTAGTTTTCACATTAACGTACTGAATTTCTTGATGTATATGTCGTTAATTACAAAGCAATGTTATCATAAAATGCTAGTTCGGATCATTCTGCTGCTCAGCTTTGCCAAGACCTGGGTTTATCTCCTTTTATTGTTGTGCTTATGTAAAAACTGGAGCTCTCCTTAACATCAATTATGAGAATCTGGTCAAAATCTCAAACTTCCCAGTGCAATTAAGCCATTATGCAGAATATTAAGATTGTAATAATGGTAAATAGATTGGCATAGTGAAATTTTGCTATTATCATGCCAAAACCCTATCTCCTCCCAACTGAAGGAAACAACAAATGTAAGAATAAGTTCTGGTTTTTTCCTATGGTACATGATTTTCCAATTTCTACTCATTTATTGGTTCCTGAATAAGGTTTTATTGACGTCTCCCTTGATGGATTTGATCTATTTCTCCAGACTGCTGCAGAATATGAGCGACGTAGGGAGAACTTCTTCAAGGAGCTGGAAATTGTATTTGCAGATGTGGTAGGTAACTGTTCATTGATTGTTTATGTCATCTTTCCTTTTAATCTTCTTTTTTTTGCTCCTAAGGGTGACTTGTATGCTGTGGCTCTGTTCACATTATCTTCTATGAGTTGTGTTTTTCTTTTTTAATTTTTTTTGTTGATTTATTAAGTGGAGTATGTGTAGTTTATTCATTTAAACTTCAAAGTTAAAGATTAAGTGCTTGTGGATATATTAAGTGTATTATTCATAGTTTATTCATTTAAACTTCGAAGCTAGAGATTAAGTGGCAGAGATAGAACTCACTGCCTCCTTAATTCATTCAAATGCTGCCTTATTTTAAAGCACATGCATTTTTTTGGGGTAAGTTGAAGCAGTGATCATATATATTTCTGTTCATTGATAGTTTGAACTTTGTGGTTTGTTCTAGGTGATGGCAGTAATTGCAGATTTCATGCTTGTATACCTTCCTGCTCCAACTGTTTCTCTTCGACCACCTATTGGAGTAAATGCAGGCAGTATAGCTAAGTTCTTTTACAGCTGTCCAGACAATGCATTTCAGGTCATAATCCGAAAATTAAGATTCGATACTGATAGTGCTGTTTGATCACAAACATAGAAAGTGATGTCAGTTTTTCGAATGCTGTACACAGATTGCTCTTGGCGGAACATCATATTCCTTGCTTCAGAGAATAGGGTCAATAGTGGTATGAGAATTGTCTGAATCCTTTATATATTTTTAAAAATGACAAACATTTTTGATTCCAGCCTAATGTAAATTTCTACTTTCCAGCGCAATGGGACAAAACTTTTTGCAGTTGGCACCACTTCGTCTCTGGTACTTCTTTTTCTTTTTTTTTTTATTATTATTTTTTTAAATGGTTCAATGAGTTGAGGATGGTAGGTTCTCTTCTTGCTGTTTCCTTGATTTCTTTTTTATTTTTTTCTTTTGAATTTCCATGTGATGCTTTTTTTTGTGAGTATTAAGGTCATTGTCACTATGGTGGGAAATTTAATTTGCTGATTGTTGTACCTTAACCACTCTTTTGTTGGACTGATTTCCTTTTTTGTTCTCTTTTATTTTGCACATATTTTGATAGTTAACAGCCGGATATTCTTGATCTTGATAGACATGATAAGTGTGAATGTTTAGCAAAACTTTATGCGGTTGGGCATCCAAAATCTCGTACAAGGTTATCTGGGTAGCAGACTTCACATCCGAAGTATACTGTTACTATAATCTGTGTTTGTAGATACACTTTTTTGAAGATACCCCATTAGTTTACCTGTTCTAATCTCAATAAGCAGCAATTACTCACTAATTTCCATGATTTGGAGCAGACTCATTGTTGAACTTTAACTGATATTAGGAGAATGCTCTAAAATTTCTCTCATACTAGTAATCTTATAAACAAAATGCATACTGGTAATGAATGGAATAATTAGTCTGGGTAATTGGTTTCTCCTCTTCTTTGCTTCATCCTAAGAATGCTGCAGCTTGCTGCATTTAAAGATGTCTATCAAACTTTGTTTATGATGACGTCTTGCATCAAGCCAGATTCTCTGCATCTTTTTGACAGGTTTGCAATTTTGAAAATACTGGTACATACTATGGTCGAGCATCCAATAATCTACCACAATTGCATGTAAATAGCTCACTGATTAACATGCAGAACAGTTTTATGTCGATATTAGTGGATTACTGGTGTTATCCTCCATTACTTTACATATTAGTAGTTTGGATTTCAGTAGTGACTAGCTGAGTACTTTTGGGACTCAGAGCAGAGTCATTGTTGAATTTATTGGTTTTCTTGATGAATGGTATAAGGTTTTGTGGGCAATAGTCAATGCTTGAAACCTTATGTATGTTTTCAAGTTTATTTGAGAAAAGTTAATTTTTTTTTCTCAAAAAACATAAAATATACAAACAGCTTTTTATTTCATTTCAAAATTCAAATTTAAAATTTAAAATTCCCACAAAAAATATCCTCATATTATTTTAAAAATTTTTGCTCCCAGCACACTCTTTATTTTTTCCCCAACACACTTTCTTACAAAAAATTCCCACCACACTTTCCAAGTAAAATTTTTTTCATAAAAATTACAATCCAACATAGCCTACATGTAGAAAAATACATGAAAGTATCTGTCTTATGGATAGTTTCCAATATTCTTTTGTTTAATCTGAGTGTTTCAGACAAATGAAAATGAAAAAAAAAGAAAAAAAGAAAGAATGAGATGTCTGTTGTTCTATGTTCATCTTCTTAACTTCTTGCATTTGTTTCTATTTTGGAACGGCAAATCAGAGTATGTTTTTGAACAACCTGTTTCTGAGAAAAAGAAATCTATAAATTACCTATATGCTAAGCGAGAACATGTACAACTTCCATCCAACATTCCAGATGTTTCTTTTAGACAAACAGAAATAGACTTTTGAGTGAACTGCTTGTGTTGACTAGTAATGTGATCCTTCTGGAGGTAGTTAGTTCACATTACCATGTTTTACACGGTTAACTTAGGTGTATGCATGGGGCTGAGAATGAATACCTTGTGGAGACCCTTTGTGTTGAAATGGACTATGGATTGTTGCAAGCACGAGAGAAAACTCAATATTCATATATCTTCCTACATTCCAGTCAATTCTCCATCCTGGACTGACCTGTTTTGCATGTTTTTCCTGTATGCTGCTTATATTTCCTGTAATGTGTCTGATTTATTTCATGTCATTACTTCTACTGTTGTGTGCATTACCTTGCCAGTCTGAATTTTGGTTTAGATGTTACTGTTTTTTATTATAGATGCGAGCCTCTGGTTTTTTTCCCAAAAAAGTACATTGCCATAGGTAATGGCCATGTGGGCCAGGTTTCATACTTTTCTCACATTATGTTTCAACTAGTCCAGATTATTGCATTGAGCAAAGTACGTTCTTCATGATTTGGGGCTAAATAATGCGAATTTTCTCCAGGTTGGCACAGTCATGACTAATGCTTTGATTAATGCAAAGAAGGCTGTTAACGTGTCCTCTGGTGATGAGATTGAGAATGTTCCTGTAGTATCTACAAGTCTGGCCTATGGTGTCTATATGGCAGTTTCTAGCAATCTTCGGTAAATTCTGCTCCCTTTATCTACATGTTTTTCCCTTTTTCTATGGTTATTTGGGAAGAGGAATAAAAGGCTTTGGTTTTTAGACTGGAACACTCAGAAAACAATGAACAGGTCACAAAAGCATGTAGTTCTTTGGGTAGAAATGGAAAGATGGCACACCAACTAATTTTAAGTTGGCTTTAATTGACTGAAGGTGGGAATTCTTTTCCTCCAGAAAATTGAAATATACAGTAAACCTAGTTAAACTAAAACTCTGCACTAACTGGCAAAGGGAGTCCTCCCAGAACTGCATAGCATGAGTTTTTCTTTTAGTGCCCATGAAGAGTACTGCACTCATGAAAATTGAAAACTAATTCTGTGAATGATATTCGATTTTATGTGTGTGATTTTCTTTTATTGTCATTATGATCTATGATCAACTCCTTTGATATTTTTAATGCATAGCTGTTTTGCTTTTACTGAACTTCTGCTGAGTTGTTTTTCATGTTTAATCTGAGATGAATAATATGTTCTGTACTTGAATTATATTTTATAGAATTCTGACAATTTGATGTAAATATACTTAGTTACAGACTCAATATATGGATTTTCTTGCTTGCATTGAACTTCGGTTTAATTGTTTTTCAAGTTTTACTTGAGATGAAAACACATGTTCAGTGCTTGAGAACATTGACGCGAGTTCAATAGTTCAATAGTTCAATAGTTCAATAGTTCAAAAGATATCACAAGTCAAATTATGTCTCACTTCAGGATTGACCATTATCAACATCAACATCACCTTTATCTCAAATTAGTTGGGGTTGGCGTTGATAAACCCAAAATAAATAAATAAATAAGGAGATATAACAAAAAAATAAAGAAAAAAGGGTTAGGACTAAAAATGGTAGTTGGGAACAAAGGAATTTTGGTCTTCCACCACACTAATAGCTTTCCTTCACTCTGTCGTAAGACAATCCATATCCCAATCTATTTTCCACTCCTTTAAATCTTGTTTTATTACTTCCCCCATGTAGGTTTCGGCCGACCTTTCCATTTCTTCGTGTCATGCTCTTTATAACAAACTTTTATTCTTACCAAAGTATCTTGGGATCTTCGAAGGATATGCCCAAACCATCTCAATCTATATTTTCTCATCTTTTCTTCCACCGGTGCTACTTCAACTTTTCGTCGAATATCCTCATTTCTTGTCTTATCCATCATTGTTTTATCACACATCCACCTTAAAATCGTCATTTCCGTTACTCCCAACTTATGCTCATGTTGCCTTTGTGTTGGCCAACCTTCAGCTTTGTATATCATTGTTGGTCTTATCGCTGTTCTATAGAATTTTCTTTTTAACCTAAGTGAGATTTTGCGGTCACACAAAAACCCTGATGCACTGCGCCATTTGATCCAACTCTAATTCTATGGCTTAAATCTTCATCAATCTTTCCCCCTTGTTGTAGTATTGATTCCAGATATTTAAAAGCATCTTTCTTGGGTACTTCTTATCCAAGCATACTCATTGAATCTTCGTTTCCTCGTCTTGCTGTGTCAAACTCACACTTCATGTATTCGGTCTTACTTCGACTTAACGTAGATCCTTTTGACTCCAATATGTTTCTCCATAATTCTAATTTAGCTTCTATCCCCACCCTGGTCTCATCAATAGGCACAATATCATTTGCAAATAGCATACACCACAGCACCTTATCTTGGATATTCTATGTTATCTCGTACATAACTAGGGCAAAAAGATAAGGACTCAAAGTAGATACTTGGTGTAGGTCCACTGTGATTGGAAAATAGCTTGATCTTCAATTATAAGCCATCACACATGTAGTAACACCCTCTACATATCTTTGATTGCCTCTACATACTTTGAGGGTGTTTTTTTCTTCTCCAGAACCCACCATAGAACTTTTCTTGGCACTCTATCATACACCTTCTCAAGATCAACATATACCATATGTAGGTTTTTCTTCTTTTTTCGATATCTCTCCATCAGCTGTCGTATCAAGAAAATAGCCTTTATGGTAGATATTCCTTGCATAAATCTAAATAGATTTACAGAGACCTTGGTCTTTATTCTCAAACGACATTCAATAATTCTCTTCCATAGTTTCATTGTATGGCTCATAAGCTTAATGCCCATATAGTTGGAACAATTTTAGATATCCCCTTTATGCTTGTAGATAGGCACAAGTATGCTCTCCCTCCGTCCATCAGGCATCTTATTTGTTTGGAGAATCTTGTTAAAAAGCTTAGTCAACCAACATATTGCCACAGGATTGACCATTATATTCGTAGAATTATGTCTAGTTGCAGATTGGGAATATGTATCTTTTTCCTTTGATGTGTTAGTGATGTTTTGCTTCACTTTCTTTTCTTTTTCTTTTCCCCTTTTGTTTTTTTAATTTTTCACTAGTAACTTCCTATTCAATCATGCCCACTCTCTTTATCATCAATTTTCCATGAAGATTATGATGTGGTGTAGTGTAGAGTGAACTGGGAACAACAGAATAAATTCATATTCTGAAAGAAATCTATTTGAACAATGGAGAATCACACTTTTAGTCCCCAATATTTTATCTAATATCACTTTTAGTCTTTAATATTTTAAATCTGATATATTTAGTCATCAAACTTTCATATTTTGACAAATTTGGTACAATTGATGGCTATTAAAGTAGGAAATGACAATTTGCTATCAAATTTTTTAATTTACAAATCTTGAAAATTATCTTCTTTCTCTTTTACTTTTCATTCAAAACCCTCATTCTTTAATTAATTTATCTAACAATCCTGTAATGTTCGAACATTAAAATATATTGGTTTTGAACAAAAAAATAAAAAAGAATTAATTAAATTTGTAAAATAAAAAATTTGATAAAAATTATGACTAAAAAAGAATGTAATTTTCAAAGTTTGTAAATTAAAAAATTTTGATAGCAAATTTTGTAACAATTTTTGTCGTTTCCTACTTTAATAGCCATCAATTGTACCAAATTCATCAATGTGTCAGATTTAAAATATTGGGGATTAAAAGTGATACTGGATAAAATATTGAGAATTAAAAGTGTGATTCTCCCTTTGAACAAAGTACATATTTCAATGGTCTTACAAGTAATTCTATCAAACTCCTAATGTAGAGCATTTTGCATCAGTAAATGTAGTTTGTGCATAGATTATTTATTTATTTATTTAGTTTTGGGTAGTGAATGACATAATGAAATCTTTCTTTCTTAAACAGATACCAAATTTTGGCTGGTGTTATTGAACAAAGGATTTTGGAGCCCTTACTACACCAACACAAGTTATTTTTGAGTGCAATGTGCTTTGCAGTTCGCACAGGGAACACATTTTTGGGTTCATTATTGTAAGATTAATCACCTTTGTCTGAAGTTTTATCATTCTAATGTCTCATAATTTCAGCTTGTTAAACCTGTAAATTGGTTTTGCAGGTGGGTTGATTATGCCCGTTTGGTAGGAGTTCAGAAGGCTCAAGAACTAGAAGAATAATTATTTCTTTTCCCAAAACCATTCTGGGGAGCAGCTGCTGCTGCTTCTTCTTCTTCTTCTCTTTTCTTCTTCCCCCTCCCCTTTCTTCTTCTTCTGCGCTTTGGTAAGAGATTGTTGATCTGTTTAATTAGTTGACGTGTCAAAGCACTAGGCTTTTAGATTATTGGTCCATTTTGTAAGGTTTCCAATCTTAGTATGGCTATTTGGTCATGTTTGTGGTTTGCAAATTTTTTTGTTTTTTGTTTTTAATTTTTGTAGTCTTTTAAGTTTTAACGCCTTTTTTTTTCTGGGGTTTTTGTTTTTGAATGATTGAGATTAGGCTACTCCATTGGATGTTGTTTTTGATAACGTAATGTCTCATATATGGGCTAAGCAAATCATTGTTTGGAAGTTGGAAGTATATGCTCTTTGCTTTTGTACATTTTGTAGGGGTCGGTGTCAATTTATGCCGATTTCTTTGGGAAATTTGCATATATAGCATTTATGTAAAATCAGTTTGCATATATAGCATAAGTAACATAATCTTTACAAATGTAGCACTTTTTCTAGCAAAAAGATGTCAGTGCCCCTTCATATAGAGTAACTCATCCTTCATCATTCTCTGTATCCTTCATCATTCTTTGTATCTTTCATCTTTTTCTGAATCCTTCATCTTCTTTGAATGAACAGCCCCTTCAGAGTGAAGTCATTGTCGTCTACGGGTGGAATTTATGCACACGAACAATTTATGAATGGACTGGACAGACTAAAAAATAACAAAAAAGATCAATCGATATGCCCGAACTGTAAGGAAAATACTCTTCCTCAATCTGTATGGGAAAAGTTTTGATTACGGTGCAAGATTCTTTAATATCATAATTGAAGAGGTTTGGCCAATATAAATATAAACACGACAAATTATCGGGACCTTGCGTAATAGGTGAGAATAATTGAGCTGGTAGAGTGAAAGAGTGGAGCAATAATCGAAAGTAGTTACATCTACAGAGAAGTACCCTGGAAGCTACACATTTGCACTCTTGTAAAATGTCGACTCCCCAAATTAAAATGTCGACACTACAAATTAAATGTCGATTTCACAATATATGTGGACATATATGTCGACTTAAATGTCGTCATTTATGTCGTCAAATATGTGAAGTAAAATGTCGACATATATGGCGACATATATGTGGACTAAAGTGCCGACATGTATTTTTCTTGCGAAAAGACCTCAATGCCCCTATATTTGAAAAATGCGCCTGAATGAAGCAACCTGTTTCGCAATTTTCAGCTCATAATCGCATCAAATTCGTCGATTCTTGCAAAAACCTTGTCACTACACTACAACTCACTTTAGTTCATCTTGCAACAAGCTACCTCAATTCTTGGAGAAGACAACACCCACCTCAAACAACCTTTCGACTTCATCCATAACAAAGATCAATGGTGAAAACTCAAGGTGGAATCTCAAGCCGTGTGGAATGAAGGTCGAAGATCATAAATCTCACATGGTGTCCGAGAAGACTAAGAAGGTTTGTTCTTTTTACAAAAATGTTCCATTTTTGTGACACATACATGTTAGAAGATATTAGACAAATTAGCCAAGTTAGGGTTTTGCCCTGTAGGAATTGGCTCAAAATGCACACAGATCGTGAAGGTTAAAATTTTTGCATTATGTTTGGCCGAAACTGTCGACACGACAATTGTTAATGGGTGGAAATGTCGACAGAACTGTGGAGTTTCATCTAAATATGTCGGCAAATATGTCGCCAAAAATGTCGATAGATATGTCGGCAAAAACGATTTTTAACTAACATTCATAATGGGTGGAAATGTCGATAGAATTGTGGAGTTTTATCTAAATATGTCGGCAAATATGTCCCCAAAAATGTCGAGATATATATCGACAAAAACGATTTTTGACTAATATACATATGTTGACGTTTGTGCCGACATTTTTGTTTGAAGATAACGATCTTCGTACAAAACCAAACCTCATATCGACAGTTTTACATCGTCAAATACGTCGACAAATATGGCTACATATTAGTCTAGACTAAAATGTCGCCAAACATGTCGACAGTCATGTGAACAACTATATCGACCACAAATTAGCCAAGTTAGGGTTTTAGAGTATAATGTGTTTAAGATTTAGGGCAAAAGGAAGAGAACTTTTCCACCCTTTCGATTTCTAACTATTTTTTCATGCAGGAACTTCTCGTGGATGAAATGGTAGTTCAAGAGGAGTTTTTCTCAGCTTAGGTTTCGCAGTACTGTTACTACGAAACCAATATGAAGAGAATCCGGTCGAAATTGACGGAAACGCAAAAATAAATGCTCTGAAGCGAAAGTCGGCTAGCAGACATTGTTTTTGCCCATGAGCCTCCTTTTTGGCGCAAAAAAATTATCCATTTTGTGTTATTGAGGCAACTTAAGCCAGACGAGGAGTCCGAGATTGATAACAGTATTGCCTTCAACTTCGCTGGTAAGAAGGTTAGATTTGGCAAGAAGGAGTTCGCCATCATCACTGGGTTGAAGATGGGGGACTTTGACGCTACATATGGCGAATACAAATTGCCAGATGGTATTTCTCCAATATCAAAGTACTTACAGCATGTCGGCCAACGAGATGAGACAACATATGTTGAAGTGTTCAAGGCTTACGACCGTATCAACTCAACTTACCCAGACGATGAGGTCGTGTCCTTGACACTCTTGCTTATATATACCTCCATAATAGAGTTGCCTAAGAGAACCAAAATTGAAGACAATGTGCTTCATTTGGCCTGTGATTGGAGGGAGTTTGATTCTATTCCGTGGGGTGAACTATCCTACAAGCACACAGTGGATAGTGTTAGAAAGGCAATTGGATGTGCCTTGAAGCAGATCAGTCACCCGGACCATAGGACATACACTGTTGGGGGATTCCCAATTGCATTTGGAGTAAGGAAACCAAGCGCACCTAAATTTGCATTGCAGTGTGTTATTTTTTGCTAATTCGTTGTTCAAATATACCAGGTGTTCGCATATGAGACCATGCTACATCTTGAGCAGTTCAAGATGTGCGCCAAGGTCGAAAACCCCCTGATTATTGCCCAGGATGTGCCGATGGAATGGTTTGAATGCTTAACGGAGAGATCAAGAAAAGAAGAAGGTTTGGTCTAGGCGAACATTGACGGGGAGATAAGTTTTTTCATTAGCCAATGTTCCTTAGGCTCTAAGTTTGCTATACATAATAAGTTATGATTCACTTTATTTCCTTTTTCACATAATAAGTATCTATCAACCACAGCCATCTTGCCTATCAAGAATGATCACCACGTCTAGTGTTTTATGAATGAAATTATCAGGCGGTCTGAGGGGGCAAGGATACCATTATGCGTAACCCTTGGCGCGGTTGGAGCATCATGAGACGAAGACGGTGCTAGCAACTCACCCATAAAGCGTCTGCTCTAATAGTCCAATATGGACTAATAATGTCATTCTTTCACGGCATGTGGAGGAAAATATTTTTACAATACGGATGAAGATCATAGAAATCCGGATGAAATAAGGAGGATGACAATGGGGATAAGGAAGCGATCAATGGGGAGGAAGGAAAACAATTGCTAGCAGGGCACTGAAGGGTAAGCAAAAGTTGCAAGAAGACATTTGCTACATCGAGGGGAATACCGTATCACATGCTGCTACATCTTCTTCGGATGGGTTATCAGCAGTAGTCGATGTTACTGTCAAGAAAGTATTCGAGACAAGGCAGCATTTGTTTATGAGGATGTCTATGATTGCTGTGAAACATTTCTTTGAGTGGAAGGTTGTATGGGCTAATGCCAAGGCTTGGTACCTTCGATGTACGGATGGAAATTGCAAGTGAATGATGAATGCATCGGCGATTGGGAAGTTATCTGCATGGAAGATAACTAAATACGTCAGCACCCACACATGTCAATCCTCATTAGTTCAATCTGACAATTGACAAGCATGCAGCAAAGTAATTGGATCGTGGATAAAGTCCAAGTATGTAGACATTTGTCATCCGTATAGACCACGTGAAATCATAAATGACATACGTTCAGAGTTGGGTGTGAACGTATCATACAATAAGGCTTGGTGATCGAAAGAAGCCGCTTTACACGAAGTCAGAGGGAATTATGAGGATTCATATAAGATACTACCATCATATTTACATGTGATGACAGAAATAAATCCTGGCACAATCACTAAGCTTAATGTTGATGATGACGGAAGATTCGGTATTTATTTTTCGCGTTTGGTGCTTGATTCGTGGATTCCGCAACCATATGCGGCGGTGATTGTAGTGGATGTTTATTTTACGAAAGGAAGATATCCTGGGTCACTAATCGTAGCAACGTGCATGGATGGAAACAACCAAGTCTATCCAGTTGGATGGGGTATTGTTGATTTTGAGAATGACGATTCATGGGAGTGGTTTTTACAAAATTTTAAGGAGGCAATCGGCGATGAGATGAACGGCTTGGTGTTTGTTTCAAATCGGCATCAGAGCATTACAAAAGGCATTGCAAATGTTTTCCCAAATTCCTTTCACGGAGCATGTATTTATCATTTGAGCAACAACATAAGAGCGAAGTTTAGAAAAGAGGACGTGATCCCTTTATACTTTAAGGCTGCAAAAGCGTACATGGTTGCAGAATTTAATCAGTCATTCTTACTAATATCGCCGTAAAATTCACAGGTCAGCTCATACTTGCAGGAAGTTGGGTTTGAATAGTGGTCGAGGGCACATTCGGGTGGAAGATGGTATACAATAATGACAACCAACATTGCGGAATGTCTGAATGCCTTGTTGAAAGATGCTCGTGAATTACCTATTCATGCGTTGGTCGAGTACATCAAGAACACACTCCAAAGGTGGTACCACGAAAGGCGGTCCGGTTCTAACGAGATGAGAACACCGACAACCCCATACATTGAAGAGGAAATTTCATCAAGAATGCGAGAAGCATAAGGCTGCGTTGTTGAGCCGATCGATATAAACCGATGGTGTGTACGAGACATTGCGAACCAAAATGCAACGGTCGATTTGTTCCAAAAAAAATGTGCACATGTCGAGTGTTTGATATGGACCAGATCTCTTGTGTATATGCATTAGTCGCAGCTCGCCGACAGCAAATTGACCCTCGATCCCTATGCTCGCCATTTTATCACACAGATGCACTTCTTGCTGTCTATAGTGAATTTATTATGCCGGTAGGTGATCCTAAATATTGGAATGTGCCAGAATTAGTTTTAGCGGTACAACTATCACCACCGGAAGAAATGGCAAAGAGTGGTAGGCGAAAGAAACATAGAATCCCATGAACAGGGGAGAAAAAAGTCACAAAGAAATGTGGTCGGTGCGAAGAGATCAGCCACAACCGGCAAACTTGCTCTAATGCATTCGTTTGTAGGGATAAAATGTAATGACATTTTGTGATAATCATTATTCAATATTATAGTTATTCATTTCCATAATTTATATTAAATTATGCCCCCATTAACAAGGTAACATAATTATACAACCAAATCAACCATTTACAAGCAACGCAGGTGATGATAATACGAACAATATATGGAGTGGTCAAATCCCACATTTACGAATAATTTAGTTGTCGACATATTTGACAACATATTTGTCGACAGATATGCCGACATATATGTCAACAGATATATATATATGATATGACATATTTGACATATTTACGATTTTCTTTTACGGGATTCGTCGACATGTATGACGACATATTTATCGATATTTTCTCTCTCATTTGTTGTTCAAACTAGGTCAACTATCCTTCCCATTTCATACAAAAACCAAATTAAATATGAAATTAAATATGAAGGATATATGTCCAGTCCAGTTCATCCAGTTCGGGTATATCAGCTGATCTTTTTTGTTATTTTTTGGTCCGCCCAGTCCATTCATAAATTGTTTGCGTGCATGGGTTTCACCGTAGCGACAATGACTTCACTCTAAGGGTTGTTCATTCAAAGAAAGTGAAAGATATAGAGAAGGATGAAGGATACAGAGAATGATGAAGGATGAATTACTCCATATGAAGGGCATTGGCATCTTTTCGTTAGGAAAAGTGTTATATTTGCAAGGATTATGTTGCTTGTGCTATATATGCAAACTTGTTTTATAGAAATGCTATATATGCAAATTTCGATTTCTTTCTTTTTCATTATTTTTATTTATTTTTAATTTTATTTTATTACACTAGTGTAATGTATCTATTACAAAATTATGTGAGATTCGAATCTTGATCTCTTGACCCTAACACATGTTGGATGACCACTAGGGCTATTGAGTCCACATATATATGGTTGATGATGTGAACTACATGTTGTAAATGAATCAAAGTTAAGTTAAATTGATTTTTAAAAGATCAATTTTAGATTCGTGTGAATAGGAGTGTTTGTGGTTTATGACTAAAATGATTTTGCTTTAAACCGTTGACCCAATCTGATCAAAACGTCAAAACTCCTATCCACGTAGATTTAAAGCATATACACATTTTTTTATAAAGCTCAATTTGGGTTAATTTTGATTCGTTTACCAGATGTGGTTCACACTCTGGGAAATATATAATGCGTGTAGCTATTCGATATAGATTGATAATTTTGGTTTAAATGATTTGGTTAATAGTTTAGTTTTCAACTGAATCATTTTAAAAAAACAATAAAAAATAGTGATTTTAGATTTTAGGAGTAAATTTTGATTAAATGAATTGAATTATGACTCGATTTAGTTAACCAAAAATTGATTTTATTTCTTAATTCATTATATATATGTAGGTTTATAATACTTTCATATTATGTATGTGTATATATATATATAATAAAAAAATTTTTACTTTTAGAAATTTTCCTTAAAAAAGAATTTATTTTTAAATATTTTTATTAATAATGATAATGTAGGATTTAAAATTAAAAAGGATAAAATTAAAACATTGTATATTTAATGATAAACTAAATATATTATAATTTATAATTAAAAATTTTGTACTAAACTAAAAGTTAATTTTTAAAGTGCGATAGGGGTATATTTTTACTTGTAGTATAATACATATTCATATGTGACATCTGTATTTAGTATATATTATGATATTTTTTTTCCAAATTATATATATATTATGATATGTAATTTGTAATTAGATATTACAAATATATGATGTGTTACGATAAAACTTTTCACGGTTAGTTGCCGACCTTCAGCACTCAAACAACTTGCAAAACGTGGAGATGAAGTTTTCAAAGACACTCCAATGCTCGGGTCAGATAATGACTTAAGAAGAGTGTCTTTTATTAGGAGTGAAATTAGTTGCTTAAATGTGTGATGGATGCTTTCTTTGTATAATAGTTCCTTAGTAGTAGAATCTCAATATACTTCTTATTCATCTGCATTTTATATAAGGGGATAGCCATAATCTTAAGCCATTCTTATCCCTATCATTTTACAATTGCAAGTATTCGGTATCATTTCAAGTAGTAATTGTAGCAACTATTGGGATCTTACAAGGATAGTGATTTGTTTAAATTCCAAAATTTCATACTATGACAGGGACATAAATTGGTTAAAAGTTATTACACTATTTGAATCACAAGTAATAAAGTGAGAAGAAATAAGGACAAATATAAGAAGAAGAAACAAGATACGAGCAATTTTGGAATTGCAACATTGATTTTCTTATGAATATTAATGTTTTATAATATAATTATTACCAAACTAACTAAAAATTGTTTACTTAAAACAAACTCAAGTTACATCATCCCTCTAAATTCACTAATTAGTAGACTATTCAAACTACTTGACTCATACGCATTATTAGTTATTTGTTCATAGTTTTTAGATTTAAACCATTTGTTGTTATCAAAACCCCTGTTAGATGGCCATCATTATCATATTGACATTTTCATAGACACAAAAGTTATAATAAGAGGTTTTTAATCCTAATTGTATCACATTTCAT
Source organism: Gynochthodes officinalis (assembly GCA_020080225.1). NCBI lineage: Eukaryota > Viridiplantae > Streptophyta > Magnoliopsida > Gentianales > Rubiaceae > Gynochthodes > Gynochthodes officinalis. The sequence continues at coordinate 41,994,193 of CM034618.1, read as the reverse complement.
AGGTAAACATTTCAAACTCATCACGCCCTTTATCCGTTACAAGCATAAGTTAGCTAAATAGTATTAGTCCATGGTGAATTAATTCAACTTTGCTTGTATGAAATGGAACTCAATTATCCATGTAAGTGCTATTCACTCATGATTGTTAAACCTGCAGACAAGTTAATCCAAACTCAAGCAATAGAGCATGGGTAGATTATTTTGTTTTTAAAAACACAATTCAAAGGAGATACAATTCATGCTCCAGTCAATTCATTCCATTCTAATAACAGATCAAAAGAATTAAATCTACAAACAACTGAAAAATCCATAACCAACTCAATAATAAGATTAAAGGTCACAGAATATTGGATTCATTGGGTTCATAAATACAATTCCAAGTGAGAAAGTTTAGCAAGTCATTAGAAGGGAAAAGAAAGCAAACCAAACTCTAAAATCATGGGTTTGAAAAATGTGAGTACTTGATTCACATGTTAGGGGTTGGAGGCTAAAGAAATTATAAGTCCAAATTTATAAAAAATAGATTAGGTAAAACTTCTTCTAAGGAGTTTTACTTAACTTCAAGTTCTAATCTATTTTGGAACTTTCTAAATTTCAGCTTTCCAAATTTCATTAGTTGCCAAAACAAGAATCCTATTCTTATTTTGCTTCTAATTTTCAGCCATTACATGAATTAATACATCCAAAACTATTTCTTATTTATTAACATAAAATAAAACCATTTAGAAATCAAAACCAAATACCGATTTAAACCGAAACCTTCTAGAGTTCTACTGTAATAGGATTCTTAAATTAACCAAAATTCATCACATGAATTTATACTTCTTTTGGATATGATCCAAGTGTGTGACCCAATAGGTTCTTATAACGTTGGCAATGATATAAAACTTATTTTATGCCATAAACATTGAGTGGTGTCTAGCAACACATTAATGTTACCTAAGTTATAAGAATATTAGTAATTCGATATTACTTTTCTTGTGATAGATGTTACCATGTAATTCAATCCCTTTGTCCTAGATATCTTGATTAAACACGAGCAATGGGTGTGACACACTCGTATAGTTTAATCTTTGCATTTCTTGATTCCCAAGTAGACACATCACATATTGACTCATTTGAGTATGGCCATGCATTTTATGGTCTTACTTAATCAAGGGCAAATCCTATCTTGATCACTCAACATCCGACTACATGATTCATTACATATCCAATTGCGACTTTTGTAGTTCACCTTATTATGGGTAATGTTTAGTAGCATCAAAATATGCAACTCCTCATGTTGGGATCTCTGGTGACCTCAAGTCTAAGGATTACTTACACCATCATCACTATGAGAAATGCTTATGACACTTTATATAATAACCCATGTAGTATTTCTCATGGCGGGTCGATCTAGTACATAGTTCTCTAACATGTACCCATGTGTTGACTTGATATTTCATATTATGACACATTTCATCAGTCACTACACATTATCATTGTCCCTTTAATGATAATACTTGAATAGGGATTGTTTTTAGAATAATTAAATTCTAGGGACATTATTATATTTATTCATAATACGCAGATATGAAATTAAACATAATAATAAAATGTCATAAATTAGAAATATTATAATACATATATATGCCCAAACAATCATCACATGATTGGTCTTTAGGGTATAATCCAACAAACTCCCACTTGCACTGAAACCAGTCAGTCATGTCACTAATGACTAATGATCTAGCATGATGATCATGTCTCTGTTGCGTTAGAGGCTTTATCAATGGGTTAGTGATGTTATCATCGGTTGGTATTTTTGCATATCTTCACATCTTCTCTCTCAATCATCATTCAGATGAGATGGAAGTAGTCATGTCACTAATGACTAATGATCTAGCATGATGATCATGTCTCTGCTGCGTCAGAGGCTTTATCAATGGGTTAGTGATGTTATCATTAGTTGATATTTTTGCATATCTTCACATCTTCTCTCTCAATCATCATTCGGATAAGATGGAAGTGCTAAATATATGTTTGGATCGTTGGTGAGATCTGGGTTCCCTAACTTGTGCAATGGCTCCATTGTCGCCACAATATAGCTCAATTGGATCGACAATGCTAGGTACAACCCCAAGTTCAATTATGAACTTTTTGATCCAAACTGCCTTTTATGTTTCGTCTGAAGTAGCTATATACTCGACCTCTGTCATAGAATCGGCTACTATAGCGCTTTGAACTTTTCATCTCACAGCACTACCATTTAGGCAAAACACATAACTTGATTGCAATCGATAGTCATCCTTGTTGGTTTGGAAACTTGCGTCAGTGTAACCAGTTACATTGAGCTCTTCCTCACCTCCATATATCAAGAATGCAACCTTAGTCATTCTCAAGTACGTAAGGATATTTTTGGCGATCGATGGCGTTCACGAGATTTACTTGATATCTACACGTTATGCACAAAGCATACCAGACATCGAGACGAGTACATAGCATGGTATACATGATAAATCCAATAGTCGATGCATATGCAACTTTACTCATGCGTTGTCTTTCTTCTTGTGTCGAAAGACACTGTTCCTTCGAGAGAGTAATTCCATGCCCCACAGGCAAGAATCATTTCTTAGATTCTTGCATGCTAAACCTTTTTAGTACTTTATCTATGTCTGTACTTTGACTTAGGCCAATCCATCTCTTTGATCTATCTCTATAGATCTTGACGCCTAATATATAAGTTACCTCACCTAAGTCTTTAATAGAAAAGCAACTTCCCTACCAAGTCTTTCTGATTGTAAGAGGGATGTCATTCCCAATAAGTAGTATGTCATCCACATACAATACCAGAAAGACTACAGTGCGCCTACTAACCTTTTTGTAGACACAAGGTTCATCTTCATTATTGATGAAACCAAACTCTTTAATTGCATCATCGAATCGAAGATTCCAACTTCAAGAAGCTTGCTTCAATCCATAAATGGATCATTGTAACTTATAAACCTTTCCAACATTTTCTAGATCGACAAAACCCTCAGGTTGTGTCATGTACACATCCTCGAGAAGATTTCCATTAAGGAAAGTAGTTTTGACATACATTTGCAAGATTTCATAATCATGGAATGCAGTTATTGCAAGTAAGATCCTGATGGATTTAAGCATAGCAACTGGTGAAAAACTTTCATCATAGTCTATACCATGAACTTGCTTGAAACCTTTAGTGACCAATCGTCCCTTAAAAGTGTGTACTTCACCATCCATGTCGATCTTCTTCTTGAAGACCCATTTACACCCTATGGGTTTTACCCTTTCAGGTGGATCAACCAAAGTCCATACTTGATTTTTTTACATGGATTCCATCTCAGATCTCATGACTTCAAGTTATTTCTCAGAGTCTGACCCCGTTATAGCTTATTAATAGGCCGTAGGTTCATCTTGATCCATTAGCAAGATGTCACCGTTTTGAGTCACCAGAAATCTATATCTCTACGGTTCACGATGAACCTAATGGACCTACGTGGGGCTTGTGTCTCTTGAGCAAATGCTTGTTCCACAACGGCTTGCAGTTTTTGCTCAATTTCCATCTTATCAAGTTCAGTGCTATTTTGTGGTTCTTGAACTTCTTCAAGTTCCATTTGTCTCCACTAAATTTTCTGAAAATAAACTCTTTTCCTAGAAAACACCGATCGAGCAACAAACACTTTGTTTTCATTGGGATTATAAAAATAGTATTCTTTTGTTTCTTTAGGATACCTCACAAAATTGTACTTATCGATTTGGGTCCAAGTTTGTTGGAGATTTGACGTTTAACGTATGCCTTACATTCACAAACCTTCATAAAAGATATATTAGGGTGCTTCCCAATCCATATCTCATATGGTGTCTTTTGAAATGATTTAGATGGAACTCGGTTTAGTGTGAAGATAGTTGTAAGAAAAGCATGTCCCCAAAAGGAATTTGGAAGATCTGCATGACTCATCATGGATCGAACCATGTCTAACAAAGTTTGGTTTCTCTTCTCGGATACACCATTCCATTGTGGTGTTCCAAGATGAGTGAATTGTGAGACTATCACACTCCTTGAGATAGTCATCAAACTCTTGGCTTAAGTATTCGCTTCCTCAATCGGATTGAAGTGCTTAGATACTTTTCCTAAGTTGGTCTTGTACTTTATTCTTGAATTCTTTGAATTTTTCAAATGATTTAGACTTGTGTTTCATAAGATATACATAGCCATATCTACTGAAGTCATCAGTAAATCTAATGAAGTATTAAAAACCACCTCTAGCTTGTATATTTAATGGTCCACATACATCATTATGTATTAGTTCTAATAAATCACTTGCCCTTTCACTATATTTTGTGAAAGGGGCTTTAGTCTTTTTGTCTACTAAACATTATTCACATGTCTCATACGATTCAAAATTGAATGAATCCAAAAGTCCATCTTTATGGAGTTTGGAAATGCAATATTCATTAATATGGCCCAGACGACAATGCCAGAGATAAGTTGGATTAAATTTATCTAATTTAATTATTTTGGTATTTATGTTATAGATAGGCATGTCAAGATTTAGGACATAAAGCCATGAAATAGTTATGCACTACCATAAAATATTTCATTTAAATAACAGAGCAACATTTGTCCGTTATAATAAAAGGATATCCAATCTTGTCTAAACAAGAAATAGAAATAATATTCTTGGTAATAGAAGGCACAAAATAACATTTATCTAGTTATAAAACAAGCCCAGAGGCAATTTCAAGTCATAAGTCCCTCTGACTAATGCACGAAACCCTTGCTTCATTTCCCACGGGTAGGTTGACTACGCATTTAGTTAAAGTTCTTTCTCTTTTTAGTTTGTGCACATTTACACAAATGTGTGAACCACATATGGTATCTACTACCCATGATGAAGGAATAGATAAATTAACTTCTATAACATGAATACTTGAAGTGGAAGTTTCCTTCCTCTTCTTCTTAAGATCCTCCAGGTAATCTTTATAGCTTCTCTTCCAATGTCGGTCTCACCGCAATGGAAGCAATTCCCTTCCTTAGTTACCTTTCCTTTAGGATCCTCATGTAAGGGTTCCTCTAGGACATATCGTTTTTTCTTTTGCTTGAGGACTATCCTCAAGTTCCTCTATCAATCTTGGAAGTTCGTCCCATTCAACTTGTCCTTCTCAAGGCGGATTGCGATGATAGTGTATTAATGTTAGTGTTTGATGCCATGGTTATCTACAATAGAAATATGCAAAATAAGGGCCTGTTTGGGCAACACATTTCCATTTGCAAATAAGTAATTCTCAAACAAAAACAAACTATCCAAACACATTTTTATTTCAAAATTTAAAATTCAAAATTTCTCACTCAAATCCCTCTCACATAATTTTAAAAATTATTTTCTCTCCAAAATACTTTTCTATCAACAAATACCACCAAAATTTTCACATATTCCAATACAACTTTTTCCATTTGCAAATAGAAATGCCTTGTCCAAGCGGACCCAAGTATCATGAATGCAAACATTTAATATGATCTTTTATTAAATGTTACTCACTATTTTGCTCAAATTAATAACCCTCGATATTAATTTGGAAAGTTTAATCTAATCAACTTTCTAGTGGACCAAAATCCATATTTGACCTAATTTTGAGTTAGCTTTGGTTAATCACCCAAAATTCGGTTATTTAGGTAGACAACACTTTGTCAATTGTATCCCATACAACCCTTGGATAGTTCTTGTTCTAGCTTATCTAATAACCCAAGGCCCAACTCTATGCCTCTAGGTCTCAATCCTATTGAGGCCACCTAGTTAAGTCAGACCTAATGATTAGCAGTCGGATATATCTCGTTGCGTCTCACTAAAATTGACCATGGCACTTTGCTTTGGCAAACCTACACACAGTCAATCAAAACCTTGATGAGTGCTAAACATTGGAAGGCATCTTAGACTTAATATTCGTTTGAGGATTTGTTAAATACTCACCATTTTATGTAAATTGGTTATTGTAATTATTAGTCTAATTAATCACATAATTTCCTAACAACTTATTACAACCACAACCACATTATGCATTTGACCAATAAACATACCTGGCATGCATCTCATATATAAACAATAAAATAAGCGTGACATAGTTATAGCCCAAACTAAAAGTTCTCTCAAGACAATAAGAGAACTATAAGGTCAACCTAAGTGTATCGGCATCTTCTCCAAGTGCCTCTTTGGTTCCTCTTGTATGGTCATCAACTCCTTGCCTCCTTGATTCTAGCCTAATCCTATCTCTAATCTAACTATTACATCTTTTAGAGAAATCTCAAGTTATATTCGAGGAGTTAGATAAGAAAAGAATTTACAACCGAGAAATAGAGCAAGGCATGATTCATGAGATCATATTTAAAAACCAATACAAAATTTATCCAATCCAATTGGGTTTAGGGCTATAACTATGCACCATGCTCAAATATCACATAATGTGCATATCATATATAATTGTCATTCATATTTAACAATTAAATACATTAATCTAATTAATTTATGACAATTAACATTAAATTAAATATTAGGGTTTTGAATAAAACATCATGCATGGAATGTTTGAGTTTAAAATGCAAAATTTGGTTATTCTAACTCATTAAAAATTTATGAAAAATATATATCATATATTTCTGGCCTTAACATGATACATATATCAAATTTCAGCCATAATAAAATCCCAAAACTATGTTCAATTCGGCCAAAGATGAAACACATCACATGTATTCCTTTTTCGGCCAAACATAATCATTGAAAAATTTGTGAATAATATATCAAATATTTTAGGCCTCAACTTAATATATCATATATATTAATTTTTGTCTAGTCACGAACTAATTCAAATATTGTGCAATTCGGCCAAAAAGAATTCAGAAATTTGAACCATTCAAAATTCAAACAACCAAGCCTTCTAAAGTTTAGATAAACTTTTAAATTGGAACTATTATACATCACATATATAATTTGGCCTTAATATTATATATCTATCACACACACACACACACACACATATATTTATATATCTCACATATTAATTTCATCATCAAAAATAAGATTGAAACTGAATTGGCCTCCCAAGATTGCAGCAGCCGAAGTTAGGATTTTCTGTCCAACTGAAAATAGCACAAAGCACAAAACCAAACTTGATCAAATTTTCTAGGATAAATTTGAAGCCAATCTTATGAATCATATACATATTTTACTTCAATATAATTCAACACATATTATTTTCAATTTTAATAAATTTATCAAAGCCAAAACTTGAGAAAAATTGACAAACCCGAGCTCAACCAAAAATTCAGAAAACTGAATTTTGGTTCTTCCATGCATATTCATATATCTAGATATCTATATATATACATATATATAAATATATATATATATATATATATATATATATATATATACATATATATATATCTTATATTATTAAAATCCAAAAATAAAGCTTTAAAGCATACCTAAATTGATTTAATAAACATAAACATATCATATATGTTTAATGAACAACTTCACAAAATCAGATTTAATGAACAACTTCACATAATCCAAATTTTTAGCATGCTTATTCATAAACAATTTAAGAAAATAAACATGTTATTCACATAAAACCAATTTGAGCCTTGTAAGTGGCTCTAATACCGTGTAGGAAATCAAATACAACACGCAGTGGAATTTAAAAATTTTGATTTCTTCCAAGGATCCTACAGTGATTTCAAACCCGATCGTGAAAAAATTTACTTTTACGGTAGTGGTTGTTCTTTCTTGTGAAGACTTTGCTAGTCAAATCACAGCAAAACCCTGTGGAGTTTTGCTTCTATGGTATCCACATGATCGTCTCCAATTTTCAAGTTAATTTTCACACAATTAACCAAAGAAGAAGAAGCAAAGGAACCGTTGGTGCCGGCTTGGAACTTCACTATTGATTTCAGGTTTAGAAGCTTCTCCAAGATTTTTTTTTCTTTTTCCCACACAAGAAGTGGCTATTTTTTTTCTAAATAACAGCAGAGAGGCTTCTTATGTTCTTGCAAACTCGGATGCAATTCTTCTCAAGAAAAGACCGAAGAGTTTTTGCTAAAGACAAGAAAAGAGGTTTGGTTTTTCTTAGCTGGAAATTTTCTATAGAATTTTTCTTTCTCAAAGAAAAATAGTTTCAGCTCTTTTTTTTTGCTGCAGAAAAATATGAGTACTTGATTCACATGTTAGGGGTTGGAGGTTGCAGAAATTATAAGTCTAAATTTGTAAAAAATAGATTAGGGTAAAACTTCTTCTAAAGAGTTTTACTTGAACTCCAAGTTCTAATCTATTTTGGAACTTTCTAAATTTCAGCTTTCCAAATTTCATTAGTTGCCAAAACAAGAATCTAATTCTTATTTTACTTCTAAGTTTCGGCCATTACATGAATTAATACATCCAAAACTATTTTGAATTTATTAACACAAAATAAAACCATTTAGAAATCAAAACCAAATACGATTTAAACCTAAACCTTCTAGAGTTCTATTCATAATATGATTCTTAAATTAACCAAAATTCATTACATGAATTTTATACTTCTTTGGATATGATATTCTTTGTGTGACCCAATAGGTTCTTGTAACATTGGCAGCGACATAAAACCTATTTTATGCCATAAACATTGAGCGTGTCTAGCAACACATCAATGTTACCCAAATTATAAGAATATTAGTAATTCGACATTACTTTTCTTGTGATAGATGTTACCATGTAATTCAATCCCTTTGCCCTAGATATCTTGATTGAACATGAGCCATGGATGTGTCACACTCGTATAGTTCAATCTTTGCATTTCTTGATTCCCAAGTAGACACATCTAAACAAATGAGCTCGATATCACATATCAACTCATTTGAGCACAACCATGCATTTTATGGTCTCACTTGATCAAAGAGCCCAAAGATATTACTCCTATTATGTAGAAGGGGCAAATCCTATCTTGATCACTCAACATCCCACTACAT